>OX243814.1:9299623-9774623 GCA_945859605.1 Lumbricus rubellus | reverse complement strand
TATGTGGTTCTGTTTATGTTAATGTGACCTCTGACATAATAATATGTCCCGTGTTTAGTAAAGTGTTGGTGTTATAAGACTGAGAGAAAGACAGCGAAAATATACATGCGTGTGTGCATGCAGACAGGAAAGAACAGACAGACACAGACAGGCAAACTCACAACACAGAGACACAGAGAGACACAGAGAGACACACAGAGAGAGACAGAGAGACAGAGACAGAGACAGAGACAGAGACAGAGACAGAGACACAGAGACTGACTGGCGACGTTTCGACGGTTTCGTGTAGAGATTGGAGATCACGCGCAGCAGGGACTCAGATTATAATTATTCCAAACAGGTCTTCACTGAAAACAGGATTAGATTGGAAACTGGATTCATTTGTTATGCGACAGACCTACAATTATGCATGATTATATACCAACTCAAACACATGCAGACATCACGGAAGAGTTAAGGTAAGGAAGACAGCATCGAAGAAACGAACTGACAAAGAGAGACAGAGACAGGGAGAGGCAGACAGAGAGAGAGAGAGAGATTTGAGTGTGGCGATTTTGATAAATTGAAATTAAGTCTTTTTGTAAATAGGCTATTACTTAATACTTATGCATTACTAATGAATGCATTTAATGTTAAAGTGTCATTTTTTAAAATTATTATATCAACTACCGTATATCTTTATATTTATGCATAATTATAACTAGTATATTAGTGTACCGGTAGCCTATCTAAACATTTATTGTAACACATTGACACACAAATAACAATCTCTCCAAATGGCGCTGAATATACTAAAAAAATTGTCCGCCAGTCAGCAAAACAATGCTCAGTGTTTTTGTGAATGAGAACAAATGCCTGTTGATGTTGCTGTTGTTGTGCCTATACGTTAATTTAGCCTTTAGAATAAATTTAATCGGTCGATCGATAGTTCACGGCCAAGATGCAAATCACATCCGTTGATGTAACTCGGCCTCTAACTCTCTGCATAATAATAATAATAATAATATAATCTACAATGTTCTACATTCTACATTTTTATTCAGATGCAATAAATTCGCTACTGACTCGAACCGATCACCATGGTAGCGGATTTAGCGGATTCTCTCTGCTCAAGACACCGCCTGCTGCTGTTGTCATGGATACTCTACGTCATCTCCCCTCCCCTGTCCTCAGCAGCGCCTCCCCCCGCTCACGACGGTCACACGCACCCTGCCATCCAGCCTGGGGACTTCGCATCCATACCGTACCCTGACGGGGCACCCGCCTCCGATCCCATACCGTCCGTCGGGTCCCCCGTTGCTTCAGCTGCTCCAGGGGAAGAGATTCCATTTGATGCGCATCCTGTGGTGGCAGGGAGAGATGGGAGACCGTCGAGAAGAGTGAGGGACGAGTTCTATCGACCGAAGAGGACGGTCCTAGTAGGACAGACACATCCGCCATCAGAAGACAACGATGATTTGGATGACCTCGTATCGAACCTCAAGACGCAGCTGAAGGAATCTCAGGCTGCGCAAGTACACACGAGGTCGGTTTATATCAAGTACACACGAGGTTTGTTTATATATCAAGTACGGCCACTTATTATAGCAAACGGTTACTACTACAGACGGTCTCAGGTGCACATCTAGATATCTCAAAATAGATTTCTATTCAGGAGGGAATTTCAACCATGCAGTAGAACATGCGTCTTTCTCTCGCTAGCCACTTCCCCTCTGCCACCCGTTTTTAAAAGAAGGAAAAAACAACAAAGCAAATCGTTGGAAATTGCATTTATCTAGAATCTAGAATAAAATAAATAATATTTAGCCTACATGGACACTTGTGGTTGAGTTAAGACTTCTAAGTCCTACGATGGCGTGCATCTTGCACACAATAATTATATAGCAGGCAATTATAATGGATGCCTTTAGTTTAGTTTGCCTATAGGGCAGCCTATACACCTTTTGTAATAGTAGGCCTAACCGTTTGCTATAATAAGTAGCCGTATTGTGCGCGTAGCTGCAGGATATTATCCTTTGCATAAACCCACTGCATTATTCGTTTGCTTTGTCAGCCCTCTGTTGTCAGACATTGAAGTGTGTGCTGTCAAACGATTTGACAGTTGACTGGTCGTCGTTTAGTAAGTGATGAGAGAATCGATGAATCTCTGGTTATCATGTTTCTACTGTCTATGATATACATATACAATATAATATATAGGCTCTAGTCTATATACACACAATATACACAATATACGTATTATATATAATATATGTATATATATAATGCGTATATTGTGTATATTGTGCTGCATGGGACCATCAACGTATAGCCTATTGGGTGGTTATGACTATTTTAACCATGGAGTTATCTAACTCCATGGTTAAAATAGTCTCAACCACCCAATATACGTTGATGTTCCCGTGCAGCACTCATGAACATCACACAAACCAGAACCACACGCACAAACAGAGCAGTTAAACCTGGAGATGGAAGGTTGGAATTTCCAAAACATTTTATGCTTGGGGTGGGAAAGAATTCTCCTACAAATTTTTATAAGCTATGTGGTACATGTAAATATTATGGTTGTCCAAAATCACACTCAGCAGTGCGAGAAAAATAATAATTTAACACTAACCTGCTGTGTGACTGAATTCAACAGTGTGAATCAGTCATTACCCGCTGTTGGAAGTTTGCTATATTGTTTTATTCAAAGAATCAGCCAAATTATTACCTTTCATGCGTAATGTTGTTATTATGGGTATGTTAAGAGAAGTATATGCTACAAACTTTCGACGAGACGTTTTTCCTTCCCACATACCGGTATCAAGTATATTTACAGTCCTTAACAAATATAAAATTTACATGGAAAGTAATTACCTGATTTATTACAGATAATTGTTATTGACAAATTATTTGCAGGACATAGCACTGCAGCCTATACAGTAATTAGAGTAATACCATTGCTACTGCAGCTGCTACTGCTACTGCTGCTAGTTATGGTTATAGTTATCCTTCTGGAGTATTTTGCATAATCAGGCCTCTGCATATTTTTATGATGAATCTGTGATCGTGTGTTTAAAATAATACCTTGCATGCTGCTGAGAAAAATGTTATTTACCGCAGTATCTGGTTACAGCAGGCATTGATCAGACACTAATCATTAGACATTTGTTATAGGCTTCTGAGGTATAACTAAATTTATACAATGATTTCTCTAGCGCCAGGGTGAGAATTGCCGGGGGTTGGGGTTTCAACCCTAAGTCTTTCTTAGAGCCCCATGTTAAAGTCTGTTTTTCACACCCCGATTCCAAGTAGATAATGGTCCAACCCCGCAGTTATTTTTCCACAATTCTTACACTGTCTAGCGCCTTTATAATATTATGCACAAAACAACCATTTCTGGTCGCTATCATAACTTACGATCTGTTAGACAAAGTCCGTCAGCTGCAGTATATATACAGGGTGGCCCAAAAAAAGTGATAACATCGCGTAAAAAGTGATATAATTACATCAAAATGTGCTTAACTGCAGCAATAATAGCTTAAATTGTTTACTCATTCACTTACTTACCTATTTATCTACATGATGCCTTTATTTCGACGCATTGCTAAGCAAGATTTACAACTCAAAACGTACAAGCGTGTGATCGGGCAGAAGCTCAATGAAAATGTCAAACTGAAACGCTTGCAACGCAATCGGCAGCTACTTGAGCGGTTTCCTAATGAGAGAAGTGTACGAAACAACTGGTTTACAGACGAAAAGACATTCACCATTGCCATTCCAGTTAATTCTCAAAATGATCGTGTTTATTCCGTTGAAAAAAAGACATTGCAGGTTTAGGGAAGTCAACTTATACGAGAACGTGACCATTTCAGTATCATCATTCATGTTATCAGTTGGTGTTTCTCGAATGGGGAAAGCTAATTATTGTGTACGTTGAACCAGGCGCCAAAGTAAACAGTGAATACTATTATTGTGAACATGTTCTAAGGCAAGGTTTGCTGCCAGTAACAATTATTCAAGCGACATGTGGTCGCTATAACCGGACATCAGAGCAAGACGGAGCTCCATCTCACACAGCGAGAAACACGATCAACTTTCTTCGCCAGGAGAATGTTAACTTCATCGAGCCAGACATTTGGCCAGCGAACAGTCCTGATTTAAACCCAGTGGATTATGCCATGTGTAGGGTGCTTTGCAAGAAAAAGTCTACCTTCGGCGAAAATTTACCACAGTTGAGCAGCTCAAGTTGGCAATAATCGAAGAATGGAGAAATCTGGGGCAGAACTTTATTGACGGTACTGTAGCATAAACGAGTGGCGTTGACGCTTAGAAAAACTATTTGAGAAGCAAGGAGGACACATTGAAAATGATTTTTGATTAGCTAAATACTTGGCAAACAAAAATACATGAAACAAATATAATTAACTGAATTATATTTGTAAATAACTCGTATGCTACAAGATGTTATCACTTTTTTTGGGCCACCCTGTATATGTCAAACAATTTTCACATGAAATATCAGGTAAACAATGAATACCTCTGATATATTCTGATAATGAAAATAATCGTCCAATGTGATTATGAGCTCAGCGAAAGATTGACGAGCTCCTTCTGCAATCTGCACTGGTGTAGGACTGATAAATGCTGTACATTGCTTATGGGCAATAAAACGATAATATGGTGATGGATTGCTAACGGTAGGATTGCAGTGTTTGCAGCATTATCATGGTGATCTAGTGTTTATTGTGGTATCATGGTTGTCTGCGGTGTTTGGCTGATAATTGGTGGTTTCTTGCGTGTGGTATAATGGTGGATTGTTGGTGGGTGGACTCACTAGAAAACCGATGAGCAAGAATCGTTTCATTGTTTTATCAAGCATTCGAATTCTCTGTAGGCTCAATTGTCGTTTGGCCAGACGCTGATCATTAGGCATTTAAATATTGTTTTGTTTGTTTTTGTTAGGACGTGATTTGTCACACCCATTGCCCTTATCCTGCTGTATTTTTTACTTTTTTTACTTAGGCTAAATTGCAATCATTTTGGATAATATATAGGCCTAGGCCTACCTGTGGCAATTCTTCATTTGTGTCATGTGTACGTTATCCAAAATATCGCTTTAATGAGAATTTCTACGGTTGCAGTCTATAGCTCTGACCTGTTACATAATTATGGTTGAAGGATCTGCTTTTCTCTGCTTGCCTTAAACAGCCGTCTCTCCGTTCTGCTTTGCTACGTGGACTATACTAGGAAGCTATTTGATGTTATCTCCGTTTGCTTATCAGATATCAAATAATCGCTTTGTCTTGTGTATGTATTGCTTTTGTACCGAACATCATTAGCCTTTGACGGCAACAGTCTGATAGTATAAGCCATCAATCACAGAATGTCCTGTCATTCTATTGGTCACGAATTTGCTTTGAGATAATTATGAAATATTAGGTCTACAAGATAGGAAGAATGAGATTTTATGATACCGCGACATTCAAGTAGATGTAAAACATGCATTATTCTGAAATATTTATATATCTAAATATAATATAAACGACCGCTGTATAGACTATATGCATATTTTATGTTATTATATCCAAATTTAATAAGTTCACACATTGGCCGAGCATTGACATGTCTAAATATATTATAATGACCGCCTTTATCTCTATAAAACACACATAATTATATTCGAAGTATATATGTAAGAGACCGTCATTTATATGAGAATTTTATGAGGCACTTATGCCACGTCCCTTTGAGATAATTCTCTTGTCAGATAATAACGGTCGGCTGCTCGCTGCTGTGATCGACATATCGCTGAAATACATCCGAAAGTCGAGTATGTGTGTTCTAGCCATAATGGTCAAAAGGGAAGGACAGTGAAAAAGGAGCATCAATCGAAGGGAAGAGCTGATCGATCGATAGGACATCTGGCGGTGGCTCTAGAGACTGTGGCATCTGGTTGATCTATAATCCATTATGGCTGTCCAATGGCGCCTGTCTGCCTCGGCGTCTGTGTTGTACCAAGGCAATCGACTGGGTTTTGTAATGCACAAGAGACGTCGTTCTTATGTAATGTCCATCGTTTTGTCCTATTCAAATAGAAGCAAAAAATGTAGTCTATAAGTAGAAAAAGAAATGGACTAGGCCTGTATTGTTGAGATAAATATAGCGAAGAATTAAAATATAAAACTAGAAGTGAAAGTAGGCCTAGAGGCCTTAAAAAGAAACCAGAAATAGAGGCTCGATTGTCGAATCATCGAATGCAAAATTAATGTAGACTCAGACAAAAATAAGTATATTGTCAGATAAATGCTATGCAGATTTAAAAAAACATCCATTTAAGCCAAAGTAAGTAGGTAATTATGTAAATGTAGCATTAAATAAAAATTATTTGCCTCTAAATTTCTTAAAAGGCACATCTGCTGTAATTATGTAAATTCCTAAGTGCAATCTGTAGGGCAGTGTAGGCTAATCCTTTCCTTATATAATTATGCCTGCAATTTAAATTAATGCTACCGATCAAGCAGCCTTTGAAACTGCCCTGGTCCCTGTGCCAATGTAACAAATGCATTGCTTTTCCATAGAGAATCTACAAACAGCGGAACCAATTTGGTTCCTTTGACATCCAGTATTCAGCTGAAACGATTGTTTGTATTGCCTTCAACTACATGTAGGGTATCTAGTAATCAATAGAGCTCAGTTCGGTTTAACAGAAAACTCGGATACATATATGGCGTTATATAATATATATAGGATTATATATTTAATGCTACATATAAGTTTATATATATATATAAGGTTATCTAGGATTACTCCGATATAATACAAGGAAGTGGAAGACGAGGATATTGAATCTTCTGAGCCGTCGTCCACTGCATAGACCTCAGTGCACAATTGCACATGGATAGAACGATGGAATGAGTGAAGCCACAGACAAATTAAGCAGATGGAGGCTGATTGGATCGATTGACGAATATGGATGGAGTGAGGGATTGACCACAGACCAGTGGATGGATGGATGGATGGATGGAGGACGGAGGGATGGAGGGATGGAGGGATGAAGGGATGGAGGATGGAGGGATGGATGGATGGAGGATGGAGGGATGGAGGGAAGCGGAAATGGAAAAGACTGAAGCAGAAAGGAATAGATGGAATGGACAAAAGGAATGAGTGTCGAGGAGAGAAAGTGAAATAACGAAGTATAATTATAAATTGTTGAACAGACAAAGGGAGAGAGAGAGAGAGAGAGAGAGAGAGACAAAGACAGAGAAAGAAACAAACAGAGACCAGCTGGGACACAGAGGGAGAGCAAATTGGGGAAAGAAAGGTCCGACAGACAAACAGGGACAGAAAGTCAATGGAAATTTAGCAGTGAGATGAAAGAGGGACCAATGGAAGTATGGAATTATAGAAAAAGTGTGTGAGAGACGGAGGAGAACAGTGAGAAAAAGAGAGACAGGCAGAAATAGAGACCAATAGAGATAAGGAAGTAGAAAGACAGAAAGAGAGAGTGACGGACGGTGGGAGAGCAGTCAGAAAAGAGAGAGAGAGAGAGAGAGACAGCCGTATACAAGCAGTCATACAGGCAGGCACACAGAGAGTCAATTATAGAGATTGATGGTTGGTGGGTTGGAATGGATCGTTAGCCATGACATTGTATGCTGTATGTATAGTTTGTATGTTGTCTGTTGTATGTTGTATAGTTTGTCTGTTGTATGTTGTATAGTTTGTATGTTGTCTGTTGTATGTTGTATAGTTTGTCTGTTGTATGTTGTATAGTTTGTATGTTGTCTGTTGTATGTTGTATAGTTTGTCTGTTGTATGTTGTCTGTTGTATAGTTTGTATAGTTTGTATGTTGTCTGTTGTCTGTTGTATAGTTTGTCTGTTGTATGTTGTATGTTGTATGTTGCATAGTTTGTATGTTGTCTGTTGTCTGTTGTATAGTTTGTCTGTTGTATGTTGTATGTTGTATGTTGCATAGTTTGTATAGTTTGATCTTCGTAACGAAGTCAATCGCTTCATCATTCGGACAAATCGATGGCAGAGTGGCGCCACCTACGAGACCATCACACGGACGAACACACGAACGAACACACGGTCAGACAGACGGATGAAGACAGACAGAAGCATACTCACACATACATGTGCAAAATGTGTTCGTGCTCCATCCGAAGGATAAAACACAATGTGGCCCAAAATACAATTCACAAAGAAAGACAGACCTAATGTCACATGCAGTCAGATAGACAGACACACATCAGCCTACTCAAAGAAAGCACACGGGCAGATAAATAGACCTACAGTGTATAGTCTAGGTATGCAAACAGACAGATTTACAGAGACATCGACATATAGACGGTGGGACATGCAAGCCTAGACATTAGTTAGCTTACATATATAGGCCACCCATAAATTGTAAATCTATTGTTTTATAGCGTTCTACATTTATACCTACTGTTCTCCCTATATACAGTGGGCCCTAGCATTATTATATTTAATAAATCCAGCTTCTATTCCAGAAGCAGAAATTATTTTCGTAAATCTGACTTCTATTTTTAAGCAGACGCGTATGGACCTTGAGCAAGTCCTTCACTCGTAAAACTCCGATGCAGTGTCCTGCGCTGTAGTCGGGAGCGCCTCTGTGTAGCTCTAGAAGGGGCTCTGTAACAAATGCGAGAAATAACTAAAAAATCGCAAGAAAGCAAATCAGAGCAGACATAGGCCTACTAACATCACAAAGTTGCAGGGCTGTTTTAAAGGAATTTTTGTTACTGCACATTGAACAACCAGCAATGTTTAATCCAGTGTGCTTTGGACCGACAATTTCTGTACCAACTTCCGTGCTTTAGAATCCGATGACCTTTTCTGTAACGCACAACCGCCTTCCCTCCACGCCGGTCTTCTGTGGTAAATTGCCCTCAATCGGATGAACTTTTGAAACTCTTTTCATTGCACAGGATTGTATTTGCAATGGCACAATTTCTTTCATTTATAACTGCACATTTTGTGTACCAACAAATGCAAAGTTGCCGCCATGCATTACGTATACTTTATGCTGTGGGGCGCGGTGGTGTAGTGTATACCTTCGTTGCTTTGCAGCCGAAGCGTTGCAGGTTCGAGTCCACCTCAAGTCGCCGCGTAGAAACATTGGGCAAGTCCTTCACTCGCAATTGCACAACGCATCGGCGTGAAACTCCAATGCAGTGTCCGCGCTGCAGTGGGGAGCGTCTCTGAGTAGAGAGCGCTTGAAGGGGCGCTATAGCAAGTGCACATACAAACAATGCAGTTGATTAAGAATAAGAATGATGTTTATGACCGTGGTCTCGATTATGACGGAAAACCATCTGTATCCTATACAATCAGATTCCATCTGAAAATATCTTCTGCTGGTTGTCAGATGCAAACGATCATTAATGACGTATCTGATAAACCGGAAGCTGTCCAAAGACCGCGTGATCGCATTGGTTCGTTCCGTCTGCCGGAATCTAGCCACTGCATGCATCCGACTGCCGTATATCTAGACAGATCTCTTCTCGATCAGACAACAATAATATCGCGATTCAAATAAATCACTTCTGTTCATTGGTGCCTCTGATTGGCCATAATAATAATATAGCCGTTCTATCCCGGAATGTTTTAAGCTGGCAATAAATGTCTGGGCGGATCCATGGATAGTTGAACAATCACATAAAACGACGATGCCTGGATCAATTTCTAAAACCAGTCACTAATCGAGATGGGAGGAAATGAAATAATCCATTTCGGATAATACAACTGGTTTTAATATATGCGAGTCCGATGCCTTCTTAAGACGGTCAGGGTGCACTCAGTCTCTAATCTAGTGTGTGTTCATGACCTTGAATGTTATGGATTAGTTACACTGTAGTTAGTTGAGCGACATTGTGTCAATACAAAAATGTATAAATTATTGTTGTCGCCCTCTAACCTTTAGCCCCAACTCAACATATTTCTTCCGTTGTCAAATCATGCTATTTCCATCTTCACCGGATCCGACAAGTTAAACACGCTACCTACATGTAAATGAACCTCGCCATTCGTAATCTCTCTCGTCATCTTTCGTATCGATTACTGCGAACATAATAGTGACATAATGGCTAGGCCTATATCAGTTTAAAAGATTCACATGCTACTATTTTCAACAAAGTTTTTGAACCGTTTATTATGCAGTTATAGTAGATAGGCTACAATTACAGATTTGTGGACGTAACTGCAGAGAGACAAAGATGGACGATGGTTCTATGATCTACAGATGATTGGTTTCTGCAGTAAAGAAAGTGACGGAATCGTCAAACTTCTGAGTCGAATGAGCAACGAAGATATTCAAGCGATGTGGATCATCTAGTGTTTAAAAAGTCACACCCTGGGACTTCGAAAGATGCATGATGGATCAGTCTTTTAGAATAATTATTAGCTGAAACAGATGAAAGAAGTATCAACTGAAAGATCATGGGAATATAATATAGGCTAGTAAATTAATAATTGCAAACATCTGAATCCTTTACTTGTGTGGATCGATGCTGAGCAGGGCGTTCTAATGTGCAGCTATATCCTTCCCAAAAAGGTGGTTCACTGGTTCTGAAGGAATTTATGTAGCTGTGGAGTGTGGAGGCATTTTTGTGAAGCTTTTTTGGGCAGCTAAAAGTAGTTTAAATTGTTCATTGTCATCTGATGGGCAATAATTTACCATGGCCTTGAAAAGAATATGAAAGGGAGAGAAGGGGTTGTGCCGTTCTAAAAAATTATCAAAACAAGCCCCGACGATTAAGGTTTCCTATAAAAGATTACCTGTAAAAAATTGCCTCTGGTAAAATAATATTATTATTTTTAATAGTAATAAGAAGAATAACAATAAATAATAATTAAAATAACCTGCTTGTTCTTTATGCGTTCTAGTCTAATCAGATTGTGATTCTCGAGATAATTTCATCTTCATTCTTTGTTTTCCTCTGTATTGGGAAGTAGGCTATTATACCGATCTGCCCGTAAACTATTTCAAGTCGAAGTCCATAGATTTGGCAATTTGTCAACACGACAATTCAATTTTCGTGCTATTCGTATAGAGAGAGGGTTTGTCAATTTCCATTTTGTCGGCAAAATATTTCGTGTTCGAGTGATTCATTGGCAGATATTGCAGAGACAATTGTCTCTCTTTCAGATAAAAATAATCAGACCATTGTGCATCGTCAATATTGACAGCATGCAGTAATTTTCATAGACATCTTCAACAAGCAGGGCGTGCACTTGTCTTTTCTTTGCTATGGCATTCCATCATATTTGATCGCTTCATAGACATTGCTCGGGTCTCCGGGGGTAATCACACTGGCATGTCCCTAGTCCCTACGCTTACTCTGTTGGACACAGATTATTGTATTAGCCTACAATGGATTTTGCGATGCAAATGCCATGATATGAACGATGGCGAATAATGTGCCATTGATGACGACAACGACGATTTCGATTATAAAAATTCACCAATGCCGACAAAATGGTCTTGTATATGAACCAATCCGGTCCCATAAAAATTACGAATTATTTATTATCTCATTGTCGAAGATTAGCATGACGCTTACCAGTTACGGTTTGGCCACCAGGTCGCACGGTTTGCAGTATGCCTACCAATTGGCAAGTGTTTAATTAGGCATATAAATAGTCTATGATGACAGACGGAACAGAAATAAATTAGCAATAACCAGTAGTCATGATCATTATTATTAGGAGGTAGGCCTAGGCTACCTTGAACAAGTTCTTCACTCTCAATTGCTCTTGCGCTTGGGCGAAAAAATGCAGTCGGGAGCGCCTTTGAGTAGAAAGCGTGAAGGGGTGCTATAACAAATGCGAGAAATAAATAAATATTAGAGTACTGCTGAAAGTAATGATAATAGTAACAGCAAATAATGATGACAGTAACCTAGAAAAAGCTAGATCCAAAAACCTCATTACGGGCAGCATGTTTATGGCCCAATTAAGGATTCCTAGATGTTATCGTAGTTTCTGTTCGCTGCTTTTCTGAAATAAAGAAAGTGCGTCATGAGAAAGCAGTGCCAATGTGTGGCCTATTTCTGTTAAGAAAAGCGATGAATGTGTTGAGCTGTGAACAGAAGCCGCTCCAACGCCGACAACAAAAATGTCAGACTGTGTGTAATGGCATCTTTGTAAACACAGCACAGTGAAAGTTGAAAGCCCGATGATTGGGGTATCCCGTTCAAGAAAAAGACATTGACTGTTTATCTTTCAATGGCCCTGGGCGTACTAACAGATCTCTCAAAGATTCATAACGCAAATATGTGACTTAAAAAGCATTGGTGTTTATCGGCATACCGCATGATCTGCATAATCTGTAGGCCTATGCACTATTAGAAAGTGACGTCGTCTATATTATGTCTTCGTAAGTAGCCAACTATCTCTGTGGCATTTAAAAGTCTTAGTTATTTTATTTATTATCTTGATTTTTATGCTATGGCATTTCACTTTGGAATGTTGTCAATGCCAGTGCTACTGTTGAGAACTAACTTAAATAAGCAAGTAAGAGGTCATTATATGATCGCTATAAAACCATGTAGACTACGTTTTAATTTGCATGTAAATTGTCAGGACTCTCAGGAGTAAAAAATCAGAATCTGATAACGTCTGACTGGCTCCGTTGAAGGGTCCTCAACTGACATGTAATCCGATGAGTTGAATGCCGTTTCGGATGAACAACAAATAGCCTACAACAATTCAGCTAGAGAAAATTCTTCTTATAGGCCTATCACTCAGGGGCGTCTATCCCCCCCAACTTAAAAGTGAGTTCATGGCGCCTTCCCCCCCAAGGGGGTGGGTGCGGAAGGGGGACACCCCCTCCCGTCTAGATTTTTAAATTTTTTGCTGCGCGAAGTGCGCGTAGGTAACACTTGGAGTGAAAAAAGATGTTTTTACAAATGAAACAATCCAGACCTATCTAATTTTAATTCAATATACCGTCCGGACATCAGTTCGATAGAGTGGACGGTCGACCAAAAGTCTAAAAGTTCATGAATAAATGAGGTGTTTGCTGAGTGGTCTAGACAGTGCTGCAAATCGATTGATGATGTCGTTGATGACGATTTTGTCGAGAATGTCTTTCTCAGTTGAGAGAACCAACAATGCCGAAAAGTAGTCGTCAACCATTGTTGATCGAAGTCTGTTCTTGACGATACGGATACGGCTCATCACCCGTTCCGCACTGCAACTCGATACTGCCAACGTAGATAACACTTTGTACAAAGACGACAGATGAGGATACGACGAAATTTGTTGCACAATACGTAGTGGTTTGATGAAACTTTGTTCCATCCATTTGGCATCAGATCCTGGTTCTTCTGAGTCACATTCACATTCGTCGTCATCATCAGCGACAGCAATCGTCTCAGACTGGTCATGCTTTGCAGTTTGAGTTTGGTGGTCAATTGTGACAACCTGCTCCAAATCGGAATACACATCGAGGAAATCGTTTCGCTCTCTGGCAAGTTGGACAGCCGAAAGTCCATAGAACTCGCACAATTCAGCAATGTCATCCTCTGCGACTCGAGTTCCTTTTGATAAGCTCTTCGGCGTGAATAGTTGTATCTGCTTTAGAAAAAGGAGATTTTCGTCTGAAAACCGATCTTCTAAGGCGACAAGGACGGTATCAAGGGATCGAATGTAAACATTAACCTTCAGTGCCTGATCATCGTCAACGACGCGCTCATCCGAACACTGTTCACCTGGCATCTTCTTTGTCTTGCGTTGCCTCTTCTGATGCAACTTTGGCTCTATACCATGCTTTGCAGCAAATGCTCTAGCATCTGACAGTACCTTCTCCCATGCGTCATCAACAGAACCTCTGCATTTACGAAACTGGTTGATGCAGGCTTCGATCAGTGTGGACGCTATTGCGAGATCTGTGCCTACGCCCTGTAGCATCCTGGAGACCGGTCCTGTCACGCGCAGGATTGAACGTAATCTGGCACAGGCACTGCTTGTTTCATTTTGGTCAGTAAGTAAGTAATATGATCTGTTGTGCGTAAGCACGCAAGCGCAGGGGAGTGAGCGGAGTAGGCTATTTGGCGTCTTATGGCCGGTAAGCTTATAGACGCTTTGCACAGGTTTTGCTCCAGTTGGGGGGGAATAGGATACTATTTTGTTCATTATCAAATAAATATACTACAACAAGTGCAGTGCTAATTTCTTTTTTTATGGACAAAAATCTTATGTCCCCCCCAACTGCAATAAATTTATTCCCCCCCAATTTTTGCAATGGCGCATTCCGCGCCATCCCCCCCATAGGATAGACGCCCCTGCTATCACTTCTTCAAAGTGGGTTTCCAGATTTCTAACGATACACCAAGACTTATCTGATTTGGAATATGCGCCAGACCTTCGTGTAAGGTCGTAAGTGATGAGATAACCTACTCGAAATGTTCCGGACACTTACATGTACCCTGTAGCTGCTTGACCAATGCAAAATCCCTTTAACGTCCAACTCTTTGGTTGTAGTCAAGTGTTAAACATCAAGAGTTTGCATTCTGATTCATTACATTCATCCAGACAATCAATCGTTAATTCATTATGTCAGCGAGTGATGAAATCATTCAGTCATTCAATATATCACTCAATCATTCATTCAATCATTCAATATAATCACTCACTCATTCTTTCAATCATTCAATATAATATCACTCAATCATTAATTCATTCAGCCAATTTGTTCATTCGCTTAGTCATTTATTCTTTCATCATTTACTCGGTCATTTATTCAGTCAGATACTTACTACTTAGTCTTTTATTTATTTGGCCATTCATTTTGTTCAATCATTCATTCAATCAGTCGTTTAACTCAAACATTCTTTCAGTCAATAAGTCAGTCAATCATTCAATCACTTGCTTTCATGATTCGAGAGATGTTTTGTCACAAAAGCTTAATTTTCTGCCCAAATTTTGAATAATGCTTTTGACAGTTATCAACTTGAGTTAGCTGAGTTGTCACGTACAGTCATGCCAACACAAAGTCTTGACATCCAGTAGGCTTATTGTTCCACGAGGGACATGCAATACATCCGTAATCAACATGCGATCATATCTGACACTAGCTTTCTACATAATAACCCATCCATCATGAAGTTATAATCAACTAGGAACTTGCAATGTATCCATATTATTTCCATAATCAGCTTGCGATCATTTGGAAACTTCACGTTATTATGCATCCATCATGAAATTGTGAGCGTCTAACAGCTCCACAATCATGGTTTCGCTGTTCGTGTTCTTTCTCTAGATCCATAATAAACGTTCTTCAAGAGAAAGTTGAAGCGCAGGAGAACGACCTGTCAATCATGAAGAACGAGATCTCGCAAATGAGACGAGAACAGGCAGCACAACGAGAAACGATCGCATCCATCAGATCATCGTCATCAGATACATCGTGGGCAATTGCCAGCGTGAAGCACAGTCACGACCAGACGGCCTCTGACCTCCTGTCCCTCAAACACCTCCAGGAACATCAGAACGAGACGCTGCTCGTCATGGAAGAGGTGATCATGAGCAACGCCCTTGAACTCCAGAATCACCACAGACACGTCGGTGCAATCCGTCAGGACCTCTTCCAACTGCGAGGTCAGATCACGGAGGATCGGGATAAGATGAACAAAGTTCAGAGGACCGTTCAACAACTTCAAAGCGCACAGAAAGTTCAAAGTAAGATGAAGAATCGATGGATATCTGTCTCTCTGTCTCTCTGTCTCTCTCTGTCTCTCTCTGTCTCTGTCTCTCTATCTCTCTGTCTCTGTCTCTGCCTTTCTGTCTGTCTGTCTGTCTCCATATTTTTTCTATGGGGATTCTCGAACTGCGAGCGCTTCTGAATGGCCATGACTTGAGCGGCGCTATAGAAATTACTAATTACATTACCTACATGTAGCCTACATTGCATTACATTACACGGGTGATCGCTTCGGTGAGGGTTCGAACCCGCAATATCCATGTTACAGAACAGACAGAGAGTTTTGTCTAATCGCGGTCTTGTAGAAGAGTTTCTTTGAATTAGCACCGAAAACATAGCTATAAATGATTACGCAAGAAATTGTAAGGAAGATTAATGCAGAACATTTTCAGTGTAATTGTTTTGCACTTACTGCGGAGTAAATAGGTTTGTGTCTTAGTTACTAAATTTTCAGCTGTGAACATTATCAATTAATCACAGCTCTTAATTAGAATCTATGAAGGATGGATTTTTGAAGTGGTTCTAACACAGAATGCCCTTAAGTTTTTAATAGTCATCTTCGGTTACGTAGCCTACATGTATAGGACTTATACATGTGTATGCTGTGCTAGAATATATTATGTCAAGATTAGGTTATCTCGCACCGAAAATGTGGCAGATATGCAAGCATTGCAAGGGTCGTGCATGTAGACCTGTAAAATAAAATATGGAAATGGTTGGATGGCATTAATTTTAGCTTTGCAGTGCAACTCACTGCAGAACAATATCGCATAAAAATATAGCAGGCCTAATCAGTGTCTAGAAAACTCTAGATAATTGTATATTATCAATAAATTGTTATGATAAGAATAAGAATTGATAGAATACCGCACTGGAGTTGTTTAGCCTATACTTTATGACAGGTGTAGTACCTGCGATCACAGACGAAAACAACATTGACGAAGAGGGAATCGAATTGACGAATCATCTGTTGCCATACGAATCAGAAGGCAGTTCATCCCGAGGCACAGCTCCTGTGACAGACCGGAAAACGACGGGAGTGGGTAAGGAAGGCGAGGGTGTAGTCACTACCCCATCGAGGGTACCACCCCCTCCACCCCCACAGTCGAGGTTGGCCGAATACGATCTGGCGCTTGAGGTGACGAAGGGCCTGCTGGGTAATCTAAGCGAACACGTGACTTCCGTTGAGAATCGTTTGACGCTTTTGTCGCAGAAGCAATTGCTCGACTCTCAACTGCTTCAGCTTCAACAGTCGTTCATGAATTTCACACGACAGGTTTACGAACTGCAGCACTGGAGAGCAACGAATGCTAACAGAGGTAACGACCAATTACATGTATACACGTATACAATGCAATGTTATGCAATGCATAACGATTTATTTATTTCTTGCATTTTCTATAGCGTCCTTTCGAGTTTCTACTCAGAAGCGCTCTCGACTACAGCGTGGACACTGCATGGGAGTTTCACACCGAAGCGCACGAGCAATAATATTGCGAGTGAAGAAAGGCTTGAGGTGGAACCCTCGGGCCCAAAAGTACCGAATCTACCACTACACCACCGCGCCCCAACAACATATAGGCCTAACAGTATAGAGGAAATTTACAAACATTTACAAATTAACAAACAATAAAAAAAATTACCATTTACCATTCTCTTTTTAAACTTATGTAGCCTACTAAAGCAGCACAGAACTTATGAAGAGCACTGGAAAATTTGTTGTGTTCGGATATTCTAAGAAATACCAGTTGAAGAAAATTGCTTTAGTAACCCTCCGAGCAAAGGAAAAACTCGACAGGTTTATGAACTGCAGCACTGGAGAGCGACGAATGCTAACAGAGGTACCAACCATTTACACACGTATACAATGCAATGTTATGCAATGCATAACGATTTATTTATTTCTTAACAAACAACCGACCTAAGGAAAAACTCAGAAGCAATATTTATTGTCATACGCTTGAATACACGGTAGCACAACGAATTAAGTTCAGGTATCTTATGTGGATGAGCAGAATAAATGAATGTTGTTTGTGCTGAAGCTAAGGATGTTGAGGACGAGGAATACCAGACGCAGCACGAGAACGACATGGCATCCGTCATCTTCCACCTGGAAAACCACTCTGAGCGCATCCGGGCACTGGAGAGCCTGGCCCTCAAGCACCACCAGGCCAACCAGCTGGCCCAGCAGAAGATCAACTCCAGCCTCATCCAGGTTAACTCGACCTTCGAGAAAGCTCTCAGGGAGATCCTCGACCAACCACGGTCAGACCACATCCAGCAGATGTTGCTCGAGGGCAAGGTCAAGGTCGTTGAGGACGAGCTGAGGCAGACGTTCGACCGCGTTAAGGACGTCGAGCTGACTCTGATGAATGTGTCGCTGGCTCAATGCAAAGCTGTGTCCGATCAACTGACGGATGAAGCGAGAAGTGGGAGTTACGTTAAGCAGATGGCAGATGTACAGATGAAGATCAGCGAACAGACAACGTCCATTGCTAGGTGATAATAATCAATGAGATGATGATGATGATGATGATGATGGTGTTGTTAATGATGGTGCTGGTGACGACGACGAGGGTGATGATAATGATGCTGATTGAAATGTTTAGCCTATGGTGATAGGCCTAGTGGTGGTGGAAATGATGATGATGATGATGATGATGATGGAAATGTCATTAATAATAATAAAAGGCTAGTAATAATAATAATAATAATAATAATTAAAATGATAATAATAATCATAATCATAATCATAATAATTATAGACTCAATGATAATTTTTGTAAATTCTTATGGGTTAGGCTGAAGTAGGCCTATTATGCTCATGAGGTAAAAAAATATAATTTCTATGTATTAAGCTAATAGTAATTATTATATGAAGAACAAAAAACCCAATAATTTGTTGATGAGCATTGTGATTGGATACGATTCCAAGTTCCAACAGCTTAATAACGTCGCATCAAAGGCCTTTGACTTTGATAGGAAAAATGTTTTGTACTTTGTACTGCTTTCTCTCACTTTTAACAGATTCGTTTACAATATTATTGACCATGGGTTCTCATCTGATAACTGTCAATTGAGCGTTGTTGTCGAATTTATTGCGTCTTTCAAACTATGTTAGAGGTGTCTAACTAGGGAAAATATTATTATCCATTAATTGTAGACCTACTCATACAAGGCATAGGCCTAATATGGCTCTTTCATAGTTATTTTATTCATGATTAGGCCTAATGGTAGTAGTAATAATACTAGTATAAGTAACAATGTAAATAGTTAGGCTACTGGTAATATTGATTGTAATGGTGATTGCGATAACACGCATGTGGCCTAATAACAATAGACTACTCATGCTGATTCTGCTGTTGTTGTTATTGCTACTGCTGATGATGATGATGCTGATGACAACAACAACAACAACAACAACAACAACTGTTTCTTTATAGTTCTCTTTTAGTTTCCACTTAGTCCAACAAATTTTCAATGTTCACCCGTCATTATTTTTTATTGTAACTGTTGGTTAACAGGTTGGACCGAGGCTTGGCTGGAATCTTTCAGGAGTTGGATAAGAACGCTGGAACATCTTCTGCTCTGGCGGAACAAGTAACGGATCTGAAGAAATTGTCACCAGAGGTCGTCGTCATGCAAAGAGAATTGCTGAACTTTGTTCTTCAATTGCCAACCGGTAGGCCCTACAGTACATTGAACGAACGAACGACACTTTTAATTATCACGAATTTACTATCTAACAAATTTAATTAATTAATTAAAGGCCTACAGGGTGTCCAGCATAAATGAACCAACTTTGCATGCTTGCAACTCCGCCAATTTGTGGAATTATAAGTATAGCCTAAATAAATGTCACAAATTGGCGGAGTTAGGCTACATGCATGCAAAGTTGGTTCATTTATGCTGGACCACCCTGTAGAACCTAGGCTACACAGACAATGGACATACATCTGAATATCAATACTCAAATTTAGTAAGCATTGGAGTTTGGAATACACTGTCGAGTATGTTGCTGGGCAAATTTATTCTTAAAGCTTTAACATTGTCTCTCTCTGCATGAAACGATATTGAGAATTATTTTGTTCAAGACTTATTATGGTTAGACAAAAGCCTAGATAGATATTCATTTAAATGCGATTTGTGTACGATTCTGTATTATGCCTATAAGCGCTTAGAAAATGACAGTTCAATATTAATGATGATGATGATGATGATGATGATGATGATGATGATGATGATGATGATGATGATGATGATGATGATGATGATGATGATGATTGATAATGATGATGATGGTGATGATGATGATGATGATGATGATGATGATGATGATGATGATGATATTAACAGTCAGAACAGTACTTAATAAAAATGATAGTAGGCCTAATGCCGTTAACAGTCGTATACCTAGGCCTAATTCTGCCGGATCCTGAACGTATACCGTAATTAGACTCCATCCATGCAGGACAATCCTTTGGCGTCAGTCTAATATTGCTGTCCTATAATTATGTTTCCATTCAGATTGCTACGATGTTCCTGCGGCCACTGGCAACACCATCCACGCTGGTGTCTATCTCATCAGACCGGAAGTGAGTCGCCAGTCAGCTCGGACCTTCTGCCTCGTCGAGGACGAGGTCGTCTGGACCGTCATCCAGCGTCGGACGGACGGACGCGAGTCCTTCTCCAGGTCCTGGGACGACTACCGCCAGGGGTTCGGAGACGCAGCCGGTGAGTTCTGGATGGGAAACGAGAACATCCACCGATTGACAGATGGAGCTCGCGTCTACCGATTGCGGATCGACATGTGGGACGTGCTCGGTCGCTATTGGCTGGCCGATTATACGTCATTCCGGATTCACGCCGAGGACGCCCTCTACCGATTGGAGTTGGGCGACTTCAGCGGAAACGCGACGGATGCGCTGCGCTACTCGAATCTTATGCCATTCAGTGCGCTTGACCGTGACAACGATGTGAGCACAACGCACTGCGCACAGTTCTACCAGTCCGGATGGTGGTACAAGCACTGCCACTACAGCAACCTCAACGGAAGGTACACGGCTGGAATGGTCTGGTTCCACCAGGACCTCGACGAGTGGATCCAGATGAAGCAGACGACGATGCGTATCTCCATGGTGATGGGGAGCCCCCCTGAGACGCACACTTCCGGTTAGGGTATCACGTGTTGGGGTCTTGATGTAGTCTATTATACGGATGGGGTATTATTGTCAACAGTGGAGATGTGAGGGGTTTGTGTGGAAGAAAGATTAGGTTTGGAGTTCTGGGTACACATAGTTGGGGACACTTGGACACACTGACACTTCTAACCAGTAGCCTGTCTTTCCCATTGTTTTTGAAAAAAAATAGATAACCAGGTTTCGTCACGGGACAGAGCTCAGATCAACCGACATAATTGAATTATTTAATTGACATCAAGATCAGTTATTCGGAATTGATTTCTGGCACAAAAATTCATGAATTTATTTCACGAAAATTTACAGATATAGTTCCAGAATGTTTGGACACACTGATGGATGTGTGGCGAGATGAATGGTTGGAATGTTGTAGCGGAGAAATAATTAT
The DNA here is from genome assembly GCA_945859605.1 of Lumbricus rubellus. Classification (NCBI taxonomy): domain Eukaryota; kingdom Metazoa; phylum Annelida; class Clitellata; order Crassiclitellata; family Lumbricidae; genus Lumbricus; species Lumbricus rubellus. The sequence continues at coordinate 9,753,324 of OX243814.1, read as the reverse complement.
ATCGGAGTAGAATAGGTTGAGGTAGGACTAGCCTGCTATCGGAGTGTTCTGTGATCGGAAAGATTGTCACTAAGGCAACAGCTCTGAAGATATTGAGATGTAGGCCTATGGGGTCGCAACTTGCAAAGCAAAATGAGTTGAACTTTTTTGAATGTTGTTTTAAATAAATGTAGGTTACTGATATCCTTGCGCCATAATATAGGCAACGTTAAAAATAATTTTTTTACACTGTGAATATTCGTAGGAAACGTCAGAGGAAATGACTTTTAAACAGTATTTATTGGTGTCGCAGGCAATTGGGCATATTAGGGCTTCGCGGGGTTAAACTTCTCTAAACTAGATAATGGAATGATGGGCATTTTCGATGCAATAGTAGGCTATCTATAGGACCGTACAATCACTTGACAGCAATACTGACAGCTCAGGGTGAATTTGGACAGTCTTTATAATTATGCTCAGATTATTATTCCTCGCAATGTTTTAGAATTCTACTTTCAAGTGTATCTTTTAATCACTAACTCGTCATGCTGGCTTACCATTTAATTGCTGATATCTGGGATTAGGCTAATAAACAATATTGAATAGGTTTATGTTGACTAGGACAAAAGAAGTTGAATTCTACGTAGCATGCACATTGCACATCGCTAGCATTTATGAATTTCAGAGAATGGTGGTGAGCCTACTGAGCAGTGACGTTCTACATAAGTGGGTTTAACAGAATAAACTCTAGAAAAATGCACATAAATAATTACGCCAGCTAGCGGCCATTTTTATACTCAGGCACGAGTATGACTGTATAAACACCACTAGAGGCAGTGATGTGTAATGAAGAAGTGCAATAATTTTAATATGTCTATTTACATAGGATCTTATACGCTTTATTCGTAAACACTTCAAAACAGTTTTGCAATCGTTTTAAAGTTGCATTATTGCATTAGTCTGATGCATAATAATTATACAGAACATTCATTGACAATATTATTTTAATCACAGTACAGTGTCGCCATCTTTGTTTTGACGAATAACGATAATTAATTTCTGACGTTGAACACGAGTGATGCAGCTGCAGCTGTACACTGTACACTGTAGGCTACAGCCAAGGCTCGACAAAAACATTGCTAAACAACGTTACAGGCCACACACAAGCGCGCAGTGGAGCCTACGCAGGACGCGGCCTAGCCTACTAGACTGTTAGACTATTTACATTTCAATTAGGCTTAAATTAAGGCCAGTTTTAGGCGTGTTGTTGAGTCATCGTGGGAACATGTTTGTGTTTGGTTGTCTTTCTATGAACTGTTGTTGTGTGCAATCAAAACAAACCACCGCTTGTTGTGTTTGCAATTTTTTGTTCAAATCGTTTTTTCTTGAATAGCCTACGCGAAGCTGTAACGACGAAATCTACGTAGATGGTTAATAACTGTGCGTAGGCTGCGGTTATAATCGTCATAGACTGGATGGATGCTCCTTGAAAACAGATAACGCCAAAGAGTGCACACTTCAGGAAGTCATTATCGTAATTCACCCGGCTGAAGAGGATAGTAGCTCAGACATCCGGCTCAACACTATCCCAATATAAATAGCATAGAGTTAGCCTACTTAATAAGTTAATAATATGCTAATGAGTGTTTTGGCCCCATCCGTGTCTGCACAATAAGCAGCTTGCAGGCCGTGGCCTCAATCCATAATTATTATAGTTTACACTGTTAGGCTACGAATAATTATATAAAATAGGCCTACTGCCTGAAAGCATAGCCCCTAAATCAAACAATAGCAAAATTTGACCGAGATATAATATTCGTATTGTTTGACATTTAACCCTATATTTCTCAACCTCGAAATCGGTCAAACAGTACCAAAATTTGGTCAGGGTTTACATGGGTGTTGTATTGTATTGTATTGTTTGACAATGAATTATAAATTTAATATTAATCTTATGGTATTATGCGGAAGAGGAGATGAACTACTGAACCAGCCTCCAAAACATTGGAATTCGTTTGTTTTCAAATCCAGAAACCACCGACTTCACCCATCTAATCGTCTGCCCACCCATGTGCCCGACCATTTGCTCCTGACCTTGAACCGATTTGGACCCAACCTGCCCATTAACTTTGCTTTGACTAAGCGTCTGTGACTAAGCTGGTTCCGCGAGTGTGTGTTCTCTGAAAGCTGTGGATGTAATCTTGAGATTACAACTGCAATTATTTGCATATGCAGCAACACCGATCGTCATTTCAACCGTCACTTTGCAGAATCGAGCATAGCTCCTAGACATTAAATTATTGGACTTCACCAGAGAGGACTCCTCTCTAAATGCCACAATGAACACTAAATGAAGAACGTTAACGATATAAACACTTACAAATGCAAATGCATTATAATAGTAATTGTCTTACGTGTTTATAAGTGAGACAGCTGCAATCTCAAGGATTATATTGATCACCATCTTACAATGTTTTCATTAATGTACAGATTGCCGATCTCAAGGGTTTGGTTTGTTTTCGTGTAGAACAGTTATTTAATGGACATTCGATCGTCTAGTTCTCGCCTCTGTAAAGAAAACACTTTGACTTATACGACCCTTGACTTCAATGGTTCTTGTCGAGAAGCACTGGAGACAATGCAGCGATCAACAACCAATTGAAATAATAATAGTACATGTAGATCTACTCAGGATAAACTGTTGCAGCAGGCCTACTCTTGGATAACAACAACACCATAATTAACATCCATTTTGTTGGGGTACACCTTGGTTTTGGTAAACAGCATTGCAGCAGTCGGCAACCAATTATTGCAAGAGTAGGCTAGGCTAATTTGGGCTGCAGTCCTTTACGTGCAGAATCGCACGTAAAGGACTGCTGATGAATGTGGGCATAGTAGCAATTATACGGCAACCATGATTATCAACCAATTACAAAAGCAATCACGAATTTGCACATGACCTCAGTGATAATCCAAGGAGTTTCTTCAAACACTTATCCTATACGATGTGTGAGGCCATAATGAACAATCCATCCATTATTAATACAATACAACTTGCTTGTGGCTAATATATCACAGAGGCAGAGTCTAAGATCTCACAGGTTAACAGTTAACCATCACACAAAGTTGCCATAGACCTAGGCTGTAACGATGCTTGAACAAACCCTGAGGTCATTTGCCCCCATGAACCGTGGAGAACAGACGCTGTCAGACGGTCTTCATCATTTTCAATGACCTCGCATCTCTAGTCTAGGCTATAGTTTAAAGAACGACCATGACTTACAAATCACAAGCAGCATACAAGTTACGTATGTCAACACAGTGTACAACTGTACAATGGTGCAAGAACACATTCAAAGGTGCAATTGTGTCCACGTTAATTAGACACAGAAAAACAACATAAGACAATTGTATTCAATAGCAATTATGGTCCTGCGAATTGTCTCAGCGTCTCACTATTGTTGACAGAATTGCGGAGTCCATAACATTTGCACGGTCTCTGTTCGAATGCATGCATGCATGTGTAAGGACACTTAATAATATAGCTCATTTTTCTATTTGAATGCCTTCCTCGCGGTCTTGTCAAATTCCGAGCTTGGTGCCTCATGTCAATACCAAGCACTTTCAAGTAGAATAATATAATTAGGCTATTTGCTCTGTGGGTCCCACGACATATTATTTTTCTTGGGTAAACAGTAACAGCTTTCTGTATAGTATAAAAAATGAGTAGCCTAGTAGATCTATTCCACAAATAATTCCTGACATAAATAAATCTACCAGTGGAGTTTCTTTTCTGTACAGACGTTCGTCAGAGTCTGGATTAAAAAAAGATTCCGTCCAACCAGCATTCTAAAGACATCCATCTTTCTGAGGTAGGCTATTTCGACGACGAGTCTTCAGTCTCGTATACCAAGATCACACGACGAAGTCTTGTCGAGTGTCCCACGCAACATTTGAGCGTGTATTCAACTTAGTCTTCACTTGAAAATGTCACTTAGTCGAGTGGGATACCTCGGGGAACCCGCGGGAACCCGTTGAGGGAACCACCGGAACCCTGCCATGCTACGATACGTCGTTATTGCATTTTAGTCGATTGCATTATGATTTGTCGGTGGTCACGTGACCTTGATGCTGCTGTTGTCCGCCGTCTGTCTTTGCGTGAGAATTCGTTGGAAGAGTTCAGACTGAATGAATCGTGGATAGGAATCCTTTTCCATGAGAGCCTCGATTCGCTTCTGTGCCGCCTCGAAGACTTTTGTGTCCGCACGACACAGGTTAGACTCAGTCGCTTCACGAGTCTTTGAGTCAACGTTGATCTGAAGGAAAAGACATTCATCGTAGAAAAATTATTGTTAGTATCATGGACACCGTCCATTGGAGCAAGAGGGGCACTCTGGAAAATTGAAACATATTTTTGACTATACTGGCCTACTTTTGACTAATTCCCTCGCGCTCTTCGCAATCTGACAGTGCCAGTCCTAAGCCTGGATAAAGGAGGAGGGCGACGCTAATGATCTTTGTTACACACAGTGTCAGCATTAGTTTCTGCTTAACAACAGTAATAATTATGATCATCTGGCAATATCAAGGCTATTTGATAACAATTATTCGAGATGAGACTTAATAAAATCGTGGTTTTGCTACTTTTTTGCTGCATTAAGTCTTTGAATCGTCAAAAAACGGTGGGTTACCTCCCTAGAAGTGGCATAACTTTTGTTGTGTTTGAAATATTTTGATGAAATATGGCCATCATGTGTAAATATGAATTGTCTACAAGCCTGCAAAATTTCATTTGGAAATTCTTACTTTTGGCCAAGATATTGGCACAACACCTAGGGGTCTTTTTTGGCGCACCCTGTATATTGTGGTCAACACGTTAACCTTACCTCGCTTGGTGATTGGACGGCAACGAATTCCTGAAAGATTCTCTTCGCTTCCACCGCTCGATGTTTCTCTGACGTCAGATGGCGATACTTCTCGCACTCGATCCAGAACTCGATGTTCTCGTTGCTGAACTCTCTCCGTAAGAACTCGCGAAATAAATTCAGTCCATCTGTGCACAATTATAAACATTCATTCATTAACTTACTTATTTACTTGCTCATGAATTGAATTGAATTGAATTGCTCACGTAGACAGTCCGATATATGTATACTAACAACAGATCACTACAACGATTACTATTGTGCATTGTGTTTTATTATTGTGAATTTAAGTTGCTTTGTTTCTTGTGATCAATGAACTTCAAGATTACTTCTCAGAGGCGCTCCTGACTACAGTGCGGGAACTAAATCGGAGTTTCACGCCGAAGCGCATGAGTATTGCGAGTGAAGAACTTGCTCAATGCTCATGGTTCCTACGCGGCGGCTTTAATGTGGATTCGAACCCGCAACCCGTCGGCTCCAAGGCATCGAACATACCCAATAAATCACCGCGCCTCACAATGCATACATTAAGTGCATACTTGTCATATTATCTTTTAAGACTTATTTAGCATACTTATTTGTTTATTATCAACACATGTCGTAGGTAACCTCATTATAAACAGTTACTGTTAGTGAATTTCTATCTTTAGCTAATGATCGTCACGAAGCCTGAAACCTATAACAATATTATTTGACAATAATATTGACATTCATGCAAACGTGATTGCATGACGTAGGTTAGATCCTTTGTTTTACTGCTAGACATTTATGTGTGTGGGCGTTCAAGTCTGACCACTTCGCTGCTTTGAACGAGTATCGTAATAACACTTCATTAAATTCAACGATACTTGAGAGAGGTGGAGGTGTTGCTAATAGGCGTCTCAAAGCAACATAAGATAAAAATTATCGAAATAAACAGACAAGCATTTTAAATGTCAACACTCTATATTCAAATCGCAAAGATCGTAGAGCATAATAATATTATACACAACCCAAGCTTAATACAAAAGTTATTGACACGTGCGCATCACCCAGATCACCAGAAACGTAGGCAGGAGAATACTTCAACCCGGACCACCTTTTGACTACTCTTACAGTTACGGACAACCCTTTGAAGCAACGCAGCGCTCGTGAATAGGCTGGTGCCCCGCGCTTGGCTTTCGAGTAGAGCTTTAGAAATTTAGAGATTACGATTATGATAACGGTTATATTTTGTGGCTTGCCAAAATCCCAGAATAAATTTTGAGTAAATCGGAAATTTCGAGGATTTCTCCCATGCCAAACTGAAGTTCGATGAATAAAGGATAATTATGGGCTATACTTATTTGCTCATTTACGGTGACTTACTTGCGTACTGAACTACCTACAATCCCTACATACTTATATCGCACCTAAATAGAGACCATGCATGACCAACTCAGTATAGAAGGCTCCCAACAAATAGGTTCATTGAAAACTTTCAAGGTCAAGGGTGTAACAGTTTACGGTTGATGCAGAAAATGTGTCATTTAGATTTCTTGAAACGTTAACAGTAATTTTTATAATATTTTGAATGGATGTAGACTACCTACAGTTGTCTGCGAGTAGTTTCTCGAATGATTTCGTCCATGCTTGAAGTGTTTCCAGTGACGGTAGAAGGGCGTTTGAGGAATGACCTTCAGCGGATCGACGGAAGAAAGCAAACCGATCCTTCTTCGTTTTACGCCTAAACATTTTATAAAAGCAAATCGTCATAGAATGGAAACATAGATACAAGAGGGGCACCCGCTCCCCACCCCCTGGAAAATTGGCACCTATTTTAAAACTATTACTTTTACTTTCAAAAAGTTCTTCGGACTAAGGCATTAATGGTGCTAATGGTACTAATGGTGCTAATGATCCTAATGATGCTAATGATGTAGTCTCTGTCCGTTTCACTTTGTACGCATCATGTATGACGCTGTTATTGTTGACGCGGTGCTGCTGGTTCCAATCTTCCGCCGGACATTAGATTGGCCGCCTCAGTGAACTCTTTCATATCAAAACTTAAATCTTATTAATTTATTAATTTTGTTTGATAAGACTTATGCCATAGTTAGCCGTTTGTGAGGCGCCCTTGTAGCGGTATGGCCGTGTTGCGGCGCCATACAAATTGCCATTGTTATCATTATTATTGTTATTGTTGTTATTGTTATTGTTGTCTTACGTCTTTTTGGTTTTACTTCTGTTGTTTCCATCGGTCGTTTCGTCGTCTGATTCTTCGGTGCAATCTGTGCTGTTCCGCATCACATCATCCGTCGATCGGTTGACAGCAGATGATGAAGGCAGCTGATGCTGATGCTGCTACAGAGGATGATTACAACATGCGTCTTTACAATCATCAAAATCATCATCATTATCAGAACTATCGTCGTCGTCGTCGTCGTCATCGTCATCGTCATCGTCATCGTCATCATCATCATCATCATCATCATCATCATCATCATCATCATCATCATCATCATCATCATCATCATCATCATCATTATCATCATCATCATCATCATCATCGGCATCGTCGTCGTCATGATCAACTCCCCAGTCTTTTTAGAGCCTCATGTTAAAGTAAGTTTTTCACACCAAAATTCCAAGTGGATCATTGTCCAACCCCCTCAGTCATTTTTCCACAATTCTTACACATGCATGGCTAAAATATTCTACATTCAGTCCCACCTGGTATGTATTATTTATTGAAGACTGGAGACTATTGAGATCTGAAGTAAGAAACGAGATGTTAGACAGAAAGGTTTTGGGATTACATACCGAACACTCGAGTGTCGTGCTCAAGAGTTAGTGATGTGTAGTCCGCATGTACAAAGTGTATGGTGAGTCATGGCAGATTCATTATTATAATAGATAGGCAAAACCCCTCGCGGATAATCTCACGCTGCATGCACGTTGCATAAATTGCGGGCTAAACTAGGCCTATCCTAGGTTATAGTTCTACTGAAGCCCGTGGGTATATATTCGCCTGTAATTCTAATCCGCTATCACCTTACATTGACCTTGCAGACGTAATAATTAGCCTATGCTTATTCTTTCAATGTGTTATATTCATTTTTTAATGGAAATATCCAGAAAGTTTGCCGAATGCACTGATCTCTACCCTGAAGAGTAGATGGAGTTTTGCAACCATCAACGAGACAAATGAAAACACGCCTTCTGGGATGTTGACCACTCTGGCAACAAAAACTCAAATCAGAATTCGGATAAAGTTGTTTGTTAACATATATTTATTGTTAGAGACCGTGTCTACGCGTTTTGCCTTATATGAGCATTAAAGACAAATTGTCAATTCCCATTTGTTGCGCCAAGCACGGTTTGGCAAGACTCAATGGTCAAACCACAACATGGTTAGTCAATAACTCTCATAGGCTCTTCAGTCTTGGTTGATCCATGGTTTAACAACAGCCTATAACAACAGAGTCCGTTGCCGTTTACAAACATTTTGATTGGCATTCTTCTGTCTGAAATAAGTAGACACCTACACTAAGCTTATTGTGCTTACACAGTGAAATTAGACTCACCAGAGGAACTCAGAATATGGTTAGGAGAGTGTAGTCCCAATAACTATCTCAAAATCCATAATTATTCAACATTTAAAATATTGATTTTCTACTAGCATGAAATTAAATTTAATTTGCGATTACCACACTTTCAACTGATTCCATATTATTCTTATGAAAACGCTCGTTACCTTGACAACGTCAGTGACGTCAAATTCATTTTATCACAAAGTTTCTCCAAGCATTATGACGTAATACTATTGAACACGCTCAGTTTTTCTTTTCAACTCGATGCTCTGTTCTTTCATCGATCGAATGCGTTATTAAATAGGCCTTCAACTGTTATAGCGCCCCAATAAAAGGTATCTGTCACTGTAAGACAGAATCAATGTGCAGGTATAGATTCCGGAGTTGAGTCAGCCGAAAACCAAGGCAATCCCGATTGCGTGGACGACGAATTATAACAGAAAGCGCTGGAAGAAGGATTGAAAGAATCGATGCATGAATTATTGAAGAGCAGATGAGTGAACAAAGACAATGAAGACTGATAATAATAATAATAATAATAATAATAATAATAATAATAATAATAATAATAATAATAATAATAATAATAATAATAATAATAATAATAATAATAATAATAATAATACTAATAATAATAATAATAACGCTGTAGCCTTCACGGGCTCTTTCGTTAACCCGATGTCCGATTTGGAACAGGGGTAGCCTTTCAAATAATATAATGCTTAATAATTTAATAATAATAATAATAAAATAATAATAAAAATAATATAATAATAATAATAATAATAAAATAATAAAAATAATAATAATAATAATAATAATAATAATAATTATAATAATAATAATAATAACGCTGTAGCCTTCACGGGCTCTTTCGTTAACCCGATGTCCGATTTGGAACAGGGGTAGCCTTTCAAATAATATAATGCTTAATAATTTAATAATAATAATAATAAAATAATAATAAAAATAATTTAGATTAAGAAAGTTGTAGTTAGGCCTACTTCGTAACTTAATCCTAAGTGTATACGTGTAACGTCGTGTATGAGTGTGGTGCGTGTGTGTTTGTGTGAGTGTCTGCACGTGAAAAGAGAGAGTATTGTTATTTGAGAAAAAAAAAAAAAATAATAATAATAATAATAATAATAATAATAATAATAATAATAATAATAGACTCCGTTCGTTCAGATGTTTGTCTATGCTGTGTAACTTACTGTGCAGCTACTTCCTCTTCAGTGTAAATAGATAATTATAGACCATGCAGAGTAAACTGTAGTAGAGGAGGAGGGCTAGATCCGCAACGACTGTTAACTAGACTTTACAGAGACTCTATGCAAAACAAGTCCATCTGTTTTTTATAGCGCTGTTTTACAGCGATTAACGTACCGAACACTCCAACAATAGCAACTGCAAGTCATGCCATGGGTTGAAATGGTCGAAACACTTTTCAAGGATCTATTCCACGGCATGTTCTCTGGGAAGTTTCCATAATACGAGTCAAGTCACACAGTGTCAATTGGATGATTAAACGACGAGAGAGAGGCGCATGGAGGCTATGATAATGATGATGATGATGATGATGATGATGATGATGATGATGATGATGATGATGATGATGATGATGATGATGATGATGATGATGATGATGATAATGATGATGATGATGATGATGATGATGATGACAACAGTCAATTTAAAAGTAATAATTGCTACCAAGTACAATATTATAGTAGGCCTACATAATAGAATTATAATTATTAGGGAACAGAATTGTCACATCCGGTTAAGAAGTCATTGTATATTGAAATGGACCGAAGTCTTGGTCCACAAACAAACTTCGCGTACATACATGTAATTTTAAGAAATCGAGTAAAACACAGAACATCTAATAAACGAAGAAGCCAGTAAACCATTCCGTCAGTAAGCAAATGATGCGTTTCGTTTGCATTGCTCTCTAAAAGAAAATCACTAAATCACTTTGTGAATCGGGCCACCATTAAGCGAATCAAGCGTTTGTTTTACATTGCTCTCTAAGAGTAAATCGCTAAATCACTTTGTCTTACTGCATTGCAACAAACGCGCAAGTTTTGTTACTGTTTCTCTAGACAGACACATGTTTCAGAGGACACAGCTTAGAGAGTCTGATGAGTGATTGCCAACCGCTTGAATAAACTTCGTTGCTGCATGCGTAATCTAAACAGTGCTCCTCCTTTTTTTTAGTTAAACCATGCAGTTGATGGTTCTGGTTCTCTGTCGCCAAGGGCGTCCGCAGCGGGGCGCAAGGAGGCGCAAGTGCGTCCTCCTGGAATTTTCGCATAGTTGCACAATCATAGCCTATATGTAGATTATTTGGTTGTGATTGTTACGTGATTATCGGTGTGTTCTACAAGTTGGACAGGTCTATATATCTTTCTTTGGGCGCATAACGTATAAGTGGGCTATAGAAATCTCTCGTGGTAATATGAAAATCCACACTGTCACGGACAATTACTTAAAGTTTGCGCCCCCCTAGAAAAATTCACGCGGACGCCCATGTCTGTCGCTACAGTTGAGAGTTTTAGGCTACCTACGAATGTTGCAGGGGGACGTACATTAGCCCCCGGATAATTATTATTATTATCATTATTATCATTATCATTATCAACATCATCATTTTATATATTTTACTTATTTTGTTGTTGTTGTTGTTGTCACTGTTATCTCTCGATGCATAGGTCTATGTATCTGCTGCTTACCAACCAATAATTGTGCGAAACGCTATCAATTTGGGTCAAGTGGTCAATCATTACAACAGAGATGAAAGGTCTGCGAGATTTCACAATACAATCGACGTCGGTTTCAAGCAACGTGTCCGGGGTTTGAACCCGAGTGAGAAAGGTGACTATGGATGGACCTCCTTCACTCATCAAGCAATAGACCAAGCAGAGGCGATAAAATCAGGCAGCGGCACAGCACAGAGAACCCCCGATAAGACCGCCCCACTGAGGGACGACGTCCTGCTGCAGTATAGATACCACACGCAGACCACGCGGAATTTATACCTCATCAACGGCAAAGTGGCAAGCCACGAAAAAAGCGAAAGATAAACTCTGGTGGTATCACTGCCTTAACTACGTCTGTACACCATTAGCCTGGCCGTTAGAATGTTTAGATAATAGGCCACTCGACGAGCGCCCGTGAAGGCGGACCGCGCGGCGAGCCCGCTCGGTCGGTAGCCGGGCGGTGGACGGGAGGATGGGCGATGGTAGGCCGGGACGTAGACTCCTTATCGCCCGCCGGGCGTCTGCTGCGTACTGCTGACGTCAACTGCTGAGAAACTCGCAGATCTAAGCGGGTTTCCAGTCTATACGAAACGTTTCCTTGTTGATGGTAGACTGGGACGGAGCAACGACCTCGTGTGTGGAACTACTGTATAGTAGTGGATCGTAGGAAGACAATTATTATTGGATGAGCATTCTGAGGCATTCTATTCTACCGTTCTACGCCTCCGCAATCATTGCTGGAAGGAATTTCTTCCGGTGTCTGTCTGTGCTTTACGCTGAGCATCTTAAAAACGCGTCTCCTGGGAATAAAATGTAAAGTGTCGACCTACACGATTTTCCTTGTAGGTAGCATATGAATGTGATCCAGGATAATTATCGGAATTAGGTGAACTAGTTAGATTAGCTGTCCAACATGTAGACCGAAAGCCAGATGACCGGATTCCATCCACCAGCACCACATGATTGTGAAGTTCAAAGGAATAGAAAAATATGCAAAGGCTGATTAAGATAACAGAATGTTTTCTCAAGAAATAATAATTATGTGCCCTACATTAGCGTCTATCATATGAACAGAATTCGTACACATCACCGCCAAAAGGCTGACGTTAGGTATTCATGATGATGATGATGATGATGATGCTGATGATGATGATGCTGATGATGCTGATGATGATGCTGCTGCTGCTGCTGCTGCTGCTGATGATGATGATGATGATGATGATGATGATACTGATGATGACGATGATGATGATGATAATGATGATGATGATAATGATGATAATGATCATAAAGATGATAATGATGATAATGATGATAATGATCATAATGATGATAACGATGATAACGATGATAATGATGATGATATGATGATGACGACGATGATGATGATGGCAGTCAGTGTTGTCTGCAGCACGAAGACCATTGTCACTCTAAGTGACACTTAGATCAGATTATAATCCTAGTGAAACTATAGCTGAGCTTAAACCAATATCTTGCTATAATTATTTGAAATTGGCAACCAGGTTCAGTGAACAACTTAACACGCATGCTAACCCTTTCTGCACTTTAATGGACATATAATTAATCAATACAAATCATATTATTATTTAGATCAGCATAAATTTACATATAGGCTAGTGCAGCTCTGTGTAAAAAATCATGCAAAAAAGAACTCAAATCATTCACAAATATACAATAGAATCTAATATATAATAATATATAATATTATGTTTAAAAAATTTAATGTACACTTATGTTTCGATACTACGTCTGCCAAAATTTATTTCGTTGTCACAGGTGGACCAGTAGCGGTAGTGGCGTAGCCAGGAATTTATGATGGTTTTTTATGGCCGGATGCTTTTCCTGACACCAACCCAACAGTATTTAATTTACAGTAAATAAACTAAATAATAAAAAGGGAATAAAGAAACAAAGAGAAGAAAACAATTGTTTTTACAAACATTTGTTTTGTTTTTTCCTATTTCAGTAGATAAATAACGTTTAAAAACTTTTTCCTAAGCCAATAGGGGGCTTAACCCCTAACTACCCCTTGTCTACACTGACTATCGGAGCCCAGGTTCCTTATAGGGTCATGTCCTTTGATCCTTTGTAGATAGTTTATCTTCCACTGTCCTTGTGAATTTCGATGTCAATACTGTTTTTAAAAATGGTTATGGTTAAGTTTAGATCTATATCGGATAATTTAAACGTGATGCCGGATTATTGGAATTAGGTTAGATAGTTGAATCAGCTTCGCCCCCAACATGTAGACAGACAACCAGACGACCAGCTACCACACAAAAGCACCACATGTGAAGTTCAAAGGAAAAGAAAAAAGAAGCAAAGGCAAATTAAGATCATACGCTGCATAGATATAGCATAATGTTTTCTCAAGAAATATGACAATAATTGTGTCAGTGAAAATAAGAGGCTGTTCACTGTTCTTGGTAAATACCAAGGTCGGTTTCAGGGAAAATGTTTTAAGATTAGGCTATTACCTTACTTTTGCAACGTAAAGTGAGATAACAATTAAGCTTATTGTCAGCCTCTTATTTTCACTGACAATAATTGTTATCTCACTTTACTTTGCAAAAGTAAGGTAATAGCCTAATCTTAAAACATTTCCCTGAAACCGACCTTGTCATTTACCAAGAACAGTGAACATGACACGTCTGCTTTTTAGATTCACCAAAGCATTTGAACGTAAGAACTCTCAAGCTAATAATTGACCTAGTAAAGTGATTCCGGTCTATGCCGAGTCAATTTCACATAATTATATTCCACGAATATGCCACACCCCTGACAGGCAATAATTTCATTAGGGCCAAAGTGGGGTTGAATTGCGTCACCGTGCCCATATGCAGCACCCAGCCTCCGCCCAAAGAACGAGACGAAGAAAAAAAGCTCTGTATAAATTTTCAGATTAAAATTCAAACTAACTGTGCTAAACAAGAATTACAGTCGACGACAGTTGAAGCCTCATTAGCTTCTGGCATCACCAGATCTGATTACTAAGCCTACATAGATTGCAGAAGTGCATGGTTCTAGCTACCAATAGTACCAACCCAGTCGTTACAGTTCCTCTTGTGAGCCACCCGCTTCTGAGTCTAGCCTATGGCTCTAATCTCTTCAGTCCTCGTTAGACTTACAGGTCTAATTATCGTGTCTTATCAAAGAAAACCGAATCAGTCGACTGCCAGTCATTCATTCAAATCTCAAAGAAAACTCCCGCTGCATGGAGTAGCCCCCCCCCAACCTTCGGCATTCTTTGCGTTTTAGTGCGGCAATTATTCCCCGCTACTGCTGCTAACCCTGGTGAACTTGCGACCTCTGCCGCGTTCCAGACCCTTCCACGTCTGGTCTGTTGATGTCGTCAGGTCTTCGTCGGGGTTGTAAGGGGTTCAGTCAAATGGTTCAGTCGTCACTCTGTTCCGCCGGTCGGTTGGTCGGTGAGGAAAGAGTTAACCCGAGGCAGGAAAAACACGAGATAAGAACTGTTATCTACTGTAGTCTACGCAGTTTATAGGTATACGCTTAAACGAATGACGACTGTGCAAAGGCAGACAAAGAGAGAGAGAGAGAAAGAGAGAGAGAGAGAGAGAGAGAGAGAGAGAGAGAGAGAGAGAGAGAGAGAGAGAGAGAGAGAGAGAGAGAGAGAGAGAGAGAGAGAGAGAGAGAGAGAGAGAGAGAGAGAGAGAGAGAGAGAGAGAGAGAGAGAAAGAGACTGGTAGCCATATGCAGTGGTGCAAACACACATACTGATTGACACAGTGAAAATGCATGTAAGCAGTGAGACGTGAGCATAAGTAGAGAAACCGATAGAATAACTGAATGGGTGAATGGATTGATATAATATTATATCAAGCCTGGGGTGGATGGGTGGATGTTTGGATGCATGAATAATTGATTGAGTAGATGGATGGATGGATGGATGGAAGAATGAGAAATTGGATGTATTGATGGGTGGGTGAATGGATGAATTGATGATTTAAATCATTTCATAAATGAATGGATATATTGGTTAATGGATAAATGAATTATGCATCACAGTTCTTCCCACTTTCTCATTTTTCCATGCAACCTTTTGCTGCTACCTGATAAATAGCCTATACCATAGATGTTCACCAGTGAAGACATCAGAAAAAATAATTTAGTGATAGGCTATAGTTAAAAGAGCTGCGTGTAATAATTAAAGAAAAATGCTGGTTCAAGTGCGATATCATCCCTTCTGCATGCTACTCGTGATGCTAGAATCGCTGTTACCCAATCATCCATCTATAAGCTGGATTCCAAGTAAGCCTATGTTTCTTCTCAACTAAATACTTGATGAGGGCACTTTCGACAGACTCAGTTTCTCTCTCGCAAATTATTAGGTCATTTTCAAACGTCTCAGAATTTGATCAGGATGTTATTAGAAGTTCGTTACATCCCAGACAGTACTGTAGTGCTTAAGAAAGATTGACTTATAGAACGGATGATGATTCGGAGCAACATTGCTTCATCTTGCAAGACAAGGCTTTGTTATTGTCCAAACGCTTCAAGAGTACATAATATAATTGATGGTTCAGTCTATGAAATTCGTCATAATAACATATTAGTATAATCACAGCTGTTGAGAGAAAGACAGAGAGACAAACATACAGACAGACAGAGGTACATAGAGGAAGAGAAAGAGAGAACTGACGTCATCCACCATATGGAAAATCTTCATAAAGGAACAACGCCAGAGTCCGTGATTACAAGATTGTAATTTCCAGTTGCTATAAATTATATCTTTGCTCTTGTATTATAAGCATAATATTCTTCCGCCTCCTTTTCCTGTATTCCGTTTTAAATTAATTAATTAATACACAACGACGATAGGCCTAATAATAATAATGATGATGATGATGATGATGATGATGATGATGATGATGATGATGATGATGATGATGATGATGATGATGATGATGATGGTAATAATAATAATAACGATAATTATCGTAGTAATAATAAAAATCATAGTATTAATATAAATTATTATCATTATTATAATAATTTCATTTTTGCTCTGAAATACACTGTAATCAAACAGGATTAGCAAAACAATCCGGAAAAATTCGGGAACAGTCAGAAATAATATACTCTAAATTTGGAGAAAAAAATGTCACGAAAGCGGCGGTTACTATTTTTACTACTACTGCTGCTGTTGTAACTGCTATTGTTAATGCTACTGCTGCTGTTGCAACTGCTATTGCTAATACTACTGCTGCTGCTACTGCCATACTGCTACCGCTACTACCACCACTACCACTACCACTACCACTACCACTCCCGCTACCGCTACCGCTACCGCTACCGCTACCACTACCACTAATAATAATAATAATAATAATAATAATAATAATAATAATAATAATAATAACAACGCCGTTGCCTACCAGGGCACCTTGTCCGGATTACCTGGGGCCATGGATCGGCCCCCCTAAGCAATCTAAAATTTATATGTTAAAGCTAAATCGAAAACTAAACCTATCAGTCCAGTTGCAATAATAATAATAATAATAATAATAATAATAATAATAATAATAATAATAATAATAATAATAATAATAATAATAGTAATAATAATAATAATAAGAGCTGGCACTCCGAGTCCCTGGAATTTGTTCAAGAGTTGGGAAGCAGAATTTCGATGTCGACCGGTGACCAGAGAGAGTCCAACCATCTGCTCCAGCGCATTTCAGTCGCGCTCCAAGTAGGAAATTCGTTGTCTGTGTTGGGCACGACAGAACTTATCGGCCAAGACACTGAGAGGCCAAGGACCTAATGTTTGAAACGATTATTAACTCGTCTGTACATGATTGTGTCAGTTTTTGAAGAAATAAATGTGTTATAATAATAATAGTAATAATAATAATAATAATAATAATAATAATAATAATTATAATAATAATAATATTATTAATAATAATAATAATAATAATGCTTCAACTATATATTATTGCGATTGTAGCAATTACCTCGTGATGAGGTGTCTGTCGTAAGAAGAGTGCATAGGCTGGTACACTGTCCCCTGCTCCAGCGCTTCTGCTTCTCGTCAGAGGTCGAAGGATCTTCTTGAATCGATCTCTTCCTCTGCTCGGCTCTTTCTTCGTCGGATATGGCGACGACCTCGTCGACCCTTCGTCTCCAACAGAAGACGACTGATCCACATCCGATTCCACCTCAGATCCCTCTGCCCCTCCTCCGTGCATCATCCTCTTCAAGTCCGAGATGGACGCCACCTGGGCGACGGCGCCCCTTCGCTCCGGCAGGCGAAGGACCGCGACCCCTCCGCCCTTGGACGACGAGGAGGAAGACTTCTGAGAACTGGATCGCGGATGAGCGTCGAGTGAGTGAGCTTCTGAGGATGTGTGTCTCTGTTTGGCTGAGGCCTGCGGGGAATCGATGGAGATCGATGGAGTCTGACAGTTGCGTCGCCTCAGCTTCGCCTCGTTCTCGAGATCCTGAGGAGTGAGACCGAGGACGCGTTCCGCTTTGCTGGTTCTCGAGTTCTGCGACCGATACGGATGAGTGGAGGAGGACGAGGCGAGGGATGGAGAAGGACATTTCGCGTCTAGATTGTCGGCTGATGAGGAAGGACTGTTGTTGTTTTCACGTTGGACGTCAAGTTTAAGAGGTTCGGGTTTCTAGTGGAATATTACGAGACAATAGCATTGTTATAGCATTGTTATTGCAATTGTTTCTAAATTAAGACAATTTATATACCACAATGACTAGCAATCAAATCATCAGATTTGAGATTGATATTGTAGGCCTAGGTCATCTAAGTCTACGATGCTTAACAACGTCATTTGTCAACCCATACAAGGATGCCTATTAGAGAGTTCTCTATGATAAGCAGGTTTCATTCAAATGTAAATACATTGTTCATAATCGACCCTCTCTAGAACTCGGTAAAAAACACATTTTATTGGGCACAACGAATGTCAGGTTTGTTCGTGGTCAATGTATGTTCCAAAGGGGTGGACATAGTAGTTGACACAGAAGAAATACAGGAATAGTTTCTTTGCATGTGTTGTTTCAGCATGATGCCAAATAAAACGATAGTTCTCGTGGATCCTATACTTCCTTGTTGGATTTTATTCAGTACCTTATATGGCCAGATTCCAAATCACAATATAGGTGGACCACTGGACCTGGAGTCTACACAATTTACATATTATACTATTATGTTACACTATTATATTATACTATTATGTTGAACCATTTTAATATATTATTATATTGCTCTATAATATTATATCATTTTTACTATTATATTATGCTATTATGTTATATTATGCTATTATGTTGTAGGCGACTATTATATGTTATGCTATTATATTATACTTTTATATTGTACTATAATTATTATGCTGTTATACAAAATGCAATGACTGAATAACATTTGAATCACTTCCTGCATGATCTATCACCATTAAAACAATTCAGCAGATTTTTCTAACAGACACACTTCTCTCAGCAGATCCTGTTGATCTTATAAAGCCTACTACAATTTTCCTCACCCTAATATGCGTTACAATCTTCGAGTGAACATCATTTGAGATAATTAATTCGTTATCATGACCTGTGAATTTCTGATTCACAGCAAAAAATCCTGTTGTTTTAAATTCAAATTCTCCATAAATGGAATTTCGTGACGTATTTCTACGTCAGCTTCTCTTTGCAGTGCTCATTAATTTCTATTGATATCTGTTATCAAATTTGCAATCTTTAGCAACCTTTCGAGCATTAGATCTACTTGTCAATTATATGTAGGTCATAGAAATCCCCGGTGTTCCTAACATCCGGCATTCCGTTCAATCCCGGCATTTCCACGCCGATAATCCTGCTGACCCTCTGACCCCGGAGCCCAAGACCCTTCCAGGTCTCCATCCTCATCTGTTTAGTGTTTACCGTCGTTATTTGGACCAGGTGCAGCGGCAATCTTCTCTCCCAAACTCTGCTACCACACTTCTGACTCATGGGTAAGGAGCTTCGTTTGTAGCGTATGTTTAACGACTCTGTGTAAGCCCTACCACCGAAAATGACTGGCTACTCCACCCAATTAATCTATGCTTGGGACTGGCCCCACTTGTATGAAAAATAGCTGTGGCTGATCTAGGAAGTTAGAATGAGTTGAACTTTTTCAACAGATTCTCATAAACTACTGAACACTACAGGTTGCGGTGAATAATAATTGTACATGGTTATCGATTGTATATCAACATTGCCTTTCTACTGTATACCTTTTGAACCGATGAACTTGCTTACCTCTTTGTCCGTGTCCCTGCTACAATAGGGGGCCTTGAGCGGTGGCCCCATCGCAGCCGCCCCCGCCCCTCCCTGCTTTGCAACTGCCGCAATAGGTTTCGACTTCCCTTGGTTCGGTGGTAGCCTTGGCATTCTCGCTGCCTTCGTCAATCTCTTCTCTGACTTGTTTCATTTGTGCATCGAACACTAAACGTCCGACTAAAGCCTCGACCTACTCCTATCCGCCTCAGTTTCGTCCATACAGCCGCACACAGTCCCGCAGCAAGCTTACTTCTTCTTGTTCTTCTGCTTCTTCAGCGAACGCCAAGCCCTTATCACGGCCTACAGGCGAATATCGAAATTACGGAAGCGCCTTAGGGCCTACGCACCGCCTGCCCTCATGTATAATTGTTTCAGGAGTTTCTTAAGCATAGGGACTACTTTTATTGCCCTTAATTGAAACATAGCATGATAATAGGCGTGAAAAAATATTATGTTTGTATGCACACTTGTTATAGCACCCTTCAAGGTTCTTCTCAGAGGCGCTCCCAACTGCAGCGCGGACACTGCATCGGAGTCTCGCGCCGAAGCGCTGAGCATTGCTAGTGAAGGACTTGCCCAAGGACCCTACGCGGCGACTTGAGGTGGATTTGAACCTGCAACCCTCCATCTGCAAGACAACTACACCACCGTGCCCCACAATAACCGCAATTGTAGATATTAAAAGTCTGTCTACTAGAGTGAGTGCGTTGTATCGGATCAGGACGTTTGGGCGCCGCCGTTTGGGCGCCGGCCGTTTGGGCGCCGCCGTTTCGGCGCCGGCCGTTTGGGCGCGACGCCGTTTGGGCGCCGGACGTTGCGGCGCGAAAGAAGAACCTTGACGTTTGTAGATATAATTACATACGAAAGAGCCTCCTTCCTAACCTTGACGTTTGTAGATATAATTACATACGAAAGAGCCTCCTTCCGAGACTATTGTTTATCCCCTGTGAATGTGACGTTTGACGCGTTGCCGCTTGTTTACGCACCAGGGCTATACAGGATAACTTCTGAAAGTAATTCAGTTCTTTGTGGAATGCTTTTATTTAACATCAAATCATTCCCTTGGGTAACATGATGTGTTAACATTAAATTTAACAATGCACATTACAAAACATAGCTGAATTAAAAATTCCTGGACAAATAAAGAGTTTTAAGTGCTATTTCATTACATAACTTCTTCCGCGCCAAAACGTACGGCGCCCAAACGGCGTCGCGCCCAAACAGCCGGCGCCGAAACGGCGGCGCCCAAACGGCCGGCGCCGAAACGGCGGCGCCCAAACGTCACGTACCGGCGTTGTATAACAAGTACATGTATGATCTAATCAGTGCATGTAAGCCGTCACTAACACAACAGGAACCCGAAAAATAGCAAATTAAACTTGGCATGTAAAGGAAAAACGTGTCAGGTAAAGAACTAAAAAGATATTAAACAAAATTGACACCATATAGCAGGGGTTATTTTAACGTGCAGCTGGACACAAAGTGTGTAGTTGGAAAACGAATTTGTGCAGTTGAAAATCAGGTTTTGTGCAGTTACTTTTTTACACACAATCGTGACAATCGCATAGGCGTAAACAATGTAAGTAGCTAATATATTTTAATTAAACTAATTGTAACAAACAAGATTAGGCTATAGGACATTTTTGCCGTGAATTTAGCTTTAAATTTCTATTTACAACTCTATTGGCATAAAATACAAGAAAACAAGTCTAGAGATAAAGACATGGCATATTCAAACAAGCTGTCTGGTGCAAGCCAAATAACGCTTAGCTTAGTTGCTGTTTACATCATCGTATTACGCAGGGCCGTAGCAACAATGAACGTGGCCCCCTCCGAGCATAATGTTCCAGAAATTTTTGACGACCTTTTTTTAGTCATCCGGCCAAAATCTCGGGAAAATTTCATCAATTCGCAGTCCGAGAAAGTTGACGACCTTTTTTTAGTCATTTCATTCATTTTTTGGCACTTTTAGGGGCCCCTTTCTTGCCGGGGGCCCCCTTCGGTCGGAGGGTACGGAGGGCGGTCGCTACGCCTCTGGTATTACGTGAACTGTTATAATATACTGTAATACCTACTATTAATTATTATATGGTTAATGGTTATAATGTTATTATTTACTATCATAATATATGACACAATCCTGCTAAAATGAGAATAACGCACCAATATTTGTACAAATACTACTTTTGTACAACTGAATGGCTTCTCACCAGTGGTATCCTTCAAATTTTAAACTGTAAAATTTCAAAATGTTTGGTCCTATTATTTGAACACATATTGTAAAACCTAAAAGCAACATCATAACTACACAATCATGGCTACCTGACTTTGGTACTGGTTAACTGGTAGTTTATTAGTTCTTGGTTGGTTTGTGTACCATTAAATATGATTTTATAAAGTACGTCCTGGTCAGCCATCTTGGGAAATAGGGTTAAACTGATATAGTGCTGAAAAGTCTGCTTATATAGGCTACTATTATATAATTATATTCATGTCTGCATTTATTTATTAGAATAACTCAGCAACTGAAGAACTGAGCTGCTGAACTCGATACATAAAGATATTTTTTATTGCAATTATGATAATATATATATTGAATCCTAAAACACTTTTTTTTATCAGTCTATAATGGAGTTATTTTGGCTAAAATGGCACCTTAAAAGGGTACCATTATCGTGTGGAAATAGCCCCACCCCAAATATTTGTTACGTGTTGCTTATATTTATTGAAATCTTAGCCCACTCTTATAAGCACTGAAAAGTACAAGTATTTTGTTAAGATGACACCTTAAAATGCTGCCATTTCAATGTGGAAATTGAAAAAGTTTCTCATGAGGCTCTGAAAAAGTAGCCTACAGGTATTTTGTTAAGAAGACACCTTAAAATGCTACCATTGCAATGTGGAAATTCAAAAATATTCTGATGAGGCTCTGCAAAGTACAGGTATTTTGTTAAGATGACACCTTAAAACGATGAGGCTCTGAAAAAGTACCGGTATTTTGTTAAGATGACACCTTAAACATGGGCGCCCGCACATAGGGGAAAGGGGGGCACTTGCCCCCCCTGGAAAATTGAAACCTATATTTTCACTACTACGTTTATGGTTTATACCAAATTTCCTCACATTAGAGAATTAAAAAGCCTACTTTTAACTAATACTTTTCGATTTTTTCAAAACAAATTTCCTTTCAAAAAGAAACAATTCATATTAGAGTTGTTAATAAAAAAGTGAAACTGAGAAATTTACATCAAGAAACGTCCGCGAAAAATACCCATGCATGTTCTTAACTCCCTGCTTTGCATTTTTTGTCCGCGTGCTAAAAAAAATTTGACGTTAACCATCGTGTTTTGCCCCTCCTGCAAAAATTTATGCGGGCGCCCATGACCTTAAAATGCTACCATTGCAATGTGGAAATTCAAAAAGTTTCTGATGAGGCTCTGAAAAATTACAGGTATTTTGTTAAAATGACACCTTAAAATGCTACCATTGCAATGTGGAAATTCAAAAAGTTTCTGTTAAGAAGGGAATGCCAAATAATCACTTTAAATAATAATTGTTAGGGTCTACATTAAAATCGTTCTTGTGCTTATCCAGGACCAGAAATAAGAATCGAGTAGGCCTAGCTGGATCAAACCGTACCATTAGCATCCAACATAGGAGTGAAGTTGAATCTCATTTTGGTAGACAAGTTGACGACGAGGGACAGAAAGACCACAGCTATCCTGATATGCATTCAACTTCCCCACAGTTGACCGTTTCTGGAATAAAATTAGTTACACCTGGGATCAAAGAGGAAACTACGACAGCTTCTGAAGGATCACTTGCTGATCGTTGTGTACCATTAAATATGATTTTATAAAGTACGTCCTGGTCAGCCATCTTGGGAAATAGGGTTAAACTGATATAGTGCTGAAAAGTCTGCTTATATAGGCTACTATTATATAATTATATTCATGTCTGCATTTATTTATTAGAATAACTCAGCAACTGAAGAACTGAGCTGCTGAACTCGATACATAAAGATATTTTTTATTGCAATTATGATAACATATATATTGAATCCTAAAACCCTTTTTTTATCAGTCTATAATGGAGTTATTTTGGCTAAAATGGCACCTTAAAAGGGTACCATTATCGTGTGGAAATAGCCCCACCCCAAATATTTGTTACTTGTTGCTTATATTTATTGAAATCTTAGCCCACTCTTATAAGCACTGAAAAGTACAAGTATTTTGTTAAGATGATACCTTAAAATGCTGCCATTTCAATGCGGAAATTCAAAAAGTTTCTCATGAGGCTCTGAAAAAGTAGCCTACAGGTATTTTGTTAAGAAGACACCTTAAAATGCTACCATTGCAATGTGGAAATTCAAAAATATTCTGATGAGGCTCTGCAAAGTACAGGTATTTTGTTAAGATGACACCTTAAAACGATGAGGCTCTGAAAAAGTACCGGTATTTTGTTAAGATGACACCTTAAACATGGGCGCCCGCACATAGGGGAAAGGGGGGCACTTGCCCCCCCTGGAAAATTGAAACCTATATTTTCACTACTACGTTTATGGTTTATACCAAATTTCCTCACACTAGAGAATTAAAAAGCCTACTTTTAACTAATACTTTTCGATTTTTTTTAAACAAATTTCCTTTCAAAAAGAAACAATTCATATTAGAGTTGTTA
Source organism: Lumbricus rubellus (assembly GCA_945859605.1). Lineage (NCBI taxonomy): Eukaryota > Metazoa > Annelida > Clitellata > Crassiclitellata > Lumbricidae > Lumbricus > Lumbricus rubellus. The sequence goes on along the minus strand of OX243814.1, from coordinate 9,729,108 downwards.
ATAAAAAAGTGAAACTGAGAAATTTACATCAAGAAACGTCCGCGAAAAATACCCATGCATGTTCTTAACTCCCTGTTTTGCATTTTTTGTCCGCGTGCTAAAAAAAATTTGACGTTAACCATCGTGTTTTGCCCCTCCTGCAAAAATTTCTGCGGGCGCCCATGACCTTAAAATGCTACTAATGCAATGTGGAAATTCCAAAAATTTCTGATGAGGCTCTGAAAAAGTACAAGCATTTTGGATGACACCATAAAATGCTACCATTGCAATGTGGAAATTCAAAAAGTTTCTGTTAAGAAGGGAGAACTTCCCCTCCCCATACCCCTTCCCCTACCAGTCTCGGCGCTACACGCCTCACGAGAGTCCTTCGGACACTCGGTTGTCTCCCCCCAGAAATCTGATTTCTCCCCAGCGGATGGGGACTAGATTAAACACTGCTCCTTGAGGAAGTAGGTTTATCAGGGGCGGAAACCTGGTCCGAACTTTGGGGGGGACGGACGAGCGGCCGAAAGTCGATTGCTGAGGCGCGAAACGCCGAGTTGGGAGGGGTGAAGGAAGGCTGTTTTTTAATGTTCACATCTAATTGTAGCATTTTAGCTGTCATCCAAAATCAAAAAATTGTCCATTTTCTCAGTCCCGATAGAAGTTGTTCAAACTCTAATTTGTTATTGAAAACGATCGGAGACCATATTTTATTAGACACCTCTTTAAAGGTTATAATATGAATTTATAAAATGATGGAATTTGCCAAATTTCACACAATTGCTTTGCAAAAAACATTCGAAGCATTTAACATAGACACCTCTGTAATGTACGAAATCAACGATATATATATAAGAAAAACATACTATATACTGAATTTTAGTCAAATTCATGACAAAATTCTTTGTGTTAATTTTTTAATGCAAATTATGTTTAATAGAAAGAATGGAAAAGAAACACTGATAGAAATGAAAACCTACTCGTGTCTATAATTATTAATATACCTGCTATCAGAGCATTTCAAAGAAAGTTTCAGAACTGTATGACACTTTCTCAATCTTTCGATTCCCTAGTAGAAAACTGCCAATCACATGACAATGGTTTTTAAAAACTATTTTTTGCTGCGAGGATGCGATTTTATAACTATCTGGTAGTCTAAAGTTGCGCATTTGCTCCCTGATCACGAGACCTGGCTTGTGACTTGTGATCTGTGAAGTATTACCAGCGATTTTCGGGTGTCTAAGAACAATATTTTGATTCTCGTACTATCAACAATGTTCGGGTGTCTAAGAACAACATTATTGATTTAAGTATTATTAACGATTTTCGGGTGTCTAAGGACAACATATTAGATTTAGTTATTATCAACGATTTTGGGTCGTCTAAGGACATCAGTTTGATTCCAGTATTATCAACGATTTTCTGGTGTCTAAGGACATTATTTTGACTTTCGTACTATCCATGATTTTCGGGTGTGTAAGGATATTTTTTTTATTCCAGTTTTATCAACAATTTTCGAGTGTATAAGGACATCATTTTGATTCCAGAATTATTGAGGATTTTCAAATGTGTAAGGATATCACTTTGATTCCAGTATTATCAACATTTTTCGGGTGTGTAAAATTGTAAAAACATAATTTTGATTTTGGTTTTATCAACAATTTCGAGGAAAGTAGTTTTTTAACGACCGTGTTTGACCAAAGGGCCTTTACAGTCGGAGGCAGAGAACAACCTCTTACTCCACGTTTATATTGCGACCGAGCCACCCGCAGTAAAGATCCGAGAAATTAATCTCTGACCGGGAATCGAACCCGGGCCGCCGGCGCGGCGAGCGGGCTACAACCCACTCGGCCAAGCATGATCTCTAACGATTTCGATTGTGTAAGGACATCAATTTGAATCATGTATTACCAACGATTTTCGGGTGTGTAAAGACATCATATTGATTCCAGTATAATCAGTTTGCTTACCACAGTCTCTATGTCAAGTCCTCCTCGATCTTCTCTTCCACCTAAACGTGTAACTGGTTACTCCCTTATGCCCCACTGCATAATCTGCAGATTCAACGATGTGAATCGTTGTTTGAAAATGGATTTATCACCAGAATTCTATAAAGTTAACTTGTTTGACGATGATAGTTTAGATTAGTAACTATTCAACTTGCAAATTAATTCGTACGTTTTTATTGCCTATTTCTACTTCGATATATAATAATGATGTTCTATGTCCCATTGTTCTTTTTCAAGAGGAGTAATATACAAATACTTACTTACTAACTTATCTACTTTCCATATTATTTTCGATGTTGAACATGACGCTGATTCGAGCCTGAAGGAAAGATGAAAGAAATGTAGCAGAAACCCGATATATGACTTTTTGCGACGTTGGGTGTTGGCAATGTTATTATAATAATTGGTTGTAAGTTAAAAGAGGTGTCTTATCTATACAGTATAATGTTCGCAATCTATCCAACGTGGGACTTAATAACTTTTGGTTAGTACCTGGATTGCCCTGAAATTCATATCATTATAAATATTTACTTCATCTGCTAAACTTTTTTTCTCTAGTTCCCTACTGAAGATTGTGTACATGTCCTAACGCTTAAACATTGGGGGGGACAAATGCATGGGCCGTCCCCCCCAACGTCTTTATTGGGGGGGACCGTCCCCCCCTGTCCCCCCCTAGGTTTCCGCCCCTGAGGTTTATAAACTTAGCCAGTTACATTATCATGATTATGATAATAATATTAATAATAATAACATAATAATAATGATAAATTAATAATAATAACAATAAATGAAGAAGAATAATTAGGCCTTAGTCTCAATAATGACCAATCTACCCGATGTAGGATGCTATTCTGCTAATTATGTGCAGTTGAGAAATTTCCTTAAAATAACCCCTGCCATATAGAAGCCTTAACATGAGTCGTGTAATTTTTGGATGAAAAAGTCTCTGAATGGGATTACAACGGTAATGACGAAGAATTTGGAATATGATTATTATTATTATTATTATTATTATTATTATTATTATTATTATTATTATTATTATTATTATTATTTTATTTTATTTTATTTTATTTATTTTTTTGAATTTTATGCCCCGTGGTATACAGGATCCCTCAGGGACTTATCTACCGCCTAATATAAAATCACAGTCTGGAACGGCCCTATTCATTATTATTTAGTTATTATTATTATTATTATTATTATTATTATTATTATTATTATTATTATTATTATTATTATTATTATTATTATTATTATTATTATTATTATTACTGTTGTTGTAACTGTTGTCATTGTTAGTACCATAATTTTATTACGGCTGCTATAGTTATTATTTCCAGAAGGTGCAAAGAATTTTAAACAAGAAACAACGCACTCCTGATTATTATTATTTTATTATTGTTGCAATTATTATTATTATTATTAATATTATTATTATTATTATTATTATTATTATTATTATTATTATTATTATTATTACTATTATTATTATTATTATTATTATTATTATTATTATTATTATTGTTATTATAACCATTATTATTATTACTTATTGCTATTATTTAAAATCACTATTATTATTATTATTACAAATTGATGATAATAATAATAATAATAGTTATTATTATTATTATCATTATTATTACTACTAGGCTACTACTATTATTATTATCACCGTTATCATCATCATCATCATTATTATTACAATTATTATCGTTGTCATTATAACACTAACTTAGTATTCCCATCTATATGAACCAGGCTATTATAATATTCCACGTCACCATACAAGTATTATAGCCTAATATTTTGCATTAACTAAGATCCGGTTCAAAGTAATTCTCTGCCGAGTAAACAGAGCGGATGGCAGAGATCATGAGTTCCGGTTGCATCTGCTTAAGTTATAAATCAGCCATACATGTATTATTATAATACATGTATTATTATACGGGTGATATATGAGGCTGAAGCCGCATGTGATGCTGCAGCAGCTTGTGACACAGTGATCAGTTTAATAAGGCGTTTGTCCGGTGGTCAGAACACGCCAACAAAATGTTTAGGCTCCACCTTTCGACATAGACAAATCGATAGTGGACTGAAAATTTTACGAAGTTGAAGCACAGTGATGTTACAATCTATAGAGTCTCCTAACGTAACAAGAGACACGTCATCGCAAGTGGCCTACAAAACAAAGTGACAGCATACTGTAGAAACTGGCGCTCTGGATGTCAGTAGAATTAGTTATGAGCCTCCCCTCGAAGCTGAACTCGATACTCAGCCATGGGTATTAAGTGTCGCTAGTTCATTTCTTCTAACCATCGACAAACGACAGCGGTTTCTATAATGATATGGAAAATGTTTTAGCGATAAATTTAGCTTTTTTCGTCACTATGCATAGGATTAAGAAATTAAGAAACCCCCGAATTCTAAAAAAGAGGATGGTACCGAAGAAGAATTCACTGCGCATTAGGACACAGGTTGTTTGAAATATAGGCCTACCGTGGTTGCTGCCCGTATATTCAGAAGCATAAGAGAGGTCACAGACTGAGGCTTGCATGTCATTATAGAAATACAAACAATCTACATTATAAGGCTCAAAGTTTGTCCTGTCTGTATGTAGGCCTACGTAGGCTACATGTATGTCTGTCCGGCTAAAGACTCTCAAATGGAACGCTGTGTCGTGACGAAAATGTTTACAAAACGTTCTCTTGCGAATTTGTAGAAATCAGGATATAGGGATGTTTTAATTTCAATTGTAGTTAGATATATAAAGCCTTTCAAATCGAGGTCAAGCCCGTATTCTTACAACCAATTCTCAATATATGTAATTTCTAGGTCATCGAAGCTATTCTTAGATCGGCACGAATTATGAAAGCTGACCCACTTCGTGTTTTGTAGCGCATATCAGAGGTAGGTGAAGTGAAAGGACAGCAAGAACCTACAATTCATGACACTGGACCACTGGGTAGGCCTAAATAAATTGCTAAACACAAAACACACGAACGACTGGGAATAGAATCTTTAAAGCAGCCGCCAGGGCCGGATTTAGGTTGGTTGGGGCCCTGAGGCAAACACTAAGCCAAACAGTATGGAATACTTTTTTATAATTAACTAGGCCTATTAACTAATAACTAATGTACTGTAGTCTGTAGGTAAGTTACATCTTTAACTGTACTACAGACAGACACTTGAAGTCACTTCACTCACAGAGTCACAGTCACAGTAGTGACAGTAATCACAGTATGATCAACTTATTGACACGTTTCTTGCTTTGCTATTAGCGAAGTCTTTAATGATGTCACGAAAGTCAATGCTTCGCAAGACATCGCTTTCAATGCTCATCAGTGACAGCCAATTCAACTTCTCCTGGTCCAAAGTTGTTCTAAGACGATTTTTAAAATTTATTTTAAGCTTGGAAAAGGATCTTTCTCCACTGCAATTTGAGACCATCATACATAGATATATGCGCAGCATGATATCAATGTTAGGAAACACATGCAGACTTCAAATCTTTTGTGGCCATCATTGTGTACATCCACTGTTCAATACTTCCTTGCAGTGGTTTTTTGTCTTCACCTAGGAGTGCTATTTATTTATTATATTTCTTGCCTGTTTTTAAATTTATCTTAGTTTACAATTTCAACGTGACAATGTCTGCCGTTTTGCCGGAAATCAACATCAGACTCAGTTTATAATATATTTATATAGCGCTTACATTTTTATATCGCGACGCTGACAATAAGTTACAAGTAATATGACTAATATCTACTATTTTTAGTTTTGTAGGTCTATTTACAATATTTATTACATTTATTTCTATTTATCTATTTTTTGGTGTTTGGTGGAATTGGTGGGGGCCCTGAGGCAGCTGCCTCATTTGCCCCATAGTAAATCCGGCCCTGGCAGCCGCAATGTAGGCTACTCTTTAGCTGTAATAATCATTGCGTTAGAGGAAAAACGGGTAAAAACGTTAGGAAGGAAGGCATGCAGGGGTGGACAGAACAGGACAGGGCAGACGATGGGTAGAAGCGGGATGGGAGAAGAAGGGGTGAATTCGAGGGGCGGAAGAAGATGTTAGCAGACGAGATGGGTGAAGGGGGGGGGTGAAAATGGAACAGTAGGAAAGGTGGCGAGACGGGTGGAGCTTGAAAGTGCAGGAAAGAGATAACGGAGAGTTGGTGGAAGTTGAAGGAAAATTTGAAGAAGGCTGATTTAAGAGGGGCTGCGCCCACATCCGAGTGTTGAATCTGATTCCTATCCTCTGTGAAATTCAAGATTTCTGGGGAACAGACGAGTGTAGATCGCTAAGCTAGGAGCGCAGCGTAGGGGAGTGGTTTGTGGAGGGGTATGCGCCGATCCCCATCAGGATATTTTAAAATTTTTACATTAAATTTTTTTTATTGACACAGAGTCCAAATCTTGTTACCAAGTCACGAATTAGCAAAATTGCGTCCGAGTGATTCACAAAGTTATTGAGAGCAATAAACTGTAGAGACAGTGGTTTGCATGTTCGGCCTTAAAGTCACTTATTTAACCATGTTAGTGTATAGTTGGTAATAGTAGAAGTAAAATCAACATAGCAGTCAGGAATGATAGAGTTTGGGGTTATGACGTTGTCTTCTTATACATCTAAGACTTGTCTGCTAAGAGTTCGCGTGGCCCTCGTTGCAGACGAGCAAATCCGATGAAGATCTGCTCGAGATTCGTTTGTCCCATCGAATAGTCCTCGATCTCGTGCGTCACCTTCGCCTTCTCCATGATCCCGAAAATTTCAGACCATTTAATAACCCGTGTTTTGATTTTGTAGTTAAGAAGGTTTTCGTGATGGTCCTTGATAACGCTGTCTGGAAACGTTTGGCTGATGAAAGTCTTCAGCTTATCAATCCGTTCCTTCGGTTCCTCTGGTTTATCGGTGTTGGTTGAGCGCTGGAGTTTGATGACGAGTGTATATCCATCACTAAACTTAGTCCTGAGATGTTGGAGGCTCCCGAGGCAGAGGAAGCGACCGTTGACAAGGATTCCCATCCGAGTGCAAATGGCCTCGCATTCTTCCATGCTTAAAAAGCAAGAGACATAATGGTTATCGCAATTTGAGATAATTGTGAGCTCCATTTGAAGATAAACTCATCAAAGGCTCATCCGACATGTTTAGATATATCCAAGCTTTAGGTGAGCAGCTGATCATTGAGCTGCTGTCTTTGCAATAGCTTTCAGTAGAGCTTTATGCAAATTTTTGACTTGGGATAAAGAAGGATCATGGTAAAGTCCCAGGGGGTAGTGTTGCAGGCGTAGCTCAAAAGTAAAACCGTTCCAGACCAATGGGCCAACCACAGAGAAGGTTCGTTGCTTCATGGTAGCACTAGCAGCACGAACAATAAGAACTAAGAGGACTGACTCATTTTTAGCGGATGACGTCCTTGGATACTCAATGTAAGGCAGCATAGCTCTCCGAGGTAAATTGTAAATGTAAAATAGTAGCTAGATATGCGCACACGCTCGTGAGGTTTTTCTAAAGCAGGCAAGAATAGTTATAATTATTATATCCAGATACCAAGAGGAAGGACCCAGAACAGCAATAGCCTACAGGGTGCGCCAAAAAAACCACCCCTAAAATATTTGCCAATATCTTGACCAAAAGTAAGAATTTCGAAATGAAATTTTACAGTTTTAAAGACAATTCATATTTACACCAGATGACCATTGGCCAGATTTCATTAAACTATTTCACACAGAACAAAAGTTACACCACTTTTAGTGAGGTTACCCACCGTTTTTTGACGATTGAAAAAAGCGACGCAATAAAAAGTAATGGGTAGCCTCACTAAAAGTGGCATAACTTTTGTTCCATTTGAAATATTTTGATGAAATATGGCCATCTGGTGTAAATATGAATTATCTTTTAGACTGAAAAATTTCATTTCGACATTCTTACTTTTGGCCAAGATATTGGCAAAAAACCTAGAGGGTCTTTTTTGGCGCACCATGTGTATGATGAATTAGCGATCTACACATTCACTGAATGAACTGATTAGAGATCCAATTAACGAACGATTTAATAAGGATGGATCAATTAACTAATAAAACTAAGCAGAGGCGTAGCGACCGCCCTTCGTACCCTCCGACCGAAGGGGGCCCCCGGCAAGGAAGCGGCCCCTAAAAGTGCAAAAAAATGATGAATGAAATGACTAAAAACAAAAAAGTCATCAAATTTTTTGGACGGCGAATATGAAATTTTCCCGAGATTTTGGCCAAAAAAGGTCATCAACTTTTTCGGACGGCGAATTGATGACATTTTCCAGACATTTTGGCCGGATGACTTAAAAAAAGGTCGTCAGAAATGTCGGACATTATGCTCGGAGGGGGCCACGTTCGTTTTTGCTACGGCCCTGAAACTAAGACATGTTATAGATGACTCTTATCGTATGATGTCTTCAGGATTTAAATATAATTACCGTAGCAATAATTATTAGAAGACATGGATGTATGCAGACCTGTGTGAGGTGAGTATGATGGTGGCGCCGGTGTTTCTTGCAGCGGCCAGAGTATTCCAGACGTGTCTTCTGGCTTCTGGATCGACGCCCGTTGTCGGTTCATCGAGGAAGACGACCGTCGGATTTCCCATCAACGCAACGGCCACACATAACTTACGCTTGTTGCCACCGCTAACAACAACACAACACACAATATATATATAATATATATATATATATAATTATTAGGGCTGTTGTTCGATTAAAAATTTTAATCTAAATTAATCGTGCGATTAATTTTTTTAATCGCAATTAACGGCAAATTAATCGCAATACATTTTCGTCAAATATATTAATCTTACTATTTTCTAAGGACCCCTGAAGCATAAAACGTTAATGACTAAATGCATTCTTTCTATTGCAAACCTATTCAATAACCTTTGGCTTAGGCCTATTGAATTTCTGCATTTTGTTTATTGAACAGTTTTGTATGACAGACAGAATTGAAACACTGTTCAAATCAGTGAACTGCTCAAATTCCGTAATTTTTTTTCATTTCAGCCACCTTTAATTAAAATGATATAGGCCTAAATGTGAAAATTAGACAACCGGTTTTTGACTACCAAAATTAATAATTTATTCAGCCAATTGTACAGGCAGACCAGTTTATTTACATTGGTCGGTTCAAGGGATGCTCTTATTAATTAACAACAGTAGGTCTACTATATTGAACCTCATTATTTAATCACAATTTTTCACAAGAGGTTGCGGTTCTTGCCAAACCTCGTCTCAGTTGTCCTTCTGTAAACGTTTATCATTTGAAACCTGGATCCATTGGTCTTGCCATCTCATGGAGTTCAATCAATGTAGTCTGATGGGGGTGAGAAAACAACCTTAGTGGACGATGCGATGCGGCCGATGTCTACGGCTCATCGTTAGCGCTTAGCGCATGTTTTGGTTCGCATGCAGGTGATAATTGAGCAACGAATTCCTACGATAATACTTAAATTCTTTTTTTGGAAGATTTGCCAAAGAATGCATCACTAGCTTTACGTTTAAAACGAGTTTTTCTTCCTCTGATTCCATTTTAATCAGATCTAATTAACGCGAACGATTAATGCGTTAAAATTTTTAATCGCAATTTTTTTTAACGCGTTAATCGCACGCGTTAACGCGATTAAATCAACAGCCCTAATAATTATATACAAATTGGCCAAAAAATTTAATCCCCTACGATGTTTTCTAATATCCTGTATATAATTTAAACCTAAATTAGCACCAGTTTGACTTTTTCAGAGAAAATACTAGAGTGAAATATCTTTAATTTGACGCACAAAGTAAAAATAAATTCCAAAAAGTCGCGGAGTTATGCGCATGCAAAGTTGGTTCATTTATGCTGGACCACCCTGTATCTGTTTGTAGGATTATTGTCAAAGGTTAGGATTGGGCTATGGTTCTGGTTTAGGGTGGTTCGGGTTAATGGTTTTAATTAGAAATGATTGTGTGCCTAGTGTACAGTATACAGTATACACAATACACATTCTCTAAAAAATTTTAGTATAAGCTCATAATTATGCTAAATAAGTCAATTAGGTAGAGTCATCATGCTTTGACAAATTAATAAATTGCAAGAAAATTCAAGTTAACTAAGATAAAGGTACAAAAAATAAAATACAAACTGTCAGCACGAACAAGGTAAGGCAAGAACAGGCAAGGGCAGTGTTAATGACCGGGGAATTAACGAAAGCTGCGCCATGCAGTCATGCACTTTTACAAAGCAAGGAGAAGTACATAATTAATTTCATTTATGTTGGACCACCCTGTATTTGTGCGTAGAATTAGCGTCTTTTCATTTCTTATCAGCACTTGAAATTGAAAACAGGTTAGAGGGATTGGTTCACCTGAGTTTTCCAGCCTGTTTCTTAGTGTATGGCTTCAGGGTCAGACGTTCAATGAGTCGGTCAATGACCTGTTCTGCGAAGTGAGGCGGAATTGCGTGTGCGCATGCGTACATCCAGAGCGTCTCATGAACAGTCAGCTCGTCGATGATGGAATCAAATTGCGGACAGTAACCGATCTTCTGACGCACCTCTGCAAGGTCATCTTCAACGCTTTTCCCAGCGATATAGGCGCTTCCGAAGGATGGTCGGATTTCTCCGGTCAGCATCTTGAAGACGGTCGTCTTTCCGGCTCCGTTGACTCCCAGCAGACCGAAGCATTCCTTCGGAGAGACTCCGATACTCAACTGGTTAACGGCCACCAAGTTTCCATAGAGCTTCGTCAGATCTTGGATGATGACTGGGTCCGTCTTGACGAGTTCCTGTATAGAAGTCGTCTGGATGCGTTGTCGCTCAGCTAACACATCCGAGTCTTCGCGGATCTTTCCATTTTCATCAGAGTCCATCTCGGTGAGCATGGCTTGACTGACTCGGTTCTGGGTCATCATTTTGAGTAGATATCTTCCGACGACATCGGTTTCGATGACGTAGAGAATGATGAAGAAAACAATGCCTTGAAGGGCCATGAAGACCAGAGGGCGTCCAGCTCCAGGATGTGTCCACGACAGGTAGTTGTCAGTAATTGAGCATTCTTCACCGCAGTTGCCTTCAATGAAACAACAATTGCTCTTTGTGGAAGCCAGCGGCGCCGCCAGGATTTTTTTTCTGTACGCACAATACACTAGGATTTTTTCTGTAGCCTACGCACAATACAACTTGCACAAAATAATATGAAACGAACAGCGATCGATACGAGCATATATATGTATATATATACACCGTATATGCCTTCTGGCGATTATGAGGTATCACCATGGCGTAACTGCATAAGCTTTTGCTCCATTTTAGGTAGGCCTATACGCATAGAGGTGATTTTGGATGTTAAAAGTGGGGACGTTTTTTTAGCCTTTCCGCGCTGTACGCACTTGCGTAAGTGCGTACGCCTAACGGCGCCCCTGGTGGAAGCACAGCACTTGCTTGCAAATAGAGCAGTTTTATCTATGAACACTGATCATTGTTTGTTCTAAGAGGAGGAATAAGTAGGCGAGAATAGATTGTTTTCAAAGGCTGTTTAAATCGCGTAAGTTCTTCATGTAATCCAGGGTGAGAATTGCCGGGAGGTTGGGGGGTTGAACAGTCTTTCTTAGAGTTTCATGTTAAAGTATGTTTTTACACCCAAATTCTAAGTGCCTAATGATCCAACCCCCCAGTTATTTTTCCACAATTCTCACACTGATGTAATCACCAACAGTACTGTTGGCGAAGTTTTTTTTATATACAATGTCATGTACCCTACACAACATGTGGCCTATTATATTAAATCTATGTACACTAATACTCTACAAGGAACTCCTCTCAGCCATATCCGCTCGATTAAACTCAAGAAGATTCCACATTAAATACACTGGCATGTATGGAACTCAATTCCTAAACATAATTATTCAGCAGACACCCAGTTTACTAAAGGCTAAGACACTGCTACGTGACTACTTGATTAATGACTGTGAAGATATTTAACCTTATAGGCACTGATTTTGTTTTATGTTTTTTGTTTTGTGTTTATTAGTTAAGTTTACCGCGCATGAATTGTCATTTCATGCTCTTGTTTTTAGTCTACTATTCATGTTGTGAACCCTCTAGCATCAGTTAAAATTGCACATGTAAATACAGGGTGGCTCAATAAAAAATGTCCCACCAGCAAAAATGCAATTTCTCCGCAAACAATCGAGATTATTCTATGAAAATAGCGGGATTTATAGAGAAAAGAATTTTGCAACAATCCCTGAAATTCACAATAATGAAGTTACAGCTGTTTAAAAACATTTTCACATTTTCTCAAAATTTTGCGAAATCGCGTTCCAATAAATGCGATTTCTTTAAGGTTTCTTTGCAAATTACAACACACAAAACGATGATGATGTCATACAACCTCACTAAGAGCTATAAAATATCTGGTTATGAAGCAAGCTGTCAGTATTTGGTGGTATTTTATATACTAAGGTCTCAATTTGTAAAGCCGTTACTGAACGCCATGGGCAAAGTTTTTTTCTGGGGATGGTAAAATTGGAACTCGGATGCTGCGTGAACAGAGACTGGAACATCGCGTGATCATTGCAAAATACCCAGTAACAAGTGGAGCCTGAGCACATTGAAGGCTATCTGCAAACGTGTTGATGTAACGAAGGTCAGATGTCAAAAGGGAGGCAGGAAGTGGTCGTTTGGTCTGACGAAAAAAGCGCGATGTTCACGAAATTCGCTTAGTAGTCGAAATGGTCAAGTTTGCAAAGCATATCATGGTTTCGGGATAAAATTTCCTGGCGTGCGTTACGGGTGCAAGGAAAGACTGCACGTCATCTCATTCAGTAGGCTAATTGTAAAACTTATCGTTGAACTCTCTTTCCCAGACCCATTGAAGACTGCTGGTATGTTCTAACATCTGATAAAAACTGGTGAAAAAACACTGGTCTACATGTAGTACCTTGCTCATAAGTGCTGTAATATGCCAAGCAAATTTCTGTCCAGGGTGACGGCCTCTGTTGTCATAGACCCTGGTCAAATCGGATCCATCCATCCGACATCTGGTTTCATTTTCCAGCAGGACGGTGCGCCTGTTTGCTCACACGGCAAGGTTGATTATGATGCGCTACCTTATTTTTTCCATCAACTGCAGTGAAGTTATTGTCAAATATGAATGACAAGCAAACTCGCCAGACCTTAATTCTCTTGATTAGACCTATCACGTCTTGGGAGCTATGCTGGAACGCTGCAACACATTTCATTCCAAGTTGGAGAACATTGACTAACTGAAGGAAGTCTTGTTACTAATGTTGGATCAGTTGCCGCAGGACTGATCAACAAGGCCATATTCAGCTTCACAGAAAGAATTCGTAGTCATGTTAAAGCAGGCAGGGGATACCTCACCCCCATCATACTTTACGATAAACTGTAAAACGGAATTCTGAAGTCGTAGTGAAAAGTGATATTATTTGACATAGAAATCTGCAAATGAAGTTCATATTTCTGCGGTTTTTGAAAAACGGAATTGAAAGTTTGAGCAACTGTAACTTTTGCAAACATGGACAGTTTATAGTGACACTTTCTGGGATTTTCATTCCCCTGCAAATTGGGAAATTTCCGCAGAAAAATATCCAACGGTTGCGAAGATGTCGCATTTTATCCGGTGGAACTTTTTTTATTGTCTCTGTTAGCGGGATATTCATCCCTTAGGGCCTTCGATTCTAGGACGTTTCATTCCCGGACGATTCATCCCCGGACGATTCATCCCGGACGATTCATCTAGTGGACGTTTCATCCCTGGACGGTTCATCCCCGGACGTTCATCCAGTGGACGGTTCATCCAGTGGACGGTTCATCCCCAGACGGTTCAACTTCATCCAGTGGGCGGTTCATCTCCGGACGGTTCATCCCCGGACGATTAATAGAGAATAATATGATGCATTAGCTTCTGGTCCCGCGGGCTCGCTTGGCTATTAAGCAGCGCCGTGCTTTCTCGGTCGTGGGGCCTACTGTCTGGAACGACCTCCCGGTTACGCTTCGCTCACTACTTGTGGTCCATCCGGCTGCGTTCTACAAGTCCCTCAAGTCTTTTTTCTTTGTCCGTGGCTGGGCTGGGAGCGCCTCTGAGTAGTTTCTTGAAGGGACGCTATATAAATGCTCTGAATGAATGAATGAATGCATGAATTAGTCAACCCCCCAAGTAGGTCCAGATTCACTTTTTACTGTTCAATTGCATGTTTTATAGGCTTATGACTTTGTGTTCCTTTATTATATTTAATTGCATGCCATTTAGGCTTATTTGTACTTATATACTCCTATTTTATTCCTAGTTTTATACTTTTTATCTATTATTTTATTGCATGTTTTATAGGCTTATGTGTTCTTAAAAAAAAGAGTTATGTGTTCTTATAATAATTATGATAGCTATTTTATTCCAAGTATTTTTTTCCTTTTTGGATCTATTAGATTGATATTTTATAGGATTAGCCCTATGTGCTCTTTTATATAGGCTTTTGTGTTCTTATATGATAGCTATTTTATTGCAAGTATTTGTGACTTTTTATATCTATTACATTGCATGTTTTATAGGATTAAGTATTTTTAAATTGTTTAAATATCCGTCCGTGGGGATGAAACGCCCTGGGAGGAAACGTCCACTGGATGAAACGCCCTGGGATGAAACGTCCGCTGGATGAAACGTCCTAGGATGAAACGTCCACTGGATGAATCGTTCACTGGATGAATCGTCCAGGATGAACTGTCCGGGGATGAATCGTCCGAGGATGAAACGTCCGGATACCGCCTCTTCCTTGGTGCCATCAATTATGTGAAGCATGTTGTACTATGACTATTGTGTACGCTTGATGGTTACGATAAATGAAATGAAATGAAAATACTATTCGCATGTCTTATCCAAAGCCCTCTCCATATTAAACCTAACCATTAGGCCTAGATCTACGTATAACCCGAATACATTTGAGAATAAACAGCTTTCAATTCCGTACAACTTTATCTTTACCCGGGCAACAAGGATTGGGCTGACTAATCCGTTCCATATATTCGCAGAAATCAAAAAGTTTCCATCCTTCGACCATTTGGATGCAAAATTTCTGGTTGTTGAAGTCATTGTAGATATTCCCAAGAACTTCCTGGAAACAGTACGTAGGAAAGATGGCAATGAATATCCACTCTACGTACAGCCAGATTCTTCGCGATATTAACTGTTGCAACAAGCGTGCAATGAAGTCCCCAAATGATCCTTCAAAACGACCAGAAGCAGACTTTAGCCTAGACATAGATCTTCTATATAAATAAAAATGTAACTGCGTACGCACCAAATTTAGGCGAACAGGATCTCCCAAAGTAACGGACCGATTCTTTTCAAAATCTCACCAAAACGTTCCATTCGAATAGGGCCTACGTGCGTGTTCTTTGAATATGTTCTTTTTACAAAAACCGCAATCTTTAACAACACTATTTGATCAAATTTGTCGGCTATTTGTAAACGAAAGCAAAGCGAAAAGGCGATATCTAATATCAACGACATCGCTGCTCTTCATCCCAGAAAGATTGAAAAACATCCAGAATTCACTGCAATGTCTTACCTGTCAAAATGCAGATGAAGGAAAGCCATACAAAACCGGATGACGCTTCCTCGAAAAAGAACGACATCACGTAGGTAAAGGGCAGCATGGAAAAACCGCACAGCATTAAACCAATAAAGATCACCCTGAAACAGACACATATAATTAATCAGGGCAAAGAAACAATTAGGCCTATTTGGTTGACTGGAGTGAGACATGCTGTGGAGCGTAGTCGGCAGATGCGACCGCGTGCAGCGCAGCACGTGCAAGCCTGAACTAACCCCAACTTATAAATAATATGCGATCCCGATCTCGGTCCGTTTTGTCACTCTGGATAGTCGTCCCACACGCTCCACTACGAGGGATGCTATTGATCCGTTTAGGTGTCACCACTACCACGCACAAGCGTACTTTTTCGGTGGTATAGACCAGACGGACTGGGATGGGCTCACAATGCGTATAATTATATACGCCTGCTTACCCGAACTCTCTGTGACATGTTCTATTATACTCATTCATTCATTCATTCATTCATTATTAGAATTTATATAGCGCCTCTTCAAGAAACTACTCAGAGGCGCTCCCAGCCCAGCCACGACCAAAGAAAAAAGATTTAAGAGACTTGAGAAATAAAGATTGACTGGTCAGATGGAGGAGATGGAGGTTTGAGGGGAGGTCATTCCAGATTGACGGTCCCACAACCGAGAAGGCTCGGCGCTGTCTGGTAGCTAAGCGAGCCCGTGGAACAAGCAGTTGTCCCTTCGCAGCGGAGCGAAGGGCCCGACGCGCTTCAATGTCAGAGACAGGACGACATTATAGGCATATTAATATACAATTGCTTATTTTGAATTGAGAGCACCTCTCTGTAGATTCGTTAACGAGGTGCCATATAATATGTCCTCCAATTAATAAATAAGAGAAATGAACGATAATTAATTATAATCCACTTATCGCTTTCTCTATCTTTCTCAATCTTTTTGCTTGCCTTCTGTTATTCTCATAGTCTTCGTCCTTCTCGCTTTAACCAAAAGGACGATTCCTCTCATTCTCACAGGTCTTCAAGGTACTCTTCCTATATTTCTTCTCCTGCTGCTCTCAATACTTCTTCTAGTAATTATTTTTTCATTGTCCTAGCAGTACGTTATATTCTCCGTAACTTTATCAAACTCTTCGGCTACCACTTATGCGCCTCCAAGACCTCTTTGTAGGTCTACGTCGTGACTTGACGTCTTTCTTCGACTATTTCCTCGGCAGTCTTCTGATGAACCTGAATGAAGGCCCTTCACAAACTTCGGCCGCTCCTAATTTTCCGCATGATTTGTGCACCTCGTCTTTAGACTCTTCTCTTCCTCTACCTCCACTTCCACCCATTCCTTGGTCTAGTTTTCGTTTTCCTTTTGAACTCGCATTGTAGGAAATACTAACAAAATTTGGTACACCCACCATGTATTTTGCCAGTACCCGTCGGAGTGGAAGCTCAGAATGACGACGATGATCAAGATGCACGGAACGAGGTAGTTGACGTAATCCCAGATAAATGTTGCCAGCCAGAAATTATAAAGTCTGACTCCACTGACGAGTTGGCTGAGCTTGGCTCCCGACGTTCGTTCTTTGACGAGAAAGACGATGAAAGTGGGGAAGAGGAAAGCCAATGCGACAGAAATGTAAAAAGATAAGCGGGCCCCATTGCGGTTCTGATCGCCGGCGTCCTCGACCAAATGCGAAGAGCCCTTGGGGAATGGGTGGTTGATGGTTTCGATTTGGTATTCCTTGTTTCCAAAGCATTGCATCAAAGTGTTTCCCAAATAGGATAATGAGATGGCGATCGTGTGGTAGGCTAGGTTGTTGAAATATCCAGTGATAGTCAACATTCCGTCAAGGTCCTCTTCTATAGTTGCGCCGATCTCGTAATTCCAGTTGTACGCATCTCTGTGATGTTCGCCAATATCAGCCAGGAAGGCATCCATTGTGGTGTAGCCAGGCTCGGAGTTGATAAGGACAGGCCTACTCTGCCTTGAAACACTAGCTACGTAGCATGCTGACAGTTTCTGAGCGTTCGCTGTTTGATTCAGAACGTCGTATGGAGTTATTGGACTTTTGAATTGCGTTAGGTCAAGAGTCAGACTTGGGAAATGACTGCCTCTTGGTGGATTCAATATGGCGAGACAACCGAGTATGGTTAAGAGTAGAGGTCCCAGAATCTGTCCCAAGAAAAGTGAATAGTTTCTGATGGAATGAATAAATCGCTTGTAGAACATGGCTCGCAGCTGGAGATTCTGGCGTTTCCAACCGGTCTCCTGCTGATATACCACATCGGCGTCTGAAATAATTAATTCATTACCATGGCTTCTAGCACAATAAAAGGAAACAGTTTTAGGTAGACTGTTCTTCTCATACTAATTAGACTTGTTGGTTTCTTTAGTGTTGTTAGGTTTTGCAGTTTTATGTGAATTTCATATGTTGCGAAACGTGTTCACCAGAGTGCTGTTTGGCAGTTGGTTATCAAATCAAATCAAACCAAATCAAATCATTTTATTTGGCAACCAAATAATCAAGAAAACAAGAACAAATCGAATCAGGCATCAAAGAAAACATGGTTAACAAATATAAAAAAGCAATACTTAACTAATGATGCCAAAAGTTAGAATTTGATTGCACAGGGGACCCAAAAGGGAGTCCCCTGGGCGGTAGCATCAAGATGATGATGGCCATTGAGTTGCCATAGAGTGGTTCTGACATAGATTATGAGACAAAATAACTATGAAAAAATAAAAAAGCAAACACCTTAACTAAAGCACAGTTACACAATCGATGATCAAAGAGCCTGTTGTATGAGGTTTAGGCACGGAGGTCATTGGATGGTCGAGAAAAACACAAGTACATGTAGTAGGGATTTATAATCTAATTTAGGTCGCCACCAAATTAACTCAATGCGGGAGATAGGATAAATTAGTCACAACGTGCCGAGATAATTCAACAGTTAATGTCGAGTATCAGGGAACGCAAACGTAACTTAAAAAGACAAAGACTATAGGCAGCAGTCTAATGGAAATAAGAATCACATTCCATGATTGAACTCCACTGTATTTAACAGAGAAGCGTCGAGTGTTTGTGTGGGCATGGGGCAAATGGTAAGAATCAGCGTGTCTGGTATGGTATGAATGCACCTCAGTAGTATGGATAAAAAAAATTCTTAAACACAGGAGGTAATAGGCTATGGAAATATTTAAACATGAATTCACCTATCTGCATTCTGTCTAATTTGGTAAACATTGAGAAGGCTATATTCGTGGAATTTAGATTCAGTCGGAGTTCCATAGGGCAAGTTTGCTATATATCTAATTGCTCGCTTTTGGAGCTTCATTAGATCCAGAAGACTAGATTTATCGGTAGAGGCCCATATTATGTTACAGTATGTGAGGTAAGGGTATATGAGTGAGTAATACAAAGTGAGACGAATTTGAGGAGGCACTAGCTGGGAGGTACGGGATAATATTCCAAGATTTTTAGCGATTTTATTAGATACAGTTTTTATGTGATCTTTCCAGGTTAGGTGTTGATCTACATACACTCCTAAAAATTTGGTTGATATTACCTGGGTGAGTGGGACCCCTTCAATGCACACCCTCAGGTTTCCTGTATGACAACTCTTTCTATGGGATTTAAAAATTATATAATTAGTTTTATCCAGATTTAACGACAGTTTATTAGCATGGAACTATTCGGCTACATTTTTCAATTCAAAGTTGACGTCATTAAATAGAGTTTCAAGAGATGAGCTGGAGTAAAATACATTAGTGTCATCAGCGAAGAGTATAAAGTACAACAGAGAAGATGCATTAGGGAGATCATTGACATAGATCAGGAACAGCAAAGGACCGAGAATTGACCCCTGGGGTACTCCAAAATTAATTTGCCGAAGGTTAGATAGAGCACCATTGCAGGAAACCAATTGGGATCGATTAGTAAAATAACTTGAGAACCAATTTAATTGGGTGCCCCGGATCCCATAAGTGCTTAGTTTTTTATAGTAAGATATCATGATTAACAGTGTCAAATGCTTTTGCCAGGTCGAAAAAGATTCCTATTGCGTACTGGTTATTTTCAATTGCATTGGAGATTTTGTCTTGCATACTCATTAGGGGCATGTAGGTAGAGTGCCCGGATTGGAAACCATATTAAAGAAAATACTAATTTGCCTGTTTAAGTGTAAGCTCTATTCAACGAAGGAGCCGACGGAGATAGAATTCGAAGGGTTTGAGTGGATGGATATGGGGGGGAATCCTTCCACAGTAGTTCTACTTGGAGGGGTTTTGAACAACATGGTTCTGCTAAGGTACAGTGAGACGTTGAAGCGGGCTGTGGCAGAAGTCGCATACCTTCTAGCCCAGGGGACGTTGATCCTGCTACGGGAAAGCTTTTGGTCCATAAAATTTATATATTTGCTGAGAACTGCTCCATACTATGGTCATCCACAAATTAGACGTCCAATTGAACGACCATCAATAGAGAAATATAAACAGAAAAACCTCACCTGAAGTGCCTCCGTGTCTTCCTGCATCTGTCGTAATGCTCGTCCTTTGTCCATCTTCTAGTGCAGACGATTCATTTACTCTGTTGTGTTCAAATAATAATCAACACGAGTTACATCATTAGCAAAAATTTAATCCATCAACCGCTGACAGCTCTAAAACTTTGCTAGCTGAAAGTGCGCTGCAATAGAGCATAGCCTACAGAGGAAGCATCTAAAGAGATTTAATATAAGTCCAGCCGTATATGGACATTGTTCATAAGCCTCACCCACGTA
This sequence comes from Lumbricus rubellus, assembly GCA_945859605.1. Taxonomy (NCBI): domain Eukaryota; kingdom Metazoa; phylum Annelida; class Clitellata; order Crassiclitellata; family Lumbricidae; genus Lumbricus; species Lumbricus rubellus. Next base: position 9,708,738 of record OX243814.1, on the reverse strand, counting down.
AATTGAAGAATTTTAGTCAATTATTACAGTCGACTCAAAGTTACAGCAGGGCGAGAATTGCCGAGGATGTTGACGGGGTTCAACACCCATGATAGCCGTTCTTAGGACTCTATAGCAAAGTCGTCATTGTACACCGCAAATCCACTGAAATCAACGTCTGACCCCTCCCTGGCCCTCAGTTATCTTTCAACAATTCTCATGATAAGCTGTAGTAGCAGTTCACTTTGCAGGCCCTATTTGTGACAGAGAGTAGTCATATTATTGAATTCCCTCCACCTTTTCATGATTATTTTGGTTTTCACTCCAAAAGCTATGTTACGTTAAAGAGGTACCATGTTATGCAGGCCTGTGCCAGAGTTGCTGCATTATGTCCAAGTTTTTTCCTTCTTTCTGCAGGGCCGGGCGTACTTTCAAATAACTGCTGATTCGAAAACGCGTTTTAAAAGTCACATGACAACATAAAACTGGATTAAACATTTTTAATACACAGGGTCTGGCTGAGGTTGTATTAGTTTGGAATAGAACGCATAGACCTGTATTATTATTATGCCATAGAAAGAGATAACCTATATTTTTTACCATGTTATGTAATTCCTAGTTTATTAAAGTTTGTTTTTTTATTTTTGAACTCGGCACAATATCGGCAATTTAATTTAAAGCTGCGCCATGTCAACGAAATAAATAAGAATAAAAATAGACACATGTTGTACAAAACCGACTTGAGAAAGACTTCTTCTATTGTGGTGATCGAAACTCCGAAACTTTCGATGCCGAGGGTTTTGCCATCTGTCTCAAGCGTCTCGAAGAGTCTTTTGAATGCTGAGGCTTGATTACTTGGCAGAAGGAAAGTAACATCCTCAGTCTCATTGCTAACCATATCAGCGGTGGGTATTTGAGACTTTATTACATCACGTAGTTGTTCGACATCACACGTTGGTATCTTCACCATCGTCATGTGATATCCAACGCCTTTCGAAAAATTAATTAGGAATAGTTAGCTTAATTAAAAAATAGATTTAGGCTACAGTAGGCCTAGGCTAACACAACTGATTATTTTTTAATTGACTCGAATTAATTATAAGATAAATAACCTACAATGTCGGAGCTCCTGAAAGCGCACCAACGAAAAGAGGAGCAAAGATTGCCAAAGATAGACGAATAGAACAGCAAAACGCGAATCGCAGCACCAAGATATCCATCCTATGTGGTAGAAGATATCCACCTTGTCAGCCATAATCCAACTTCCACTGATCGTGACGAGAAAACTTCGCTGTTGGAAAATAGGATGCAGAGCGGTGCAAAGATGTTTCAAATATCTAAGTCACTAAAATCAGGAGTAGTACCTGGTAGGCTATATATAAGCGAGAGTACTAAAGTTAGAAATGAGCAAAATGATGAACAATGAGAAAGTGAATCCTTTGAGTGAAAAGTAAAACAATCATTTTGCGTTTGAGGTGAATGCTGATGAAAAAGACAAAGATGACAAAAAATTTATTGCATTCATTGCAATAAGGTGCTCCATTTCGTTTCATCAGCGAAGAAAGTAATAACTAATCAAGTGGTTAGGCCTACACATTTAACAGTTTTTCACGGCATAGGCTACGTAAAATAGACCAAATAAGTAGGCCTCTATATCGAATTAAATCGATTTATCCCAGTGAAGTTTTGAAATTAGTGGACTAGGCCTACATTAATTCTAATCAGTAGGCTTACCAGCCCTAAAAATAATAGATAGGCCTAGAACCTATGTTTTGACACTAACGCTGCAGTTGGGCATTTCTCACTTTCTGTGATTAGAACCATTTCGTTTTAAGGATAATCAATAAAGTACTACAATAATTCTAGCCATCTTTCAAAGTAGTGCGTGTGAATATGTGTCCATGTTAGCCGATTCATCCCTCAAAGTCTTCCTTGTAACCAGTCTGTTTTGTGAAGCATGCTAAATTGCTAATATGACAGTCATGACTAGGCTAATTGTTTAAGGCTACAATAGATGGAATTGAATTGAATTCTCTTTAGCCTTGTTCGATAAGGAAATATAGATAGATGCTCAAGAGTCACAAAACATCATTAGGCTACAATGAGTCTTGATGCATTTCGAAACTGAAATTGATATTGCTTAGTGGGAAACGTAGAGTCCCTCAATGCGAGGTGTTAACCGTTACGCAAGGCAAGTCTCCAAACGCCGTCCAAAACGATCAGAAACAACAGTTCAAGAAAACTATATAGGTCACATCAGAAGTTGGAATGACATGTTGCTACTAAAATTGGCATTCGATAAGTATATTGATTTAAAATTACATGCAAAGAAGTGATGTTATTCATGATGAAAAAGATTTTCAGAGTGGTGGCCGCCAGGGATGCCACTCTGAATTTTGAAAAAAGGTCAGATCGGGCCGAAAAAAAGGCTAGAAAAGGCTAGATCAAGAATTTCGGAGAATTTTTCATGCGTAATAAGTGGAAAAAACCGCCGTGTGAAAAAAGGCTAGATCCTGACCAAAATACCTAGAAACCTAGATAAGGCCGAAAACCTAGATCTAGGTGGAAAAATCTATGAGTGGCAACCCTGGTGGCCACGGTAACACAATTCTCTAAAAAAAACAACGACGAAAAAGATGCATAGAAGTGTAATACTCTGAGGTTCCTTAGTCTAACCCTCTCTTACCCAAAGGACCCTCTGTTACCTAACAGGCTTCCTCTAGATAAGGTATTACCTCTAAATAAAACTACTGATGCTAAGGGGAGACTACGCTACACAGGAGAGTGATACTGAACGATGCGTACATTTTGAATATTTAATAATCTAAATCAACTACAACTACACGGTGATTCATAAAAAAACGTTACCCTACATAAGTCATCATAACTCATGTTGATGACCATCAAATTCAATGAAATTTCAGAGTAGTATGGCATGATGATCTAGCCAGGTGCTACATAAATTATTTCACATTCGGAGCTATAATGACGTAACGCGGATGACAAAACTAATGACGTCACGATAATCTCGAGAAACAAGCAAGATGCCAACGTTCCTGTCAGTCACTGAGGTTGTATCATGGAAACCTGGGCAATTTAATCTGGTTTAGCCACCTGGTGAGAAATTGTTTACTGTGGCATCACCCAGAAACAATCAGAGTGTTCGCAATCACGCATCTGCCGGTACACGGAAGAGGGACGTTCCAGCAAATCGTCTTTTGCGGAATCGACCAACTTTCATCAAATCCCTTATGGCATCGGTCGGGTCTCTGCACTTGGTAGTACGAACATATGCATTTCATCAAACCAGATGTTGAGGTCAATGGACAATATTACAGAGATGTTCCAGTTTGCCAGTCATTCGTGACATTACGGAGTATAGGCTTATTTCATCGTCCATCATAATAGCGCACGTGCGCACAGAGCTCGAGAGACCGTTGCGTAATGGAAACTGAAACTCTTCATTTCACCCCGCCTACCTTGTGGCCGCCCAATAGTCTTGATTTAAATCCAGAAGACTAAAAGATACATGTATGTAGTATTATGCAAGAAAATGTCCACATAAGTTGAATATGCGATGTCAACGAGTTGTGTCGTCGAATTGTGGAGGCATCGGACACAATGGATCAGCGCATCATTGGTTAAATCAGCCAAGAAATGCGTATGCGTATTCGCGCATGCGTATCTGCCAAATGAGGGTAATTTCGAAAATAAATTTTAACTTCCATAATGTTCAGAAATGAATCCTCTATCCTCACCTAAAATTTCGTCATCATAACCCAATGTTTGACGGAGTTACAGTAAAATATGTAGGGTAACGTTTTTTTATGAATCACCGTGTATACTTACACTAGAAACAATGATGAACAGGTTAATGATTCCTAAGCCTAACAAAGATAATAATAATAATTACAAAGCTGACGATCTGCTTAACTCTCCATGCGGCTGCGGCAAACCGTCCAGAATGAAGTTTACACTGACTTTTATATGCAGTAATTATGACTTGACTATTAACTAGCTCCCGCCCTAACCAATGGCGAAGCAGATCTCTAAACTCACTGCCAATCAGAGTTGATTGTCAGTGTCCTAGCTAAGATGATTTCACAGATTAACATGTCACTCAAAGTCATTGTAAATATGATATATGAATGTCCTATTGCCAATCATCTAATGATATTGTTCATTTAACACTTACCTAACAGTAATGTATTATAGAAGTAGCCTAATCGACATCTGAGAATTTCTGACCGTATTTGTTTTTGAGGAACATTGGAGTCCCGTAGCACTGTATCTCTCCGTTGGACATGATGGCTACGCGGTCACCCAGTACATCGGCTTCATCCATGTAATGCGTTGATAGAAGCATAGTCCGGTCCTTTCTCTGGCTCTGTAGAATGTCCCATGTCTGTCTGCGTGACTCTGGATCCATGCCAGACGTCGGTTCATCCAGAATCACGAACTGCATAACAGTAGATTAGGATAATTGTTTAACTATAATCAGACGTTGATTTAGGTCCATACCTGGAGTTTGCAATGAAGACTTTACTGTTGGGTCCTTGGAAAGATCTTTCAATCACCGGGAAATTCCTACTCTGCTGCTCAATGTTGTAGCGCATCGTAGGCATGTTATACTCATCGCATAATGACAGTTTATACGGTTGAGTCGGATCAAACCATCCTCACATAAAAACCTTTACTTGTGGTTAACCCAAGGTTAACGGGGCCGTCCATTAATTCCTGGTGAACCCATTTCGAGGATGCTTCCACATGTTATGTTAAAGGCGTGTAGCTGTTAAACTTATTTTACCAGTTGATAGACTAACTGTTTGCTTTCCGACTGCTTTTGTCTTGTTTCACTGATCATTAATACCCAGAATAAACAGATGTGAATTGAATTTTGAGGAACGATGGAGAGAAAACAAATCATAGCAATTCATTTAAAATGTTAGGTGTTGAAATGAATGCTATTGGCCATCAACTTCATTGATCACGAGCAATCGCAGTGCTGCTCATAATAATTATTCGCAACGTCACCGTCGTGTGGCTTCGACTCTCCTGAGAACAGGACAAGAGCAGAATAGTTGTAGACCTAATTATTGATATCATTGACAGAAAAACAACAACTGGGATCCAACCTAACGATTCTGGCGAACTGGTTCTGAACGCGTTTGTGTTTGACAATAATTATAGACTTTTAAAGTTGCAAAGTGTATTTCGATGACTACACGAAATGTTTGATTGGATATTTGTGATTGTTTACCTTGGATCCGGCAATGAGCGCAATTCCGACGCTGAGTTTTCTTTTCTCTCCGCCGGAGAGCTTTTTCGCTTGTGAGTTGATTTTCTCTTGCATGTGCAGGACCCTGATCATTCTGTTCATCTCCAATGAAGCCTTACTATCTGAACATCCCTTTAGCTAAAAATCAACCATTAGACCCCATACATAATTGCTTGGTAACCATTGTATCTCACAGTCTTTTCTATGGAAGCATGCAATAAAGATGTCGATGATAGCTGTAAAGAAATTGGTGGTGTATACCTTTGAACATGGCTCCAAACCGAGTTCCATCTTTACAATGGCAGTTTGGATTTTAGAAAAAACTCCAATGATTTGTGCCTGAACATGGATTTTAATTCCTTACTATCTGGTGAGCCGAATGACACTTTTTGTTGTGTCAAGACCACCTTTTTCTCTGTTAGTCTAACGCACTGGTAGCGCCTCTGATTTGTGTGCACTGTGGATGCGCTATGTAAATTGATAGAAACAATACAATGCAATACAGTGGTGAATGTGGATACAAACAATGAAACAGCGTACTATCTTCTTTACGCAAATTCACAGAAAGTATGTTTTATTTGAAAAACACCAGGGGGTCCGTAGCTCAGTTGAGAGAGCGCTGGTTGTTAAACTGAGAGTCATCCACGCGACCCAATATTAGGTTATTATTATTATTACCAAAATTACAAATCGTTAATTCTCGGCACACCACCAACAATGTAGACTGTAGACTGTAAAATTTTATACAGCGCAAGTCTAAAAGGTCGATGGATGGGTACATAATGTCCGCGATAATCACAGCATATTAAGTAAAATTAAATGACTAAAAATAGTAAAATACTGCCAATGAGGCAATGCGCACACAAAAATTTCATGTAGCCTATTTGTGCGTCTCGAGATCCATGTCAACAAAATTTAGTGGTAACTAACAACTGCAAAGAAGAGAAGGTGTTCTTTGACGGTTAGATCATCAAAGAGTATGTCGTGCTGTGGACAGAGACCAAGATTTTCTCTAATCGTTTCCATTTCTCGTGTTACATCGAATCCGTTTATGAAGGCTGTGCCTTTTGACGGTGGCAGAAACCCTACCAAGAAACAAACTCAGGCTGGTAAGTCACACTCAAATTTACTGGACTACAATATCAATATAGGTAAAGGTTAGGATGCCTAGGACATATATGCTGAGTTTGATTTAAGCTAACCAGGTGCTGATGACGTGGCTAGAACGATTGTTTCAGACGCTTAGGTGTCAAAAACCTTGTAATAGTGAGTGTTGTCTTTGAGAGCACAGTGTATTGAATTGCGCCTGTGAAACTAAGTAGGGTCTAGTCTAAAATAATGTTTTTTTGCGTTTTATTGACAGGGTTGTATTTGGATGTATACAGAAAGATTTTGTTTAGGCAGAGGCAAGGCCGTAGACAGGGGGAGTGTTTGGGGTGTTTGAACACCCCCTGAAATGGAAAATGCAGAAAAATCTATTGCATTTACTAGCTCGTGATGAAAATCATGAAATAAAACCATGAAAGCACTCCCCGACGAAATGAAAGAATAGCCTAGAATGCATTCGCTAGCACAAAACGAAAAATAATAATTTAAGGAAAATGAGATGAATTTACGATCTGATGACTAAAAAAGGTCGTCAGAAATTTCTGCGATGAAAATGGAACCAAAATGGTCGTCAAACATTTCCTGGCGAAGAAACACCCCCCCCCCAAATAAAATCCTGGCTACGGCTTTGGGCAGAGGAGCGGAGCTTAGAGACGCCGCACTATCCGGTCTGTTGTATCGTAAAAGGCCATTGCGCAATGGCATTTGTAGGCGCTTGCTTCAGTTTGAGATTCGCATATTCTGTACAAAGTGAGCTAGCAAGAAATTATTTTGTGTGCATCGTGAACACTAAAGAAGAACAAGGACGTGACGTAGAGGACCGATAAAGAACAAACGGACTCTTCTGGGGAGAAAGAGACATTTAGATTAAGTTTAATGGATGAACAACATAATTACTCACCTGCTAACATAAACATTGTCGTTGTTTTTCCCGCTCCGTTGTGCCCCACTAGAGCGGTTATGTTGCCTTCATACATGTCGATGTTAAGGTCATTAACTGCTGGCTTCGACTTCGGTCCAAATTTCTACATGCATGAATTCTGTGCTAATAGACGGTAGGCCTAATAATTATAGTCTAAGAGTAATAATATTTAATGAAATCCAATAAAATTTGATAACTTCTAAGACGCTGATATCATAATGCGTAAGGCATAACATTTGTTTAGCAGACCAAGCTCCGATTAAATCTTTGGGAATTTTGTTTCCCAGCGTTATCTATTCCAGGCCTTAAATTCCTTCGCTCTACCTCAAAGGTGACCTGGTTGTCCCAATGGCTCGAACAGCTCCGATCAGATTTCCCCCCCAGAACTAACAATAAATTTTATATCAAGATCACACTCATAAATATTGTTGGAAGTCTAAATTTGTCCGAGTGCATTTTAGCCTAAGATAATTTATTATGTATGGCAACCGGTCAGTGGTGGATTTAGTTCGGGCCCGGGGGTCTCTTCGCCCCCCAGTGCCCCTTGGGCAAAAAATGGCGCCCCCTCGGACCTTATCGGTACTTATTACTTAAACCTAAAATGTCCTTCATGGAAAGTAAATTCTCATACCTTTGCCAGATTATTATATTCTAATTTTAATGACTTTACGCAATCACACCATGAATTTAACACTTATTAAAGAATTACTTATTTTTATTTATTTCTATGGCCCTTTGCCGCTTTGCGTAGGCCTATATGAAAAATTCAACTTGCCGTTGTTGTTGTTGACGATGATGGTGGTTCTCTGCCCGAAGGCAGGTTCGTTGGCTTTACGCCAATGGGGATGAGATGAGTGAGATGGTTTCCCGTTGCCTTCTCCACAGACAACGATGGGTAAGCAACTTGACCAAGGTCGCTCCCCAGGAGCTTGCGCCACCGCGTCCCATGCGTGCTAGCCTGAGATATCTATATCTGAGTGTCAATTGCCAGTCCGGGTTTGAACTGCAGTCCGTTGCAGCCAACGGTCGAATGCCGTTCTCGCTTACCGGTGTAGCTAACTAGGGCAGTACAATTTTATATAGACTATAAAATAAATGATTTTTTAACCGGATATCGTAAACGACTCTGACGGGCTTGACCAATCGTCTGCTTAATTTTGTTGTTCTTGGCAGTTTCTCGTCATGTGTTGATTTTCCGCAGAGGTTTGGCTGAATATTTTAATTCTTTCAACAATCTAAGTTTGACATCATTCTGATTTATATAATTGAAAGGTATAGGCTAATCGCTACTCGGAGAGTAAGTAATTTTGTGGGAATTTAACATAGAAATTTGAGATTATGAATGAACGAATCTGAATATATCAGACTAATAATTAGTAATAATCCCCCTCCCCCTCCTCCTCCCCCTCCCCCTCCTCCTCCCCCTCCCCCTCCCCCTCCCCCTCTTCCCCCTCCCCCTCCCCCCCCCCCTCCCCTCCCCCTCCCTCTCCCCCCCCCCCCCCCCCCCCCCCCCCCCCTCCCCTCCCCCTCCCCTCCCCTCCCCCTCCCCCTCCCCCCTCCCCCTCCCCCTCCCCCTCCCCCTCCCCCTCCCCCTCCCCCCTCCCCCTCCCCCTCCCCCTCCCCCTCCCCCTCCCCCTCCCCCTCCCCCTCCCCCTCCCCCTCCCCCTCCCCCTCCCCCCTCCCCCTCCCCCTCCCCCTCCCCCTCCCCCTCCCCCTCCCCCTCCCCCTCCCCCTCCCCCTCCCCCTCCCCCTCCCCCTCCCCCTCCCCCTCCCCCTCCCTCTCCCCCTCCCCCTCCCCCTCCCCCTCCCCCTCCCCCTCCCCCTCCCCCTCCCCCTCCCCCTCCCCCTCCCCCTCCCCCTCCCCCTCCCCCTCCCCCTCCCCCTCCCCCTCCCCCTCCCCCTCCCCCTCCCCCTCCCCCTCCCCCTCCCCCTCCCCTCCTCTCTCCCTCCCCCTCCCCTCCCCCCCTCCCCCTCCCCTCCCCTCTCCTCCCCGTGCGGTTTTGTTGAAGTTGCAAATGGCGGTCCAACGGATTGCAAAGTTCACTTTTTGTGAAAAAACTGCGTTTTTTCGGAAAAAAGCAATAATACAACACGGTTCGATTGGAATGGAAGATTTTGTAAAATTTTCAAAACAACCGATCCGTCAGTTTTCGAGAACACTCATTGCAAACTATAGGAAAGTTTCATTTTTATTTATTTAGATTTAAAGACGTGCTTAAGTCAAAACGTCCATCACTGTCTAGTGAACTACAACTTAAAGAGGTGCTACCTTTCTTGATTGCAGAACGGATGACACCAGGTCTCCCTAATTTGTCAATATCAGGCCTATATAAATTTACTTGACTCTTCCAGCTACATCTGCCACTGCTTAAAGAAGTTTCAGTAAATTGAAGATTATCAAAAGTTATTTGCGATCGACAATGAAAAACGAACGTCTATGGTTTGGCATTAATTTCAATTGAACGTGGTCCTGCTGAGAACATCGACTTTGAATCAACAATAAATCGTTTTGCTTGAATGAAATCACGCAGAAAGCTATTTATATAAACTAAGAAGTTTCTGCGTGAAGCTTGTATCAATATCCAATTAATTACATTAATAAATATTTTTTATATATTAATAGGCATAAAATATGATAAATTTGTGTAATTCAAGTGAGTACCGTAGTCATTTAAGTTCACAAGTTTAAATTTTTTCTAGATTCTTGATTCTGTTTGATGTAGGCTATTCGGCTAAATCGGATGAATTATAATTAATTTACTGTAGCCTATTTAACTATGTGAGTAGCCTAGAGGCGCCCTCTTGAAATTCTCCTCGACCCCCCCGTGCAATAAAACCTAAAACCACCGGTTGAACCGGTGGTTTTCTAGACGATACTTGAATTATTTTATCGTCCAGACAGTATTAATATATATATATATATATATATATATATATATATATATATATATATATAATTATATATATATATATATATATATATATATATATGATGGATTGGTGGTCAAACCTTAGTCAGTCCTCTGATCTGAATCCTTGCTTTAGCATTCTGCAATGGAGTTTCAAAGTAAGGTCTTCTGTCTTCTGGAACCAGCGTCATGAAATCTTCAACCGATAACTTCGTCCTATTTTCTTTTCTTCCTGTCCAATACGCCTTCTGTAGACGGACAAAATAATATCAGAATAATTCGATATTCCTGTAATTTTCTCAACAATCGTTATTCGAGCAACAGATGGCAAGGATCATACGCTATGCAATTAGTATAGGCTTACCAAACAAACCGCAACTTACACAAAACATGACTCTAATATATAATTAAGAGTTACATTGAGCGAATACTAGTGCACGATGTCTCTGTGGCAAATCCTATGCAAGGGCAGCAAGGGGGCCGTCCATAAAGTAGCCTATGTCACGCTATTATTTTTGACCCCCTGTCACAAACTGTCACAAATCTCGGACCCCCCCCCCCTAAAGTACGTCACACTTCCGAAAGTTTTTAAACATTAACACCGAAAGGCTATACATTATTAGGGCATAAAACAAGGCTTCGCAGTAGCATTACTAGCGCTCCTAGCGAGAGGAATCGTGAACAACACATTCAGGGATACGCATTTCATGCCATTTTGACATAAAACTAATTCAAATGTTTCACAAAATGTGTGAAAATTATTTTTAAAGCTATTAAATTCTACCCAAAAAAATAAAAATAGTGTGACGTCACACATGGCCTGACCCCCTGTCACAAACTGTCACACTTTCTTAACCCCCTCGAGCGTGACATACTTTATGGACGGTCCCAAGGTAGGGTTATAATACATATACATGTGACAATACAGACTATACAGTAGAGCTCTGCGGCGCCGCGCCTGACCCCCTGTCACAAACTGTCACACTTTCTTAACCCCCTCGAGCGTGACATACTTTATGGACGGCCCCAAGGTAGGGGTATAATACATATACATGTGACAATACAGACTATAGGCCTACAGTAGAGCTCTGCGCCGGCCGCGCCGCGCCGCCGCCGCCGCCGACAATTGCAATTTGCGGGCGCCGCCGCCGCCGAATTTTTTGGATCGGCGCGCCGGCGTCGCCGCCGCCGAATATTTGTCGGCGCGACGCCGATGCCACGCTGATTCGTCTATTTCTTTTTGTTGAAATTTTCAACTCTCGCATGATTTCGCTAAAAACATTGTTGCGTCAGTGCGAGGTAGATTCTTTTTCTTGTGTACTTCGATTTTTCCTGGTGATTTTGCTTCAATCTTATGATGTTACCTCCTCGTTTTTGACTTTTGGAACAGTGCGCTTAACGTTTAGACCTTTGTTCATCTTGTGATTTGATTTGACTTACGGCAGCAACAATGGTATGTATGTATGTATGTATGTATGTATGTATGTATGTATGTATGTATGTATGTATGTATGTATGTATGTATGTATGTATGTATGTATGTATGTATGTATGTATGTATGTATGTATGTATGTATGTATGTATGTATGTATGTATGTATGTATGTATGTATGTATGTATGTATGTATGTATGTATGTATGTATGTATGTATGTATGTATGTATGTATGTATGTATGTATGTATGCATGCATGCATGCATGTATGTATGTATACATGTATGTATGTAATTTATGTATGTATGTATGTATGTATGTATGTATGTATGTATGTATGTATGTATGTATGTATGTATGTATGTATGTATGTATGTATGTACAATATGTATTAGGGTGGTCGTTAGAAATGAAAGTTGGAATCTACTGTTCTCCAAGTTTCCATTTGGTGCCGTTCCATCCAGAAACATCACACAAAAAGTTGTGAGAGAAAATATTAATATTTAGGACTTGCGCAACACCATCAAAGTTTCACCATGTACCAAAGAAGCGAAAATTTGAATTGCAAGCATAATAAACCATGCATCCTCAAATCAGAATTCAATACAACGTGACTATATTATTGCGTACATGATTACCAAAAGGTCCAATGATTACACTGTTTGGTGATCAAGATTGCAATTATTATTATTGCTGCTTAGGTATTTAATCAATGTCAATGTGACCTTGAAGGCTTTACGGCACTCTCTTTTGTTTTTGTGCTGAGAACGAGTTGCGATGTTTTTCTACAACTTCTGATATAAATTGTTTTTGTTGTTCATACCTTTTACTTGAGGCATTGAAATGCTGAATAAGGGTGACAACTCGCTCAACTAGATCACTGATAACCTTTATGGATCTCCTGCTTGTCGAGCTCTTCATGCAGTCTTCATGCTTTATCCGACCGCTTAACTGGATCGTGTTCCAGAAGTGCATCTAGTAGTTTCAAGATGCAGAACTGGTCATGGGTTGAACTTATCACGAAATGATGTTGATCTAGCCTTTTTGCGAATGGTTGGGAGAAGAGTTGTTGTATACGTTTGTGGATCTCAGAACCTTCTTTGTCCACTAGAACTGCTATGAACAATTTCTTCTCTCCCAATGACATGTCATTGTGAAAGAAACCTAAGCTTGCCAACAGCTTGGATAAATACCAGAGATTTCGGCCAAAGGGTGTCACAGCGGCATCAGCAATGACCTTCCGTGGATATAAAGATAGATAAAACAGCAGTACTAGATCGTTCCTAGGATCAGTGGTTGCTGAATGCTGGTGGGGTTTGAAACTAATGGCGGCCATGTAGATGCATGTCCTAAATAGACTAATAAGCTTAATTAATTATTTCCGGATGCTCCCACACATATTCGTCATAAGATGAGCCGACTCTTTGACTATAATCGTTGCTGTAGCCTAGAGGATACTTGTCTTGAAATAGCAACATCCTCAAGCAGTAAATTGCTCTCGTCGTCCATTTAGGCTACTGTTATTGAGGGGCTTGCAGCCGATGCTAACTTTTTTAAACCTTGCCGGTCTGTAGCTTCCAGATATGCTCAGTCTCCTGAGTTGAAACTTTGTCAAAGAAGCTACTTAGTAGTCTGAGTGATACTGTCCCTGATGCCAAGTTTTTCACGCTTATGATGATGGAGCAGTACTTTGAGCAGTTCTCTGCTAGAACGTCTCTTCAAGATGGGAGCTTGGAACCTTTGAAGCTCTCCTCTGTTCTCTAGCATGTGATATTACCGCTAACGCTATTGTAATCGGCATCGCCTTCTCACTACTATTAGATGCAGACATTTAAATAATGCCCCTATAATAATGCTGTATATGTTAATAATAATTATGCATGGCGTTGTTGGAAACAAGTTCGGCAATGAACAAGCAAAGCATGTTCAAGTGGTGAAGATAAAAAAACATGTCTGTAAGCCGATACAACAGGTCGAACAGGAAGGGGGAGCAAGGATATCGTTGTTTGGAACACAAATAGTTACATAGAACCTTTGCATCATAACACTGTAAGCTTATAGGGCCTAATACATGATAAATTTTACAATGCATGAGATACTATACAGCCTAAGCTATAAAAACAGGCCTAATGTATGTAAGACTATGTGTATTGTGTACGGTAGTGCATTGATGACTTGGAATGTAACTAATAAAAGATCATAACATTCGACAGAATAGATCATTTTTCGCAGGAATTCCCTCACTTGTCAATTACCGCTAAAATGTTCATAAATAAGCTTATAGATAATTAGCAATCACTGACGACAAAAACATTGTATAATATACCTTTCAGCTGTGCCTAAGTAAAAATCATAAAGTATTTCTGTCAGAAAACTATAATTCTAAGACTTTGAAGTAAATAATACTTATGCTCAAAATTACGACAATTATTTGTAAAATACTAAACTTCAACGACGTTGCGCAAGTCCTAAATATTTTTCAATTCTGATAATTTTGGGGCTACATAGGTTTTAGACCATGTGGCACGGAATGGCGGGTTGGAGAAATATGAGATCTTAAGCTGAAAATTTTCTATTAGAGATGCAACCACCCTAATATGTATGCATGTCTGAGTGTATGTGTGTATGTGCACTTGCATGCATCAATCAAGCAATCTGTATGCGCACAGATATACAATTTCAGCAGATCGCGTCAAGAAAATGGGTTTCATTCGGGAGTTCAAAGAAATTAAGTGTAAAGAAGAAATTAAAAATCGCAAATTATTTTTCACAATCATAAGACGGGCAATGAGTAGAATAGGCAGGTAGCACCGCCACTGCGCAAATAGTTCTTTAACTTCTATTAGTAGGTTATGTAAGCTGGAGGCCTGATTTTGAAAACGTTGTCAAGTTGTTTTTAATCCAGTCTTTGTATAATTTTCTATATGAACGTCTAATTAAAGACCAGATAACTGCCAAAATAATGACTGAACACGCAACAAAATTTATTATACGTTGCTTGTGTAACAACTTTTAAAATAAGTATGCGACGCTTGAACACTAATCCCATGACGCCGCGCCGCGCCGCCGACGCCGACATTTTGATGGCGCCGCCGTCGCCGAATTTTGTTGGTCGGCGCGCCGCCGCCGCCGCCACCGACCAAAAATGACCGGCGCGCCGCCGCCGACACTCTCAAGTCGGCGCAGGGCTCTGCTACACAGTGGCCAAATTTCACGTTGACCTTATGTTCCCATCCTCTTCCCGTCCACATTCTTTCTTCCGTTTTCTCCATTCTTTGTATTCACTCCTTCTATAACCTTTGTTTTCGCCTTGTTGCTTCAACTTTTCAGCTACCCTTTCTTTCTCTGTTTCTTTGGTTCCTCGCCTTGCATGTTATACTCTCTGGCATAATCAATTACTCATATGTACCTTAATAATAAACAGTAATTATTAGATCTAACGCTCATTGCTTATATTTTAATTTTTTTATCTCTGTCTCATTTTTCATCTGGTCACCTGGTGACGTCAGCTCGTAGAGCTCTGGCGACAGTCACGATTATAATTATCCTCTCCAGTGTTTCCTCTGTCTTGTCGCCTCTCTTAGCGCCTCCAAGTTCATACCAGACCTTTCGTGTATGCGATCACAAGTTATATCAGGAGTCGAATTTAACTGTCGGCAGCCAGGCAAGGCGTGTATCACGTACTACTACTGATTTACCAACGACGTCTGCGAATTAGAGAGCGCAGCAGACGATAATTAATTAGATCGAAAAATTAACTAGTTCTGCCTGTAAGAAAATCACAAATATAATACTTATACTGACCAAGAATGGAAAATAGAACGGTTGCGGAGTTCCAAATTCGCCGGGTATAACAGCATCCAGATACCAGGTAAACATCGAGTAGATGATTGCATCGACCAATAGCATGATCATAACGTGAGCCATCGTGTGACCGTCTCCCGAAGACCACATGTTGCTCCAGTTTATGCCAATGCCTGGACAAATACAAGCAGCCAGTGCAGCCACAAAGTTTCAACAACAAAGTCCGTCCGTACCTCCATTGGACTACTCTTACGGACAACTCTTTTGGGGGCAGCGCAGCGCTCATGAATGGGCTGGTGCATGCCCAGCGCTCGGCTTTCGACTTAGCGCTTTGGATGTTTGAGGATTAAGCTTACAATTACGATCACGAAGTTCATGGCTCATATAGTATGGTCGTAAGAGATAGACCCCATAAAGAATGGTTGGAAAACATAACCGACTGGTGCGGAGCGCCAATACAAGATCTGACACATGCGGCAATGGAAAGACAAAAATGGCGAGGAATAATGCGGATGGCAACGGGCACCTAAGGCACTTGTCCCTTGGTTCTTGATGATAATGATGATGATGATGATGATGATGATGATGATGATGATGATGATGATGATGATGATGATGATGATGATGATGGTGATGATGATGATGATGAGTGCTGAGAACGCTGCTCTATGGAGCCGAGACATGGCCAAAGACGGTGGCAAATAGGAGAAGATTGGGGCAGCGCACCATGGATAGGTGGCTAAGACGAATCTTTCACGTCTCATGGAGAGACAAGATAGGAAATAAAAACCTCAGAAGAAGAACGGTACAAGAGAAACTGGAGAATATCATAAGGCTAAAGCGATTGAATTGGATGGAACACCTGGTATACGAATGAACGAGGATAAGAGAGCCAAACAGGCAGTGAAATGGGTTCTCTACTTGTGATTTTCCTTTGACTGCGTGTTTTAGTGTGAAGAAGAGCTACAGAAAACCCTCTGCTTGCCAGATGCATTATCAATGATATTGAGAGGCTTGCATAAAATAATTCACATTTAGTTGGCAGACGTTTGCTAAGTTTAAGAAAAATGGGAAAATGCGTTAGAACAAGTACTGTAACAGAGAACGATAGTTAATGTTGCTGTATTAGAAAGGTTAGAAATGAACGGGAACAGACTGATGTAGGCTACAAGATCTGAAACTTTGATTGGGATTATACAAGTACATGTAGGTCTAAAAAAGTGCTAAAGTAAACATTACAAACGCTAGGCATTTGAAATAGCCTTCATCAAGTCAGGTTCTACATGTAGCCTATATTACTGTATTAAAACATTTATAAAGCGCCTCTAGAAGCGTTCCCAGTGCGCAGAGCCACGAGAGAAGAAATGAGTTTTGAGGAAAGAAATGAGGAGGAGGAGGGATTACCAGTTAGAAGTTGAGACCGAGTAGGCCTAGATGAAGAGAGTACTCCAAAGACAGGGCCATATTATATATAGGCCTATTATACAGCCTTCCTTTTGAGCTGCGCCTACACCCTGGGACTCTACCAGTAGCGTTCCTTACTAAACTTAAAACTGTTCTTTTTGGGCGTGCTGGAGTCGGGAGCGCCTCTGAGCAGTTTTTATTTGAAGGAGCGCTATATAAATGTCCGAATGAATGAATGAATATATTATGGACATTATTTGATCAGCATCTGCTACTAAGGATCAAAATGTCGTCAAATGTCACACATTTTTCTCATGCCAAAGTGGGCAAGCTTAGATCTATATGACGAATTACTGCAAAGAATAATTTTGTCTGGGCTGGGCCTCAATCCTTCTCACTTTAAAATGAATTGATCGCCTGAGATCCTACGCCACCGTTTGAATGGATGCCATGCCATTTTAAGGTCGCCAATGCGAACCGCATACATGTAGGTTAAGCGCGCTTTATCAATAGGCTGTCAAATGCTATCCAGAAACAAAATAATGGTCAATCATGTTTCTAAATAATAAGACCTTTTTGGATTGATCCTTTGACGTGTGCGCCATTCACATGAAAGTCATTGAATTTGTTCTTATTGTGGCGATTTTGTGTTTGGTTGATGTTCTGTCAATAAAACGCTACTGCTACAATTCTATCCCACACCTGTTCTCTTATCGAATAAGACTAAGACAGAATCACAAACAATGTAAATGTATCTTATAATACAATTATGAGAAAACCAGTCTAAAAGCATTATGGTGGTAATGCATTAAAATATTGCTGACTCATAGCTCTGGCATTCACAATAATCTTCAATTCGTTAGTATAGCCTAATTGACGTACCGAGTGCTTCATACTCATGTATCTTCATGAATCCGTACCCCATGGCAACGTTGAAGTCGAGTGATAATCCTATCTTCTGCACAAGGGTCATATATTTGTAGTACATCATCAGGAATAAAAATGGCACGAACGACACGAAGTAAAGTATACCACCGATAGCCGATCCGTGACTAGCTGCGAAAGAATGAATAAAATTTATTAAGGTTATGAAAGAGCGAACAGATGTGAGTGAGTTTGAAGAGTATTGAACAATTCAGAGCTACTCAGTTAGTTTACTCTAGTCACAGCATATATTATAATATGCGAAAACCTGTCTAAAAGCATTATGGTGGTGGAATTAGTAGGTTTGATGAATTAATTAAAACCCAATCTGTCAACGGGCCTATTTCGATAGAATGGGCCTGTGATATAAAGATCTTAGAGCTCTTACTATTTCCTAAAAATGAGTCACTTTAAAGATAATCTTGTAATATCAATCCACGAATAGACCAGCAGCATGAAGACTAAATCTTCTACCATTTTGTTTTTAAATTACTCTAAATGTTTACCCGATTTAGTATGGGCATGTGTAGAGTCTATGTGAACTTTTATACTTTCGAGTACTTTATAGATACTCGACCACTGCCCCTCTTTCTGACTTCCATCCAGTTGATTGACGTATGATTTTTCTTTATCGTTTTTTTTATTGAATTGTTATGATTTTTTTGTATCATTTGTAATCGGCTGCGGTGTGTCAGCGAGAATCTCAATAAAACGAATATATATATATATATAAAGCATGTTGTGAACAACAGAAAGCGGCAAGCAACATTAGGCTACTAGCGGAAATTTGGCATTAGACCTGTGCACTGACATTTTATATCGAAAGTTTTAATTTCCAAAAGAACGACTCTAAATCATAATATAGCATGCGCCATTAATAGCCTAGCCTATATGAAACATTCATTCTACTCATTACATAATAAATAATTAATAATTAAACAGTTTGACCGCTTTTGGCGAGTCAAATGTAGGGGGGCTGCCACGATTCAAATTTTCCAGATTCCGCGTGATGCATGATCTTTAGGCCTACTCAACTCTATTTGACGTACTGTAGACGTGCTTAGAATGTCAGTGTTAGTAGATATAATACCTTTGGAGAACAGAGTAGAAATAGCGAAGCAGAAGGTGATGAGGGATATGGAGTAGAGTAGGAGAAAGACGAATGTGACGGTGGCTGAGCTGTAGATGAACACTGGTCCGTTTGAGAACGGAACGTGCAGCAGAATCGTCTGTATGATTATACAGATGAGCATGATCAGCAGATACTTGACGAACCACGATAACCAGTACAGCCAGTTACGCATCCCCATCAGCTTCATCAAATCCTGCGCATGGTGTTTGCAAATGATCAAATACTTAGATTGAATGAACGTTCAGAGCATTATAATTACAGGAATGCTTACAACGGAATAGCATAATTATGACGCGGCAAATGGATAAAACTGCAATGCCACATTCATGTGGAATTGTGGATGTAGACCTGACGATGACAAAACTCACCTTTGTCGAGGTTAGGTCATATGCAGTGGCGTAGCCAGAAGTTTCTGATGGATGGGGGGTTACGGCCGGATGCTTGTTTTTCTTATATAAGTGGATAAATAACCTTTAAAAAGTTTTTCATTAAACCAATGGGGGTGGGGGTGACGGGGGTCAACTCCCACACCCCCTTGTCTCCACCACTGGTCATGTATTGAATTGTATATGACCATTTATAAAACAAGAGCCTTTCAGAAGCGCTCCCAGTGCGTTCAACCCCGAGAAAAAAGGCAAGTTTTCAGACGAGAGAATGACGAGGATACACTATCAGAGCGAACTGATGGGGGAAGCCCATTCCATAAGGAGGGACCAATGCAGGCAAATGATCTGGATTTAGCCATGGCGGTCCTGACTCGTGGGACAAAGAGGTCATGCCGATCAGAGGACCTAAGAGGACGCAACGAAGTGGCAGAAAGCGGTCGAAGTATTATGATCACATGTGTTGTTCCTCAGTCTTACATTGCCGTATAGATCTATTTTGCAGTCAAATTGTTCTATTTTTATGTATAGGCCTATTATAGCTTTAGTGCTTTACCATATCTAAAACTGGCAGACATGGTTAAATGATATTTTTAAAATAAATCAAACATTTCGGACATTTAGATTAGGCTATCTTAAACCATAATAAGGCAAAGTAGATTCTGTGGCGATGTCGCGTTGTGCGCAAATCTCCCGCGGTCAAAGGCTCTCAATCCCAACGAGCCTGAACGACGAAATTTTTTTTATCTTCGCATGCGAACATTGCGAATCTGGAAGTCATCGTGACTATTTTAAGCTCCTAATTCGCTTTAAAACACGAGTTATCGACATTTTAAGTTTCGATATGGAAACACGCGAAATTTAACCAGCATTATTAACGGTCTTAGGTCAAGCTGCACCGGTAGGCCTATAGTTATAATACGGTCAATAACACTGGACAACAGTGATTTTGCTTCCTGGACACTTTCATGTGTTTCTTATGCAGTTTCTGCTGCTGATCACGAAAATCACCTTGAAATTGTCCCATCACGTAAGGTTTTTGAGAAATCGTCAAATTTTCGTTACGTTTTGGAATCGTAAAAAAACAGTGGTTTTAGGCATTAGGCATCCATAAAAGTGGTATAACTTTTGTTCTGTTTGAAATATTTCGATGAAATTTGGCCATCTGGTGTAAATATGAATTGTCTTTAAGCTTGTAAAATTTCATGTCGAAATTCGTACTTTTGGCCAAGATATTGGTCAAAAACCTAAGGGTCCCCCCTTTTTTTGCTCATCCCGTACATTGTACATGTGCAACTAAACAAGAAATAACTGTAAAACATTAATTTCATGTTTCCAACTTTTCTAAGTGATACAGTCATCATCAGCATCAATATTATAAGGAAGAACTGTTATAAAGATTTGTTTTCCAATGAAACTAAATTATAGTATATTGTAAATGTGTACAATATAATGTGAGCGTGTAAGTTAAAATGTTGCATGCTGTTTTTTCAAAAACCTTACGTGATACAACAATTCTGAGCACACCATCGTGTTCAGCACGTCACATTCTATAGAAAATAGTGAAAGATTTTCCGGAAATAACAAAAATTAAGTTATAGTATATATTGTAAATTATATGCAATAAATGAGCATTTAAGTTAAAATCTTGCATGCTGTTTTCTCAAAAACCTTACGTGATACAATAATTCTGAGCATACCATCGTGTTCAGCAAGTCAAATTCTATAAAAAACAGTGAAAGATTTTCCGGAAATAAAAAAAATTAAGTTATAGCATATTGTAAATTATATGCAATGAAGTGAATAAACGAGCATTTAAGTTAGAATCTTGCATACTGTTTTTCTCAAAAACCTTACGTGATACAACAATTCTGAGCATACCATCGTGTTCAGCACGTCAAATTCTATAGAAAACCGTCAAAGATCTTTTGGAAGTAAAAAAAAAGTTAAAATTTGTTGTCCAGTGTAATTAAGTCTTAAACCCGCTCATTTACTATGGCAAGCCAATTTTGTCACGAAATTTTTTTGAAATAGACTAAAGAATATGTGGTAGAAATCCGGAGGAAAAGCGATACGCGGAAATATTTTAAATTTGACATTTATTTGTGAGCAGCAGCGATGCCACAGTTGTTTTTTTCACTAGATCTGGTTTTTCGACCTCCGTCTGGGTTTCGGAGGTTTTCTAGAAAAAATCTGGGTTTATTTTAGCTAGCTGGACATTTTTTCTGGGTTGTTTTTATAAGGAAACCTGGGTCTATGAAACCCCAGTGGCAACGCTGGTGAGCAGACGACCAAAACAATCCCGCACTTAAGGTCACGTCACACGTCCATAAACAAAACAGCTTCTGAACGGTCGTGATAATTATAGTCGTCGTAATCTTTAACGATCTAAACCGTGGACGGACAAAATGTCCCCGAACAAAATGTCCCGGACAAAATGTCCCGGACAAAATGTCCCTGGACAAAAAGTCCCCGGACAAAATGTCCCAGGACTAATTGTCCCCGGATAAAATGTCCCCGGACAAAAAGTCCCAGGACAAAATGTCCCCGGATAAAATGTCCCCGGATAAAATGCACCTTTCTAAAGTAAATAAACCTATTGATCAGATCAATAGGTTTATTTACTTTTAAAGACGATCAAATTGACTGTCAATTTGATCGTCTTTAAAAGAAAACACTAAGCCTATGTGAATTCACTCTTCGAGATTCATTAAATTCCGACTTGCGACACTAATCGAAAAGCTATCACAGCGATAATAGTTAACATTGACTGCATCTAGTGAATGTACCTTGAATTTGTTTTCCTTCTCCAGCACAATTTCCTGACAGATCGACGATGGAATAAGGATGAAACCGATAAGAATGAAGGAAGACATGCTCCTTCCAAGGAGATCAATAATTGAATATGAGTGGTATGGAGGAAACGGATATTGCTTCAGTTGAGTCGTAATGTTCATCGTCGTTGGATCGAAACTCTGGTTCACTTCAGCGATTAGACTCAGATCAACGGCCATTTGAATCGCCAGAAAACCCTCTTCTTTATAAACTACAACGTAGGCCCCTAAGCTTATGTATCACTCTTCGATTGCCACCTGCTGTGCCGATTGAATTGTTAGTTACATAGGAGTAGGAGACGGGGGTCCAGAGGGAGCAAATGCCCCTCAAAATTCTGGCAAGTCTGGTTTTCGGGCAAGCAGACCATAAAAAATAAAAAATCTTTCTAAAATTTTCGGAAGATTTTGACCGAACTACTAAAAAAAAGTCGTCAGAATTTTCGGGAAAAAGAAGTAACGGAAATTGTCGGGCAATTTCCACCGGACGACAAAAAAGGGTCATTCCCCCTCCTGAAATGTCCCCTACGCCTATGGTTAGTTATCATTATGAGTAGCCTACTACTGCTCATGTTTCTTCTGCTACTGTAACAACCACTGATGCCGCTACCCCAACTTTTAATCCTACAATTAGCATAACGACAGCTTCTTTACTATGATTGTTAGATCCACTCATTTTCACCGATCGCACACAACCTTTTTTGAGATCTTATTGAGAGCAAAGCCATTTGTATTATTCATTTCTGGCCCTATTTGCGGATATTTATATTTCGTGAAATTATTAGGATCCACGATCACCTTAATTGGACAATTTTGATGCGATCTCCGCCTAAATTTATTTTCTCTCTTATCATAAAAGAGAAACAAAACGAAACCCGGAATAAACGTAATTACAGGGTGGTCCAGCATACATGTCCCAACTTTGCACGTAACTTCGCCGATTATTGGCAAATATGGTAGCTAGCTCTGTTCCGAGCATATAATTTAAGACAGAAACCTGTACTAGTTCCATTATTTCAGTGCATATACCTGAGCAAAATATCTTTAATTTCACCCATAAAGTATAAATAAATTCAAACAATTGGCGAAGTCATAGATGTAAAAAAACGATGAAAACAAAATAAAAAACGGTAAAAAACGAGGTTTTTTTCAAAATAATAAAAAACGACAAAAAAACGATAAAAAACGGAAACGGAAAATAATTTGACTTTGCTACATCTAAGACCGCATTTTAACCATGAAAATCTTGATTAGGAACCTACTACACGTAGGCTATCTCTTAAATTATGATGTTAAACGATGAAATAATGACTTTAGTTAGCTGGATCCTTGAAAGTTGGCGGAAAACATAAGAAATATCAGGAGAAATTAAAATTAAGGAAAATAATAATAGAAAGTAAATGTATAAATAAAGATAAAGGAAAAATAAAAAACGATAAAAAACGATGGGAAAAATAAAAAACGAAAAAAACGACGTTTTTTGGGAGAGAATAAAAAACGGAAAAAACGTTTTTTACAACTATGGGCGAAGTTATAAGGTGCAAAGGTGGGACATTTATGCTGGAGCAGCTGGACCACCCGGTATATCAGCAGCAGATGAAACTATGTATGCTGAGATAGAACACGCAGTCACCCCACTACTTACCTGGTCGTGTATCATTCCTTGGTTGGTTAGAATATCCGAGAGGGAACGTTGCGTTTGTATTCCACTTGACCTTCACTCTTTCATCTGACCCCGGTGACCTTCTGTCTGACCTCAGACGGATCTTGTAAGAGATTTTCATCGGAAGATTTACCGAATCCTTTGAAACATCGAAGACGATTGCACCAAAGATGTCTTCGTTTCTCATCATATAGTATTCCAGTGTATTTTCAGATGCAAAGCCCAGATCTACGATAAAAGAGATATGAAGGGAAGTTTAAGTTTCTTACCTTTAAAAACATCACGGTTCCCATACGGGACGATGCTTCCGATAATTAATTATGGGTTCCAAATTATGTGCTTGGTGTAAAGACAAAGTACTACCGTACCATTGATGATGATGCTAGGCCTACCACTTTATTAAGCTGGTGGCGGAAGACACAAATGAATTCGGTATAAGCAGGCCAATATTAACAACCAAGGTTCCCTGTCGATCACGCTTCTTATACGGCTCTATCTAAAACAGCTACCGACTTCACCGTGCTATGCCATGCGACGCCATAACACACACACACACACACACACACACACACACACACACACACACACACACACACACACACACACACACACACACACACACACACACACACACACACACACACACACACACACACACACACACACACACACACACACACACACACACACACACACACACACACACACACACACTGTTGCTCTTATAGCCTATGACCAATAGACCTATCCGCTGTTGTTCGATACCATATCATGAACTCATCAGCCTACTCGTGCGATGTCTTTTCATGACATACTGAACAACCAGATTTTAGTCTTCTGTAGCCTAAAGCTTCCAAATCTTATGCAGTCACTTGACCCTTTTGATGTTTGGTTAGGCACGACGCCTCATAGCTAGTCTATTTTTCGTTTTCTACGGAAAACGTGATACCAGCTCGATTATTTTTGTGAAGGCCTATCTGAGTGAACGTGAACTACGCGACAATTTCGGGTGGGCCTACCGTAGTTTTGAGCGCACATTAAAAATTGTTATGTCATACTAAAGTGAAATCCTAGTTTCCCATGCACATGTTTTTTTCTGTTGAAGACCACCTCACCACAGACGTTCCAAAGCTTCACCTCACTTCCAAAGAGTCAGTTATGCTATTATAATATTCTGACATTAAATTGTGCCATAGAATGATATTTCGAAATGATAGGCTACACAAAAAGTGGACTCCGTCAGTGCAACCTTATTATGTGAGTAGCACATATCGCGTATAATTTTACTAAAATCCGGAATATTTCACAATAAATTGACATAGTTTTTATGCCTGATTGAAACAACACGGTGTAGATCGAACCTGGCGAATACTTGATATCCATGAGGTTCGCCGCTCTACTAACAATTCTCGCTACGAGGATCGTGTTGGGTGCGAAGGCGAGGATCAATTTCTCGGGTGGATGTCGCAGATCGTTGGTCAGATTCATGGTAACAACGAAGCTGTTGTACCTTGTTACTGTTCGGACGAAGCGGATGTCGGATTCTTTTCGGATATCGGTGATTGACAGAGTCATAACGAACGGAAGTAGAATGATGACGACCGTTTGTTTTGCCGTCTTCTGCTGTAGCAACCACATCTTCCAGAGTAGCATCCAGAACTGTCTCCAGATCCTATTGTAACAACATTATTTATCCATTTAATCATTACTTTATTTATCGCATTTGCCATAACGGCCTTCAAGATCACTATCCAGAGGCGCTCCCGACTAAAGCGCAGACACTGCATCGTAGTGCGCTTCGGTATACCAGGTTGGGACCCGGTGAGGTCAAGCTGAGGAGACGTCACGGTGGAACGGTCAGGGCCGCGTTAAGGCTAGTACGGGCCCGGGAGCTGTGATAAACTTGCGGGCCCTCTTCTGTCAGGCTGAGTGTCAGCCACCGGTCCACCAGGCACATCGGTCTAATTATACCATTTTTACTAATGAGCAAGCCATAGGATGCTTTTCCTGTGGTGTACCGTGTAGACCAATTTGTTTTTTAATGAAAAGTTTCAGACACTGGTACATCATGTCCCTGCGATTTCAAGCAATTCATAAACTGTAAGTTCGAGCTAATAAACCTGATGTGTAGGAAAACTTTGACAAAATTTCGTCTACGATGATTTTTACATTTATAAATCTTGCAGGCCTGCAGCGTTCTAGCTAAGAAATGTCATCACTTCCAGAATGCGAGCTCCTCACATCTGCGAGTCCGGGTGCCGCAGCACCCATAGCACCTATCTTAATGCGGGCCTGGGAACGGTAGTAGCCTACTCGGTTATTGTGGTGGACCAGCGATCGTGTGGTGACCCAGGAGTAGAACGAGGACACAAAAGTCAGTATTTCTAACAACAATTATAGGCTATTCATGCTGTGACGCTCTACTAAGTCACGACGATTAAAGCTTAAGTGTGTTGACTACATGACAAAACTATACGTACGATTGTTTTCCATGTGTCTGTGTAGTTTCACTCGGTTCTGCCATGGCGGTAAATTAGCTGTCGGAGAGAATCCAGAATACAATGTTTAAACTCTGGCTCGCATAATTATAGACATTCAAGTAACTCCACAAGAAAGCGTTGAAATTGCGTCACAACTGCTTAGCAGTATTGCTATAACAAATCTTAACGAATTAGGCTAAGTGTGAAAGCAAGGCTAAATAATCGGGTTTCTTCGAGGCTTATTAGCCTATAGATCAGCAACAAAGTTGAACTTTTTAACCACACTGCATCGCATTTTATGCTGCATAGCAGCACTATGCTAACTTAATATTTTTTGATTATGACGTCATTGCTTCATTTAGATTCATTTGTAGGCTACTTTGTACTTGACAATAATTGTTATTGTAAACTTAATTTCTTTCTTGTTGATATTATGTTGATATCAACAAGAAGAAAATTAAATAAGAAAGACTAACTTAGTTTGGACATTGTGGTAAGAATGGATGACAAACGATTACCAGCAAGGTCATTATAAATTATTGTGATGTGAAGGAAACAGGGAGCTGCGGAATACAATCTTATGGCTTGAATAGAAAGCGTAAAACCCGATCTTGCGTAAAAAGGTTTGGACATGAGAACCGCGCTGGACTTTATCAGAGACAGAAGGAAAAGAATTCATCACCTTGTAAGAAATCTCGTCGTCTTCACACACCTGACGGAAGAGAGGAAAGAAGAAGAAGAAGAAGAAGAAGAAGAAGAAGAAGAAGAAGAAGATACTTGACACCTCCTTCACGTTCATATCTAACTTGACCCGCTCCTAATTTTTGTCAGATGAGGCGGCTCATAGCCAGCAGACGATATATATATTTCACTCTGTCTTTATAAGATAGTTTATGCATTTGTCTGTTCCCGCCTAGACTACTGCAATTCACTTCTTGTGCGCCTTCACAAGCAGCGTCTTCCCCTTCAATTGGTCTGAAATTCTTCAGCTAGGTTCAAAGCTCGTCTCCCTTAACCTTGTGCATAATATCTCTGTATAATTTGTATGCTTGAAATCTTTCATTGCTACATATGACTGCGCGCATACTTTAACAAGATCCTCTTTCTGGTCTCCAAAGTAACCTACAGCAGGAAAATACTCCCCCACTAATGCTTTTCAAACTATATTATGCAAAGCCATTATCTACATCATCATCTCGTTCGTTGCATTCTGCTGATCGACTTGGTTTTACCCACAAGACTAAGACTGCTTCTGTCCAGCATCTGGCGTTCGTTGTGGCTGCTGCTCAAATTTGCAATGACCATTCTTCCGATCGAAGGGCTAAACTTATGACTCGTTTTTTCAGTGGCCTCTCATTCTTCAAAGACATTTCTGTTTCTTGGAGTTGTCGTTTTCAGAGCGCCTCTGACTAGTCATTCTGCGATATATAAATCTATTGATAATAATATCATAATGCCCGATTATTATAGGCAGAGAGTGCGCTTCAACTTCATTTTGTGTATGAATGTATGTAGGCTATCTGCCCTTGTTATAGCGCCCCTTAAAAAACAAATGATGCATATCATCAGAAGAAGACTGTGGTGGCTCGGGCTTGTTTTTCATATGGACGAAGATCGCAGAGCTAAACAGGTGACGTCCTGGAATACTGGTGGAAGAAGGAAGAGCGGAAGACCACATGGAAGAAGGGAGAGAGAGAGAGAGAGAGAGAGAGAGAGAGAGAGAGAGAGAGAGAGAGAGAGAGAGAGAGAGAGAGAGAGAGAGAGAGAGAGAGAGAGAGACAGAGACAGAGACAGAGACAGAGACAAAGACAGAGACAGAGACAGAGACAGAGACAGACAGACAGAGACAGAGACAGAGACAGACAGACAGAGACAGAGACAGAGACAGAGAGAGAGAGAGAGAGAGAGAGGAGGAGAGGGAGATATGGAGGGAGGGATGGGATGGAGGGAGGGAGGGATGGGATGGAGGGAGGGAGGAGGGAGGGATGAAGGGAGAGGCAGAGAGCGAGCGAGAGAGTGAGTGATAGACATACAGAGATACAGAGAACAGGAAAAGATGGAGAACACTTGTCTTTGAAGCGACCAACCCTCGGACAAGGAAGGTTGAAGACAGGTAAGAATCATAATTGTGACCTCTAAATTTCAAACTGCTGAGAAACGTTACGAGCAAGAAACCAGCAATTCACGACCAATTCAACTATTTTAGAACCCTGCGTGGAAGAAGCTATAAGCTTACTAACAACAGCTATAATAAGCAGAAACGGCTGGTGGACCTCTTTTCATCCGCATCAGAACCGAAGTGCAATAAAACTAAGTCCAGATTCTATAGGCTCAGGGCGCACTTTGCGACGCCAATTATGTGCATCAATAAGAAGTCTGATAGGCTACATTGATTCACAAAGTAATTCAACTAAATACGGTAACTTACAAGTTTCGAATCATAATAGGCATAATTGTTTGGTCGTCTAACGCTTAGGGATATATGTAGTTTCGCATTTAAAAAAATGGATCAAAAGAAGATGTACATTGGAGATATAGAATTTGCCCGGCGATCTTCTTCAGTATAAAGACGACAGCATATCTCTCTGGGCAACTTTAGAGGACCTTGCTGCGTGCGGGCAAATCCGACGAAGATCTGCTCTAGGGTCGTCTGTCCCACCGAATAGTCCTCGATCTCGTGCGTCACTTTCGCCTTCTCCATCATCCCGAAAATTTCAGACCACTTGAAACTTCGGGTTTTGATTTGGTAGTTAAGAAGGTTCTCGTGTTGGTCTTTAAGGACGCTGTCTGGAAACGTTTGGCTGATGAAAGTCTTCAGTTCCTCAACTCGGTCTTTAATTCCATCGGGTTTATCGGTGTCGGTTGAGCGCTGGAGTTTGATGATGAGCGTGTATCCTTTGCCGTACTTTTCCTTCAGGTGCTGGAGGCTCCCAAGACAGCGAAAGCGACCGTCGACAAGGATTCCAGCGCGAGTACAAATGGCTTCGCATTCTTCCATGCTTGCAAGACAACAGACAGTATTGTATTCGTAGATGTATAAGTCGCCAGTTCAAAAGAAATTCATCAGAGGTGCTCCCGACTTGACCACGCCAAATCATTATCAAAAGGAATGTTTTTGAAAGCTTGGGCAAGACAGGAAAAGGAAAAACCCAAAGGGTTTACTAGTTACGATGCCTTAAAAGAAAACTAACTGTCGAAGGAGTTAATAAGACGACCTATGAAATTTGTTTTTTAAACTTATAATAATTGAAGTTGTAAAATCAGTAATTGTGACTATTTCAGATATTTGTGGGCCAGCTGGTGAACACGTGGATTACCTGTGCTACGTGCTATGATGCTAATATAATATGCTGCACAATAAGGCGAGAAAGTATTTTTTCCTACCTGTGTGACGTGAGTATGATGGTGGCGCCGGTGTTTCTTGCTGCGGCCAGAGTATTCCAGACGTGTCTTCTGGCTTCTGGATCGACGCCTGTTGTCGGTTCATCGAGGAAGACGACCGTCGGATTTCCCATCAACGCAACGGCCACACATAACTTACGCTTGTTGCCACCGCTAATAGAATAACACAACAAAACACATTGCAAGTTCATAAGGTATGTTAGTAAACCGTAAAATAAGGTGAGGCAATCAACAGCAAGGTAGTGTATAAATAGGTAAAGCAGGGTACAGGTAAAGACCGGGAAAGTATCGAAAACTGTGCCTTGTGCATTTCCAGTCAATGCTTAAATGCTCAGTTACGAGACTGTAAAGTACATGTAGGCCTAATTATATCAAACTGGGCGTTTTTAAAATATGGCAATGGAGAAGAATGGTCAAGATCAGTAGACTACTATTATATCGATAGATGGACTACAAAACCAACGAGGTGCTGCAACGGGTGCTAGAAGAAAGATCGCAGAATGAGACAATACGGAAGAGGCAGATGAACTGACTTGGTCACATGTTGAGGCGAGACTTGCTATTGAGGAATGAGGATAGAACTTGAGGGAAGAATGGAGAGAAAGACGACCACAAAGGATGATGATGGATTGGTTGATAAACATTAAACAGAGAAAAGAACGAGGTTAAAAAGAAATCAAGAAAGAAACACAGAATAGACAAGAATGGCGTCGTTGAAATCTTCGACCTGACCTAGTGGCAGAACACAAAAGAGAAGAGACGAATGCCTATGATATCTCTTAGGCACACGAATTCAAACACAGTTGATGCGGAATCACCTGAGTTTTCCAGCCTGTCTGTTAGTGTATGGCTTCAGGGTCAGACGTTTAATGAGTCCGTCGATGACCTGTTGTCGCGCTTGAGATGGAATTCCGTGTGCGCATGCGTACATCCAGAGCGTCTCATGAACAGTCAGTTGATCGATGATGGAATCAAACTGCGCACAGTAACCGATCTTCTGACGCACCTCTGCAATGTCATCTTCAACGCTTTTTCCAGCAACATAGGCGCTTCCGAAGGATGGTCGGATTTCTCCGGTCAGCATCTTGAAGACGGTCGTCTTTCCGGCTCCGTTGACTCCTAGCAGACCGAAGCATTCCTTCGGAGAGACTCCGATACTCAACTGGTCAACGGCCACAACGTTATCATACAGCTTCGTCAGATTTTTGGTGATGACTGGTTCCGTCTCTCTGAGTTCCTCCACAGGAGTCCACTGAATGCGCTGTTTCTCGTGAGTCACATCCAAGTCGTCTCCTGTCGTTCCATATTCAGCAGCATTAATATCAGTGATCAATGCTTCACCAACTCGTTTCGATTTAAACGGTTTAATCAGACGTCTGATGATCTTGGATTCGATGATGTAAAGAATGAGAAAGAAAACAATGCCTTGAAGGACCATGAAGAACAAAGGTCGTCCAACGCCAGGCAACGTCCACGACAGATAGTTATCAGCAATTACACACTCTTCACCGCAGTTACCTTCAATGAAAAAACCCAGTTTTTCTGTGAAAGTGAAACGTTTGACTGCATATCAGAGCAGCTGGCAGTTGCATATACAAACGGAGACCAATAGTTATACATTGTACATGTAATGATAATAATTATAGTTTCCATTAAAAGGAACAGAACGCAAGAAAATATTGTTCTCCTTACTCAGAACTTAGTCCTTCGGATTTCCTTCCAATGCAGGTCTGCACATCGGGCAACGTACTTCTTCCACTCATCCCTGTCCATCGCCAGTTTTACAGCCTGCTAAACTGACATCTCGAGCCATTTAAAGCCATCTTTGATGGTACCTGTGACCCTGCCAGTTCTTTTGTGGTCTTCCTCTCTTCTTTCTACTTCCAAGTTCCAGCATTCCAGGACATAACCTGTTTGGCTTTCCAATCCACATCCATGCGAACAACTTGCCCATCCACACCTCAATCTTCTCTTTCTAATGATGTTCTAATATCCTCTTGTCCTGTCTTCTCTTTATGATTATGTTTGTTATCTTTTCCCGTCACGATATAGGCCTAGACCTAATGTAGAATCCTTCTCAGCCGTCTATAACGGTGTGGTGACTCTGGCACAGTTGTTTAAATTGCATAGATAGTTACACGACACATAGAGCTAGAATAATTGAAGAAAAACTTTTACATATCTAACTCATATTCAAATTCCTTTCCATAGCCAGCCACATACATGTAATTATAAACACGAATGTGTTCCGCAAACACACGAGATCAAACGTCTCATAAATATTCAGTAGTCTACAACCATTTACCTGGGCAACAAGGATTCGACAGGTCAAGCCTTTTCACATAATCTGCGCAGAAATCGTCAAGTTTCAATCCCTGGGCAATTTGGATGCATAGCTTCTGGTTGTTGTGGTTATTGTAAATATTTTGAAGGACTGCTTGGAAGCAGTACATGGGAAAGAAGGCGTGGAATATCCACTCCACGTTTAGCCAGGTTCTTCGTGACATCGCTGTTTGCAGGATCATGGTGATGATGAACGAGAATGGTCCTTCAAAACAACGAGAAGCAGACTGTAGTCCATACATGGACTATGCGATACAACTTCCTACTATCCAAGCGCTAAAAATTTATACAGTGAGTCATTTGGATTCGATTTTACTGTGATTTCTTTGCAAGTTAAATATTGTCGACATACACAACTTTCTTACGCATAGGGCATTGGCTACTGGTTACTGCCTACAGTGCCTAGGCCCACCTGTTGCAGAATGTTTAAAATGAACAATATCGATTATCGAAGTAAGTAGGCTAAGCGATAAGTTTATATGATATTAGCGACATACTTGCGATTCATCTGAGAAAGATTGAAAAAAATCATCGTGAATTTACTGTCATTTCTAACCTGTCATAAAGCAGATGAAGGAAAGCCAGATAAAACCGGATGACGCTTCTTTAAAAACGAACGACAAAACGTAAATCAATGGCAATATGGAAAAGCCGCATAGCATCAAACCAATGAAGATTAACCTGAAAGAGATCAAATCCAGGATAAACCAACAACTGCCGGTGTCACTTGATAGTCTATTCCCCCCGTTAAAGCTTCTTTTAGGCATTGTTTGGTCATCCTCGTTATAGTATACGCTTTATATTCTCCGTACATTTCTCTTACTCCTTCTCTTCGACTACCATTCCGGCGCCTCCTCCATCCATTTTCCCATCTCCTTCCCTCTTATCTACCTTCTCTAGTTCTCTTGCGCGTTCTTCTCATTAAAGTCCTGCCGTCATTCTTCATTCTCGTCGTTCTGTCTCCTGTTTATATCTCTTCTTCCATCTCCATTTACACCCCACCCTTATTCTTATTTTCTTTTATACTCACATTGTTACGAAAACTAACGAGACTTGTATATGCTGACCAAGTATTTTGCCAGTATCCGTCGATGCGAAAACTCAGGATGACGACGATGATCAAGAAACACGGAACGAGGTAGTTAACATAATCCCAGAGAAATGTTGCCACCCAGAAATTGCGAAGCTTGACTCCACTCACAAGTTGACTGAGCCTAGCTCCAGACTGTCGCTCTTTGATCAGGAAGACGAGGAAAGTGGGGAAGAGGAAGGTTAACCCGATTAATAAGTATAATGAGAAACCGATTATCGGATTACTTTCCTCTTCGACGGTGTCCTTGATCTGCTCCGAGGAGTTCCTGGGAAGTGGATGGTTGATGGTTACAATCTGGTAATCCTTGTTGCCAAAGCAATGCATCAAAGTGTTTCCCAAATAGGATAAAGAGATGGCGA
Organism: Lumbricus rubellus; assembly: GCA_945859605.1. Taxonomy (NCBI): domain Eukaryota; kingdom Metazoa; phylum Annelida; class Clitellata; order Crassiclitellata; family Lumbricidae; genus Lumbricus; species Lumbricus rubellus. Next base: position 9,675,290 of record OX243814.1, on the reverse strand, counting down.
TTGTGTGGAAGGCTTGGTTGTTAAAATATCCTGTAATGTTCAACTTTCCATCCGGTCCTTCTTCTATGGTAACGCCGATCTGGTAATTCCAGTTGTACTCATATCTGTGATCTTTGCCGATCTCCAGCAGATAGTTATCCATTGTGATATGACCGGATTCAGAGTTTATAGAGACAGGTTGACTCTGCTGTGAAACACTGGCGACATAGAAAGCACCCAGTTTCTGAGCGTACTCGGATTGAGGAGGTTGAACGTCGTATGGAGTGATTGAACTTTTGAATTGGGTTAGGTCAAGGGTTAAACTTGGAAAATTACTGTTTCCTGGCGAATGCAAAAGGATGACGCAACCGAGTACTGCGAAAATGACTGGACTCAGAATCTGCCACAATGTAAGAGCATAGTTTCTTATGGAATGAATAAATCGCTTGTAGAACATGGCTCGCAGCTGGAGATTCTGGCGTTTCCAGCCGGTCTCCTGCTGATATACCACACCATCATCTGAAATTCATTGTCAAGCCATCTAGAGCAATACGACAGCATGTTAAATGTCCTACAATAGAATATTATGAGAACTGTTTTGCGGCGCAACGCTGCGGTAGGCTATATTAAGATGTCGTGAAACACTAATATGCTATGATGCACGTGTTATGTAGTAGGGTCAGAGATATGCAGTTAAGCTCGCAGTCAATACTGTTGAATGTGTAGTTGAATTTTGTGGTGTGCAGTTGTAGGATGAATTTGCATTGAGTTTTTCACAGCTCAAGTCATTTACATGCGATCCAATCTAGTACCTAGAGTTTGGCAGTTCTAGAAAGAGTGTGCACTTCAGGTGTCATAGTCCCTGTCAACCATCGTTTATTACAAGGCTTTAACCAACACTCATGTACACAGACACCGGTGAACACAGCCATAGCCTACTTACATGCATGCACAACCCACCAAGTTAGAATTAGTTATAAGGAGGGTATGATTTCAAAATTTCAGTAATCGCATGAAGCAATAATTATAATTCATTATATATTCATTCACTCATTATATGCATTTATATCTATATCCTTTTTATGATGCCTATGTTTATTCATAATGCTAATGATTATAATAATTAGCCTAATAGATTACTCAAATCAAGGTACGGATACTTTATAACAGTTTGAGAGCATTTCTCCCTCGGACGAAAAATAATACAATAAATAATAACAGTAAAGAATGATAATTATAATGTTTGTGAATTTCGGATGAAGCTAAGGTTCAAGAGTAGACTATAATTCAATATAATTTTCGATTATTTAACAATTCGGTTGACAGGCCTATACAGTTATGCAATCACATTAATTAACATTAATCTTAACTACTAACAGAACTGACAGCCTTCAATACTGTCATTAGTTAATATTGATTGTATTGTATTTTATCTGACCATTTATAAAGCGCCTCTTGCAGCAAGAGCCTTTTGATGTTGATTAAGAAAACGGCATAACTGGGTAAAAATTAAAGGAAGCATCGTCTACTGGCAGGGTATCAATCAGGCAGCTAGCACCTTAATTAGCCGTCCAACTAACCATCAATAGAGGCCATCAATAGAGAAATATACACAGAAAGAACTCACTTGTAGTGTTCCCTTGTATTTCTGCATCTGTCGTAATCCTTCGTCCACCTTCCATTGCAGACGAATCATTTACTCTGTGTTCAAATAATATTTTTATTATCAACATCATTTACGTTCCTAACACGATCGGCGCTAACTGAATGAAGCCTACGTTACAATAATGTAAACAGAAACATATATGCATTCTTAAAATGATGGGACGCTGCTATGTGATTCTGGCCTCATGGATATCGTTTATTATATTATATTAAAAGGACTTGAAACCAATGGAGATTGTTAATTATTGAAGTGACTTATTTCAAATAGTTTTGACAGGCATTTTGTCAAAGTTGATTGGACTATAAACCTCTGCATTGACAAATTTTGTCACGCAGACAAGACCTCACGGAATAGGCCTATCCCGCTTTGTGTTGCAGTGAGGAACATAATTATAGTGCATGCACTCAAGAAAGTATAGGCCACTGTCATTCAAAATGTCGGTAATACAAAATGGAGGAAGGGGTTCGACTTAGCAGGATTTCTGATTGGTAGGCCTAGAGCTGAGGACCCAACGGAGTTCAGACTCCCGGATGGGGTAAAACGCGAGTGATAGAAAAGTAAACTAATGAGATTAAGATAAATTTGATCAAAGACGCAATGTTATTAACTTATTTTATAGATAAGTATTGCCAACAGAGAAATAATCTCTCATAGAGCACTTCTTGCTGGCTGATTTCTGGTGGTGCCCGTGCATAATAATGTGGGCCTCACATGGCCAATTTCTGGTGATCATGGGCCTCGCAGAGTCGGCGCCTATGACCACTAACCAGGTATGTTCCAACTTCCATCCCCTCGGACAGCTTTAAGAAGGGATAGAATGTCCCGCGACACCGGCACAAGAGCCCTGTGTTGGCATTTTAGTTAGAAGCTGTGCTCTGTGAGAGCGAAACTTCCATTATTGAACAAAAAATAGACCTACATACAAGTAAAAGTATGTTATGCAAAACTGACTTGAGAAAGACTTCTTCTATTGTGGTGACCGAAACACCGACACTTTCGATGCCGAGGGTTTTGCCATCTGTCTCAAGCGTCTCGAAAAGTCTTTCGAATGATGAGGCTTGATTACTCGGCAGAACGAAAGTAACCTCCTCAGTCTCATTGCTAACCATATCAGCGATGGGTATTTGAGACTTTATTACATCACGCAGTTGATCCACATTACACGTTGATGTCTTCACCATCGTCATGTGATATCCAACACCTTCAGAGATCATAAGTAGTAGCTGTTTGCTTAATGGCGATACGATTGACAATAATATCGATGATAGTTTTGACAAAAAGGCTAAAGGTATATTTTTTTATATAATTATGGTACTTTTCAAAACTGTGATTGCAATTTTCCTGTGGAAAACTTAAAGCCTCTCAATGTGAGATTGTCCACCGTTATGAATAAGACAAATCCTAAACTCAGTCCAAAACAATAAGAAACAACGGCGAACGAACAAAATACGCAAACTAGGTCACATAAGATAATCATAGGAATTAAAATGTGCTTGGAAAATCGGCATTTAAATCGATTAAAAATTGCATGCAAGGAAGAGATGATATTCGTTATTAAAATGATGATGAGAGTGATGGCCGCTGTGAAGTAATCCTCGGTACAACAACGACGACGAAGATACACGACAGTACATATAAGTTTTAATTAACAGATGACTAACACTACAGTAGACATTATTTCTTACCGTATTTATTTTTGAGAAACATTGGTGTCCCGTAGCACTGTATCTCTCCATTGGACATGATGGCTATGCGGTCACCCAATACATCGGCTTCATCCATGTAATGCGTTGATAGAATCATCGTCCGGTCCTTTCTCTGGCTTTGTAGAATGTCCCATGTCTGTCTGCGTGCCTGTGGGTCCATGCCAGATGTCGGCTCATCCAGAATCACAAACTGCATAATGTTTAAACGCAACATAGACAAGCCAGAGTGCAGCTTGGCAAAGTTACGACAGCACAATGCTAAAATTAATTTTAAAAGAAAATCTGAAGAATGTGTTAGGACCATGTTCTGCGTAGGCCTAATGATTAATTTTCTTTGCCAATAGATCACACAAAATATAGCGATGCCCCAAAAATAAAAAACACAAGTATTTTACTTTGCTATTGATCCTATCTCTCATTAGGATTTCAATTCTGCTGAGGACAGGACCTAAAAAGAAGAGTTGTAGCCTAATTGATAATTGACAGAAAAACAATTTCTATCCGGTCTGCGGGCTCGGAAACCGAGGTCTGGACGCGTTGCTGTTTAACAATAGATTTTATAACGTTGCAAATTGTGTATTTCAATGACTACACGAAATTTGTGATTGGATATTAAATGTGATTGTTTACCTTTGAACCGGAAATGAGTGCAATTCCAACGCTGAGTTTTCTTCTGTGTCCACCGGAAAGCTTTCCCGCTTCTAAGTTGATTCTCGCTTTCATGTGCAATACATTCACCATTTCATTCATCTCCAACGAAGCCTTACGATATGAACTTCCCTTCAGCTAAAATCAATAATCACATCTTTATTATAGCCTACCATTGCTCACTAAACATTGTTGCAAGAAAAAGTGGATTGATGGTGTCTGATACAAGAGGTAATAGAATAAATAGACCCAGGAGTCAGGACGTGACTGTAGTGAACACGTGGTTGATTCTTATCTATCTCAAAGCGCCGGCTATGCATGCAGAAACGTCGGCAGACTTGGCTGCTCAAAGGAAAATAATTACCGAGGATGAATACCTGCCAGCCTTTTGTGGCATTTGGCCCAATCAACTGCCATGAATTAGAATTTGTGGACAGCCCTTGTTCGCCATAATTATGACCAGAGTGTCTGGAGTGCTGTGGAGAATTTCCTTGTCCAACGCATTGCATCATCGATCGATTGTTTAGTAGACCTACCCTACATTAATTTAGTAATTTTAGTGCATCCTGATCCTGCACACTGCGTAATACAGTGCGTATACTAGCATTCCAGTAACGCATTTTTCCATTTTATAAGAAGTTCCCCACACCATCTGGACTTCATTCTTTGAGCTTAAGAGATATAAATTTTAATAGATGTGAAACATAATTTTTATGCTTCACTTGTGTAGCCTACATCGTGTAAAATAAATTTCAGTAATGAATCTTCACACAATAATAATTAATTATGACGATAATAATAATTTTAATAGATGTGAAACAATTTATGCTTCACTTGTGTACATGGTGTCAAATAAATTCCTGTAATGAATCTTCAATGGTGAACTCTACAATATTGATACGATGTCAACAACATTGCTACTAACAGCTGCAAAGAAGAGTAGATGTTCGCCGACAGTTAAAGTGTCATATAAGATGCTGTGCTGGGGACAGAGTCCGAGATTTTCTCGGATCACATCCGTTTCTCGTGTTATATCGAATCCGTTTATGTAGGCTGTGCCTTTCGACGGTGGCAGAAACCCTGCAAAAACCAACACACTGGCTAATCAGTCGCGCTGAAACTCAAATTACGGTACTAGAGAGAAATATTTACAGGGTGGGTAAAAAAAACCATACGGGGATGTGCCAATATCTTGGCCGGAAGTAAATATTAATATGCTTATTATTAGGCCTACTATTTAGAACCGAAACTGGTACAAGCATGGCTGCACGTCACTGTGACATCATTTAGCAAGATGACCATCAAGTTGATAAATAAAGAATTTTATTTTTCAGATTAATAAGCTTCTTATTAATCTCTTTTTAATCTGGTTGGCTGCAGGTTCGAATTCACCTCAAGCCGCTGGTTAGGAACCCATGGGCAAGTCATTCGCTCGCAATTGCTCAGAGGTTTCTGCGTGAAAATCCGATGCATTGTCCGCGCTGTACTCTGGAGCGCCTCTGATTAGAAATATTGAGTAGCGCTATAGAAATGGCGAAATAAATAAATAAATAAGGTCTACTTGCCTGTTAACATCAACATGGCCGTTGTTTTTCCCGCTCCATTGTGCCCCACTAGAGCGGTTATGTTGCCTTCATACATGTCGATGTTAAGGTCGTTGACTGCTGGCTTCGACTTCCATCCAAATTTCTACATGACAGATTAATGTACTAATAGACGGTAATAATATGATATTATAATCCACGAGTAATAATGTTTAAATGAAATTCAATACAATTTGATCACTTCTACGACGCTGACATCAGAATGCACAAGGAATAAAGGCCCCAGTTATTTAATCATGCTATGCATTTCATGCAAATGTTCAATTTTCACAAAGAAAGCACTGAGGCTTTATGCTTTTGTCGCAATACAGATATTAGACTGATTTATCTCCGACGAACATGCATTAGTTGCCATTCTCTCGTATCCATTGTCGCCTCTCTAATCTGTTCGAGATTCATCGCTGTTCTCGTGTGCACCTCCTCCATCAACCTAGTCCTCGGTCGTCCTCTTCTCCTCTTCTCCTCTCCAAACGCCACCATCGTCGCCTTCTCCAAACCATCCACACGAACCATTGGTTCGCGAAGGTCTGTCTTTGCCACTCTACATGGAGAGTACAACATTTAAACCGACGACTCTATGAGCGTAGACTCGAACCCGACCTGGGCGAGCGAACCAAAGTTCTCCGTGCCAACCTTCTCGTAGGGCAAATTGTTAGTATTCTCTGGTACCAGAGATGAACGAACGGGCAACAAAAGGAAAGCGATGGCAAGCAACCTCTTTATTTTGCCAAGAAAACTGCCATGACAGGAATTTTGGACTAACAATGTCTAACATACTTTAAGTTTATTTCCAAGTTCCAACTGAAGGTTTTCTAGATGATATTTTAATAAACATTCGTTAAACGGTTGGTGGTCAAACCTTAGTCAGTCCTCTGATCTGAATCCCTGCTTTAGCATCCTGCAATGGAATTTCAAAGTAAGGTCTTCTGTCTTCTGGAACCCGAGTCATGAAATCTTCGTTCGTTAACTTTATCTTGTCTCCTCTCCTTCCCAGCCAGTACTCTTTCTGAAGACGAATAAATGCGGAATTTACACATACTTCGATAGTTTGTTTCCTATTCCTAAAAATGCTTATTCTAGCCACTAAAACCCATAGGCCTATTTAAAATCATTTCTCAACAAAGATCACATTCTGCGTAAGCTCTATGTCTTATTCCAAACAAATAACAACTTGCACAAAACATAAGTGCGTTATGATTCTGTTATACACGGTGTCCCAAGTGAAGTGAGCCCCTTTTTGTTTTGGCGATATACTTGTCAATTCTAAATGAAACTCTATAGAATTTCAGAGAATGTAAGAGGGATCATATATCAATGTTTTCTGAAAATTTCATCCAATACTACAAACAGTGTCCGAAGTTATGAACGTTCAAATTTGGGCAACGAAAAATGTAAGTTTCCAACATGTAAAAGATAGGAAATTAGTGTTAGCGCTGTTATTCAAAGCTGATGTTCAAAATGCGGTCCATTAGCTCGAAAGCCTCGAATGCATGCTCTAACGTGCTTTCGCCATTCACTGATTGCATTGTCAACAATCCCTTTGATCAAAACGATTCCATTCTTCCACATTTCGCAGTTTGAAGTGGTCTCTGGTCAACGTGACGCGCATGCGAGTTTCATAAGGCTGCGATGGGCCAGTTTCTGTTAGGAAATTCCATTAAAAACCTTTTGCACCGTAATGTTTTTCTCCTATTAAATTTTTTATTAAACTCAAATCTTCTTTGCGGAAACCATTTTTATTATTGTCCCCCATCATGGAAATGACGGAAATATGACGGAAATATTTATTAATTTAGAAAGTAAGACGTGCAGTTGCAAGCAGTAATATCCTATCTTTTACATGTTGGAAACTTACATTTTCCTTTGTCCAAATTTGAATGTGCATAACTTCGGACTCTGTTTGTAGAATTGGATAAAATTTTCAGGAAACATTGATAATTTATCCCTCTTACACTCTCTGAAATTTTATAGAGTTTCATTTAGAATTAACAGATATATCGTCAAAACAAAAAGGGGCTCACTTCACTTGGGACACCGTGTAGACCTATTGACCGAATACCAGCAGAGAAGCCTATCTTCCTGAGGCATATAAATATGTAAGGCACATAAGCTTATATGCTATAATTATTATATCATTCATTGATTCATTCTTTCTGTGCAACACAACAGGCATGTAGACAGACAAAGGGGTGGATTTGTGAATTCGCCCAATGAGCCAAACACTCGAGCGCAGAAACCGATCTAATCGTTAAAAGATCCCAAGGGGCGGCCAACAATTATAATCGATCAGCAATGGTCAAGTCCACTATAGTAACAAGGCACGTAGAAGAACAACTAGCGTGTCGTCATAAAAGGAGCGCGCAACCAAACGGAGCTGGCGAAGCTGAGAGCAACAGCTTCGAGAGATAACGTTAACACGCTGGAAGAAACTAAGTTCTCGATCAAGAACTGTGACGGAAATATAATAGCAGAACGAATTTGAGCAAGCTGCATCATATCATTCATTCATAACGAAAATGTATATAGCGCCCTTCAAGAAGGCTACTCAGAGGCGCTCCCAGCACAGCCACAGCCAAATAGCCTAGAAAGGTCTTGAGCAACTGGAAGAAAGCATGGAAATTATTCCGAGGCAGTAAGCGCAGCGCGATCGGGAGTCTTTTCCATTTTCCAAGTGGAAGGACCAACAACCGAGAAGGCTCGACACGTCTGAACGAGGGACCAGGAGCTCCCCTTAACCGCAGAGCGGAATACTCTGTAGTTGCCGACGGCCACCCAGCCAAAACTGACACCACAGTGGCATGCTGTCGCATTTAAAAAGTTCTGCTTGTCGAATTTCTCTCCTCTTCCCTCTGCTCGCATTGCCCTTTTGCTTCCTCTTTCTTTCTGCTCTCTTTCTACACACCACTGCCGCTGCTGTGCCTCTCGTTTTTTACTCTAGCTCACCCCTTTAATTAACTTCTCTCCCTCCATTTTCCTCTTTATCTTTAGCCTCTCCCATTGTTTCTTTCACTCTGTTTATCTCTCGCATCCTAAGGTTTATAACGCTCATCTCGAATCTTTAAACTTATCGTTTACTCATTCCTTAAACCTTTGCTGTGATTCTGTTTATCACTTTCTGCGAATTGGACGAAGAAACGCTTTTAAAATCGACGCTGTTAGGCCTATTAAACACGTATCTCTTATGCTTGACTGGAGTGACAAATCCACATAGAATTGTGTGTAAGATATCGCCAATATGCATGTTTCACTGACCGTGAAGAGAAAGTAGAAGGGTTGCGGAGTTCCGAATTCGCCGGGTATAACAGCATCCAAATATAAGGTAATTATCGAGTAGATAATTGTGTCGACGAATAGCATGATCAGAACATGAGCCATCGTATAATCATCTCCTGCATTCGCCGAAGACCAAATGTTTCCCCAGTGTAAGTCAATGCCTGGTTTCAAATTTAAAAAAGCCACAACGTTTCAACAGCCAAATTGTATTCATATTGTAAATTATTTTCTTCATCTTGCTATACATGATGACCAACTGGTCACAGTCTGGTCTCAATGGTTAGTGTCGTTGTTAATAGCCTACCTGAAACCTCAAGACCAACTCAAAGGTAAAGACTTTGAATCTGAAGACCAGGACCATAATGATTGGTCTTAAAACCAAATGAATGGTGTCAAGACTAACGGTCTCAAGACCAAAGCCGGGATATTTGTTTTTGGCCTTGAAACCAACTGAACTTGGCCTTGGTCTTAAACCTCAAGATCAAGACTCTAAAAATTAAAAATCATACCCTAGCGGCCTAGCGTCAACTGACAAGTTTAAAAACCCGCTGTTCTAATTAAAACACGATTCAAGCTAACACCTCTAAGCGCAGACTGCAGACAGTTCCGAATTGGAATTTAGAACGGGTTCCCGGACAATTCGAAGCCTGAGAATTCGGAGCGGACAATTAGGAGCAGCCACGAATTACTCTCATCAATCCAACTTTCATATTCGCAAGCATTGTTTTTATATAGGCCTATCCAACACCGATTTCAACAACACTATTTTCATAAATCCAAGTAGGCTACTCTTTGAGCCTCGATCCGCTCGAAATTATCCGCAATAAATTCGGGCTTTATAAATAAGAACATCTGCTTCCAAATGCTTTTGAATACTAGAAATTCATAACGTGCAGTGGTGTCGTAAAATCTTGTTTAATCATAGGTTACTTTATGTTCACACTTCACAGTAATCATCAATCTATCGTCATTTTTGTACGTACCGAGTGCTTCGTACTGATACATCTTCTTGAATCCGAATCCCATGGCCACGTTGAAATCGAGCGATGCTCCCAGCTTCTGCGAAAGATTCATATCGTTGTAGACCTTCTTCATGAAGAGAAACGGCATGAAAGAGACGAAGTAAAGCACACCACAAACAGCCGCTCCGTAGGTGGCTATGAGCAAATAAAGATTAAGTGTATGAAATTAACGAGTTTGAAGAGTATGTCAAGTGGATTTAAAGCGATTAGATTTACTCTATTGTCTATTGATTAGATTTACTCTATTGTCTATTGATCAGATTTACTCTATTGTCTATTGATTATGATATTATTTACTCTATTGTCTATTGATTAGATTATTACTCTATTGTCTATTGATTATATTTACTCTATTGTCTATTGATTAGATTATTACTCTATTGTCATGGCGGTCATAAGAATCAAATAATTTCAGCGATGTGATACAATAGGTAAGGCAGTATAAATGAATAGCCTATGTAGTTAGGTCTTTAGAATGAGATATAAAGACATAATTATAATTGTTTCCCCATTAGGTGTGTGCATTTTATTTTGTGAACAATTGAAAGTAGACCTACCAAGTAGCTGCCAAACTTACTGAAAGTTAGCAGTCTGTGTAATTTTGTGTTATTGGCGTTTAAATTGGATATTATAGTTTAGAAGTATGATTTGTGGTAAGTAGCCTAATATCGACATAGGTTATTCGCATATAGAAAATTTCACCTTAAAACTAGGCCTACTCATTACTTCTCAATTCTAATCATTTGCAGGGGCTTCTATCCCCCCTAAGCAGCCGGGCGCAATACATATTCTTCCCCCCCTTTATTGGGCCGACATACTCTCCCGGCAATATGTAATCTTGTCCCCTAACTATAGAGAATGAAGGTTTCTGAGGAGAGAGACAAACAAGCATCCAGCAGACAATCACCGAAACACGTAGCGCCAAAACGTGGAGGGGTTTTGGGTGTGATATGTGTCCCTCCCCCATTAGAAATTTTGCAATTTCCGCATTGCAATTTCTGCAATACAATAAAATAGGCCTACAATGTGGGCCTACATAATAATGATGTCGTTTTTCTAAGTGTTCAAGGAACAAAATATTTTGAAATTTGACAGTCTGAAGTTTGAAAGATAACACTGGAGATAAGCCATTTAGTTCAGTGCTTAATCAGTGTGTTACCTAGGCCTAGTCACACTGCTTTGGGGAATTTAGGTTCTGGGAAGGGTAAATGGCTGTTTTGGGCGAACGGAAACCGCTCAGACAGAAATTTTCTAACAACATTTTTTAGTCTTTCGCCTAATTTTCCTTCTTGAAACATACATTTAGGTCTACTTCCCCAAAATGCTGATGCATGACCTTATTTTTAGTGGGCCTACTTTGATGCTTCGCAGTCAATTTCTTCTAGGCCTACTGATAGGATAACTCCACTTGTATAAACCTGTCAAATTTATATAGGGAGGGGGGGGGCAATGTTGCATTATATACTTTTTATGGAGGGGGAAATTATTCTATATACATGTTCACAACACCTATCGATTTTTCTGGAAAATTTTCATTCCTGGGGGAACTACCTCCCAGAGATGCCTAGATTAAACACTGCATTTAGTTGTAGGCCTACAAATACAGTATTTGTACAAGTATTAACATTAAATCAAATCATTATAATATGATTGTATCATTTATTAAAATAGTAGACCATAAATATAATTAGGTAATAGTAACTTTTATCGGGGCGTATTAAAACAGTTCATGAGATGAAATAATGTAGATAGTAATACTTACTATTATAACTAATAACTAATACAATGTTAAAAACTTTTTATGGAGGGAAGTAATTTCTGGGGGAAACTTCTTCCCAGAGATGACTAGATTAAACACTGCCTCCATGGCTGGCCTTTCCCCCCCTCCCTATCGACGTGAGTTTTGGCTTTCTTCTGTTCCCCCCCTGTTTTTCACTGGGCGCAAGTCGCGCCCACCTATACATGGGATAGAAGCCCCTGATCATTTGGCGTAGGGTAGGGTGCTCCAAAAAAATAAAAGTTGAAAATTCTTAGCTCCCCGGATATTTTCCCATGCGTCTCATAGAGATGAGTCTAAAAAACCAAATTTTAGGATTCTACATCAAGGTTAAGCCTTGCCACCACCACGATGAAGTTTAACATTAGCCGATATTTTTCGGTTGAAAATACAAATTGCCGGTATGTAAGTATACATGGAAAAACTAGTATGTGTTTATAATTTATTGTTCAGAACATTACCCTAACTTCAAAATAATGCAACACTTCTCCACAAACTGCTACTGCAATTCTACTCCCACTCCCACAGACCTATAGATCTTACAGTTGCTACAGTACTGTTTCAAGAGTTTCCTCAGTGCTTAAAATCTCGGAATCTGTGTGAATGAGCTTCAACCACCTGTAGAGTAGACTATCGTTGACATTCATCCTTTATGACTGTATTTACAAAGTATGTTATTAGTTTCATCGCTTCTTCCATTCACGAACAGATAGTCATGGGCTATAGTATAGAGCTGCTTGCTGGAAATCGTCAACAGCTTTCCACTGTGCTGCTGGTAGTAGCCTAAGTTAATCCAATCACTTTCAATATTAAGTAGGTTGAACAACAAGCACTGCCTTTTTGGTAATCAAATGAATCAGTTTTGAGGATGCAGTGAACTGCGGAAATAGCCTACTTAAATTGGGGTTTCCAGTGGTTCTGTTTGTCTCACTGTCAGAAGTTGGCGGGCGATTTGTGGGTTTTCCGATTCAGAAACCATTGATTGAAGATCAATGCGAATGACACAATTTCTTCTGCAAGATATCATAAATGTCTAATGTCTAAGGACAATAACTTCAGCTCCTGCAACATCTGAACCAGTCGTGTTGAGATCAGTCCAGAACTGCAGACCATCTAAAGGTGCATCCGCAGCAGACATTGCTAAGAACCACGCCTTGACCAAAAAATAAGGCATTGAACGTGCAAACACGACTTTATTATAATTATCGTAAAGGTCCAGAATCTTGGCCTTGACGTTCTTCTTTTGTTGCTCGACAACCCCAAACATATTTAATTTCTTTTCACTGCTTCTTGAATCGTTCCAGTAGCACGAACATTTGGATCTTTTTTAGATAAACGAACAAACTTAAAACATCTCCATTTATAGAAATTCCGTTGTCTGACAATTGGATAATTGGCCCCCAACAAGCCATATTGATTCGTCATCACTTCTTAAAAATAGTTTATCTATGTTCAATAAACAATCTAAGACACACCCAGTCAGTGTGAGAATTTCTTGGTTTGGATTCTACACCTTAGTCTTTCTAAAGATCCACAGTAAAGTTTTCATTGCACAACGCAACTCCACATAAATTAATGTATGATTTCCATGCAGTAATTTTTTTATAATTCTCATACTGCACCCAGGGCATCTAACATTTTTCATAATAAATAACGTCAAGCACATATAAGAGCTTGTAAAATAAGTTAATCATCATGAAATAATTAAGTTTTCCCACCAATTCCAATCATAGTTTCCAAATTGCCGATTTTAAAGAAAATTCCCATGTATTTTCCTATTGTAAAGTTTTTATGCCGGTGGCAAGGCTTAACCTTTTTCAATTGGTCTGAAACTTGGTACAGTTGTTCAAACTGATAAATGGAATGGGAAAATTGCCAGGGAGCAGTACTTTTTGAAACTTTTTGAAAATGCATTAGAATCTGGAGCACCCTAGCGTAGGGCCTACATGCATTAATTGCATTATAATCAAACCCTATTATCAACTCTGGTTTTCTATAATCATAATTATGGACTACTTTTACGTTGCGTTCATTTGCCGTAGAAGTGGACCTACATTTGTACATGTACTTGAGTCTGTCAGCGTATAGTCCTTACCTTTAGAGAATAGAGTAGAAATAGCGAAGCAGAAGGTGATGATGGATATGGAGTAAAGCATAAGGAAGACGAATGTGACGGTGGATGAGCTGTTGGCAATCACTGATCCGTAGCGTGTGAACGGACCATGTAAGATAACCGTCATAATGAACACAGCTATGATCATGAACAGCAGATACTTGACGAACCACGAAGACCAGTAGATCCACGAACGCATTCCCATCAGCTTCATCATGTCCTGCGCATGATGTGTTTGAAAATATTTTAACATTTAAATGTATATCGGAACTTTGCTTTAAAAAGAGATTTTTAGAAGTGTTTAAAATGATAGTAGCCTGTTTGTTTTGTCAGCGTCTAACAGATTCAAAGTAATTGTGCAGCAAGCATAATGATTAGTACCAAATGAAAACAATGAAGTTGTGAAATAATTGATTAGCCAATTAATAAATAAATAAATTAATTAATTAATTCGTTCATTAAGACCTATTCATTCATTCATTCATTCTTTATCCATTCCTTAATTAATTAATTAATTCATTCATTCATTCATTCATTCATTCATTCATTTAGTCAGTCAGTCAGTAAAAAATAAATTAATTAAATAATTAACTTAGTCATTCAGTCACTCACTCACTGACTCTTCCTGTTATGCTGAGAACTGAGCCAAATGTAATTGTCATTGAAATGGATTTTAATTCTGTTATGAGAAATTTCTTTAAGAGCCGACGGAAAATCGAAATGTCTAAACTAATAAACTAAAGCGCCACTGGAAAGCAATAAAGTGCAGGCACCAGCTTATAATACACGATTCGTCGAGTGCCAAAGAGAAACTCCTTTACCGGGAAGATTAAGTCTTTTTAAAAATAAGACGAATTCACTCCTTAAAATTAAATAATACCATATCCAATTTTATCCATTTAGCTTGAGGGCCAATCCCTGATCAAAGACTCTGGACCACGCTGCGCCATGCCATGCAGAGTGGTGCGATAAAAGCGCGCAGGACAAAAGCGCGAAGACAAAGCGCGCAAAAATAGATAATAGTGGAAACATTTCTATAAGCTAGAATCATCAAAACATTAGGCATAATATTATAGGAAAACACAAAAAACGCAGGCTACTAGAATATAATTGAAATTGGAAATTGACGAAAAGTAGCAGACCTGTAAGTAGACTAGGCCTACTACCTTGAATTTGTTTTCCTTCTCCAGCACAATTTCCTGACAGATTATTGGGGCAATAATGATGAAGCTGATAAGAATGAAGAAGGACAACGTATTCTCAAAGACATTCATCAATGGATCATCGTTGTATGGTGGAAACGGATATTGCTTCAGCTGAGTTGTTACGTTCATCGATGTTGGATCGAAACTCTGGTTCACTTCAGCGATTAAACTCAGATCAACGGCCATTTGAATCGCCAGAAAACCCTCTTCTTTATAAACTACAACGTATGAACCACTTCTTTAGTTAACAACTTCAATTTAGTTGAGAACTTCAACTTAGTTCCCGCAGTGCGTTTGCAGGCGGTTCATTAAAGTACTTACTTACTTACTTACTTACTTAAGTTACTTTTTGACCACTGCCAATGTTTCAGTTGCAGATCTGATATTACTAACGCTTCCACGGCAACCACATCTTCAAATCCTACAACTTGCAACACGACTTCCTCGTTCACCACAATTACGTCAAGGTTCTTATTTTTATTTATCGGAATCACTCTGGTCTACTGCCATAATCTAAGTGATCTCATCCGCCTGCCAACTTCAACCTCATCTCTTCGTCCTCAGGTGACAGACATGATCTCCTTGTCCCGTGAGCATCAACTACTCTGACCAAAACTCGAGTCTTTGCCTTCATTTGACCCCACTCCCCCGAATCATTGAGTCAGCTCTTTGCATTGACACGTTCTTTGCTATTAACTGGTGACCAGGTGCATCTCTACGGTGTCTTAAACAACTTTAATTTCCTGGGTCTTTCGGATTGGGAGCACCTCTAATTGTGGCGCACTGTGAGTGGCAATTATTGTATTTATTGATGCATTACAATACAATACAATACAATACAATACAATACAATACAATACAATACAATACAATACAATACAATGATACTTATTCTGCTACTTAAATATTTACATAGGCCTAACCGATTTCTTCTTCTTCTTCTTCTTCTTCTTCTTCTTCTTCTTCTTCTTCTTCTTAATATTATTATTATTGTCATTGTAATTGTTTTGGCCCCGAAGTATTTAGGATCCCTCAGGGACTTTATTGCTATATATTGTTTACAAATTTATCATTATTATCAATGTTATTAGGCCTGTTAATATTATTACTGCTATTGTTATTGCTATGGAAAGGCTGGCCCTCTTCCAAATCGGGCACAAAGGGTTAACGAAAAAACCCGCGAAGATCCCGATTATATAATTGGTTAACATTACATGTACATGTAGCAACAGATGAAACTACCTGGTCCTGTATCATTTCTCGGTTGGTAATCATCTGTGTCAGGAAACGTTGCGTTTGTATTCCACTTGATCCTTGCTCTTTCATCTGACCCCGGTGACCTTCTGTCTGACCTCAGACGGATCTTGTAGGATATCTTCATCGGAAGATTGACCGAATCCTTTGAAACGTCGAAGACGATTGCTCCAAAAATGTCTTCGTTCGTCGTAACACGATCTACCAGCTCAGGTTCGGATGCAAAACCCAGACCTACCGCGAATAGAGAGATGAAATGTGTTTTATCTTTTTTAAAGACATCCCTGATCATTTTAATGGTAAAGGAGTGGACCCATAAATATGGGCTATGCGCACTGCACAGTGCACAGGTTCCATACGGGAATAACAATATCGATCCAAAACTGACTCCTTTGGGTTTTTTAAAAGGAAGGACACTATCACAAGACAGTGCTACATTGATGCAATATGGTTTCTTAAAAATAGACTATAGCCGTAATCGTAATCGTAAACTCGAAATTTCTAAAGCGCTGCTAGAAAGCCAAGCGCGGGGCACCAGCTTATTCACGAGCGCTGTGTTGAGTCAAAAGGGTTGTCCGTAAGAGTAGTCCGAGGTGGTCCGGGTGGAGTTACCATAGGATCAGAGGGGCGGAACAGCTACTAAGGCGGGTGTCACCTGGGCCGAGAATTGGAGGGCACAGGATCAGATGAGACAGGGTAAGAGTTTTTGAAAAGAAGTGTCATAAGTTTCGAATGAAAAGCCCGAGGAGTGATTGATAGAGGAGCGTGAGGAAGGTGATGATGGTGGGTGATTAGTAATGATGGTGGAGGAACTGATAAAGATCTGAATTCAACAGGCAGGTCATTCCAAAGGCGTGGTGCTGTGTTAGAAATGGCTCGGTTGGAAAACTTGAGATGACTTGTGACCGGCGGTCTAGAGAGAGTAAAGCAGGCGGATGATCGGGTAGAACGGATAACTTTCTGTCTGACCTCAGGTTGGATGGTGAACAGTTCGCGAAGTGGCAGTGGGAACGACGAATTCTACGGGGCGAAAAGCGCAGTTCGTGTTAATAACTTGCAATATTCTCAATTTACTTCCTTTTCATTGTGTAAACTGACCACACGGAATGTAAATAGATCCTACCTGGTGAATACTTGATATCCATGAGGTTCGCCGCTCTACTAACAATTCTCGCTACGAGAATCGTGTTGGGAGCGAAGGCGAGGATCAATTTCTCGGGTGGATGTCGCAGATCGTGAGTGAGGTTCGCGGTAACAACGAAGCTGTCGTAGGTTGTTACTTTTCGGACGAAGCGAATTTCGGATTCTTCTCGCAACTGGACGAGAGAATAAACCCAGATGACGGAACACACCAGTACAACGAACGCAGCGGTTTTGTGCTTCCTCTGCAGCAACCAGATCTTCCAAAGCAGCAACCAGAACTGTCTCCAGATCCTGCATCACAATTTGTTATTCTCCATCATAGGCCTACACTGTCTTGCAGCTGAGCATATCTTACACTACATGGTCTGCAAGAATAGCGATAAGACAGCCGAAGCATTAGGCCTATGACTTTTATCGAAGAAAAATGCACCGTCAAAAAGGAGAGTTTATGGACAATGAAGGGAGCAGCCAGTAGCGGAGCCAAAGAAGGGGGACTAGGGGCTATGCCCCCCAAAATAAGGCCATCCATTTTTTGCATGTAAGAATGAAATATTTCCACGTTTAGCGCCCCCTAAAAAGTGACATATCTGTGAGATTAGGCCTACGACTAAAATAACGGTCGTCATAAATTTTGGAGGATGAAAATGGAAAAGTTTCTGAAGATTTCTACCAAAAGACTAAAAAAAAGTCGTCACAAATTTTGGCGGATGAAAATAAAAATTTCCTTCGCGAGGGTTCAGCCCCGCAAAAACTGAAATCCTCGCACCGCCACTGGGAGCAGCTGAGAGAGTTCATGCATAGGCCTACAAAAAAACCTTAACTTAGAATAGTTTAGAAAACTACTTACGATTGTCTTCCGTGTGTCTGTGTAGTTTCACTTGATTCTGCCATTGCGGTAAAATAACTGAGAGAATCGAGAATCGAGGATATAAACGGCCGCACTTCGCATAATAGATAACTTAACGAATGATTGAGCATTCGCGTGACTCCACAGTCCACAAGAAAGCGTTGAAATTACGTCACAACTGCCGGAAAGTACGGTAAGTCTCTTATCGCTTTAGCAAAATAATCTTAACGAATTAAATGTGAAAAAATGACTAATTAATCGGCTTTCTTCGACGCTTATTATAGATCAGCAACAAAGTTGAACTTTTTAACCGAACTGCAACACATTTTACACTGCGTAATTATCCTACCTTAATATTACTAATTGTCTCTGACGTCATTGCTTTAGGCCTATTTAAAATGGCTTATTATACTCAACACGACGTCCCTCACGGGCAAGGAGCTGCTCTTAGCTGGCCTAACCCGCTTCTAATTTTATCAGCTGAGGCGGCTCAGAGTTATCAGAGATCAGTCTCACCCTCTGTCGTTCTGCCATAGTTGATGCATTTGCCTGTTCTCGCCTAGACTACTTATGGACCCACATTCTATTATTTATTTCATGTGTAAACTACAGTAAACTGTGCGTTTACGGATGGTCAAATAAAGAATATTCTTTCTTACTTACTTACTTTCCAGAAGCAGCGTCTTTCTACTTCAATCGGTCTGTAACGCTTCTCGGGTTTTTGTTCGACAACCGCCGTAGATGCTTCGGCGACAAATGTCACGCATCTTTACACTGAGTATGTGTGTGTGTGTGTGTGTGCGCGCGCGCGCGTGTGTGTGTGTGTGTGTGCACTGTGCAGCAAGGGAAACGTGGGAAATCATTGACAGGTTAGTCACCACTGCGAACAAATCCGTCCAATTCACAATGAGATATTGACTTTGTGGCTGGAGGTTCTGCACATGGCTGCCAGTCCATGATCTCATTATATAGTCTCAGCTTCACAGTTCAAGGACGGAATCTGGAAAGTTTGGATTTGCATGTAGTCATTGCCTTGTTTGTGTCATACTTATACTTCTAAGGTGTATCTGAGTACAAGTAATCTATCAGCATGGCGAGAAGGATACTCTCCGGGTGAGCAAAATAACCATTGTGTTGAATGCCTGGGTCAACAGTAGCTCTCATTCGCTTACTCAAACACCAAGACCTGCTGAACTGTCATCCACAGAAGTGTTGAAGATTGCTTTTTAATGTGGAAAATTTTTCGAGTCGCGGAGGTGTAGCGGTGGGTTCGGTGGCGTGGAGCCAGAGGGTTCCAAGTCCGAATCCACCTCAAGCCGCCACGTATGACCTTGACCATGAACTTCACCTGCAATTGCTCATGCACCTCGGAGTGAAACTACGATTCAGTGTCCTCGCTGTTGTTGGAAGCGCCTATGAGTAGAGAGCCTGAAGGGTAGCTATATCATACATTTTCATTATGAATTCCGTAAATTTTTAAAGCATCTGGAAAAATATGACAATGCAGGTAACATGATGTGAAAATAATGAAAGCATTAAGCTGAGGTACTTGCCTAAATGTATTATTGAGAACTCGCCTAAGTTAAGGACTGAGTGTCTACTTCGCTCTGCCAAATACATATAAATATTTATTAGCAAAAACCTCAGCGCGATTCACAAACTAGTTAAATGGGAAAACCGGTGGCGACAGTATGAATTTTCAGTCTCTTAGTCGTTTTATTATTTTAATAATATCAATGCAGTTTGTGATCGTCAAAACAGAATCAGTAGAATGATGGCACAGTAGTTGGAAATAATATAATTTTAGGTGATGTTTTTTGCGATGTCCAAGCCATAATTATCTACTCGGAGATTTCTCGTGACCCTCGCTGCTGCCGTGCAAATCCGATGAACATTTGCTCGAGAGTCGTCTGTCCCACCGAATAGTCCTCGATCTCGTACGTCACCTTTGCCTTTTCCATGATCCTGAAAATTTCAGACCACTTAAAACTTCGCGTCTTGATTTGGTAGTTAAGAAGGTTCTCGTGTTGGTCCTTAAGGACGCTGTCTGGGAATTTCTCGCCGATGAAAGTCTGTAGTTTCTTAATCCGTTCCTGAAGTTCCTCTGGTTTTTCTATGTCGGTTGAGCGCTGGAGTTTGATGACGAGTGTATATCCATCGCTGAACTTATCCCTGAGATGCTGTAGGCTCCCAAGGCAGAGGAAGCGACCGTTAACGAGAATTCCCATCCGAGTACAAATGGCTTCGCATTCTTCCATGCTTGAAAAACAAGAGACATATAGACCTAATGGTATTCGCAATTGCAAATATTTTGTGAGGCACAATTCGAAACGAAAACTGAACATAGGCGCTTCTTAGATGTTACGTAGTACATACCCGAACTTTAGATGAGCAGCCAGTGTTTAAAGTGTGAAAAATAAGTACCTGGACGCCCATTTATTTCCCCCCAAAAGTGCCTAGACGCCCCTCACATTTTTAGGCTGTGCTGGCCAATAGGTGGCAGGACGGCTTTCAGATTTTAAAATAAGTGCATGGAAACATAATGTATTTACAATAAGGATTTAAGTTACATGTAGCAATGTAGAGAGTATCAGTGGCAATTTCACTTTCAAACTCAGTGATGTGTAGGCTATTAGAGTAACAATTGCCCAATAATTATACAGCACTTGAATTCTTCAGGAAATTCTATAAGGAAATAATGAAGAATACAAGCAGTGATAAAGCAGGCGATGCAATGCTTGCCAATGCAATTCAAGCGACTTAGTAATAAAACCAGCAAGCCAGACTGAATGATTTCCTACCTGTGTGAGGTGAGTATGATGGTGGCGCCGGTGTTTCTTGCTGCGGCCAGAGTATTCCAGACGTGTCTTCTGGCTTCTGGATCGACGCCCGTTGTCGGTTCATCGAGGAAGACGACCGTCGGATTTCCCATCAACGCAACGGCCACACATAACTTACGCTTGTTGCCACCGCTAACAACAACGCAACACAATAATATATACTAGGTGGGGTACGCGACGTTTCCCGGAATATTCGGGTGTTCGCCCTCGCCCGGGCCACCCCTCATCACACTCCCACTCCGCCATCCCCTCCCCCAGCCCCAGCCCCGATCCATTCCACCGCTTTACCCCGCACCCACACCGCCCCTCCCTTACATCGCCTCGCCCCAACCCACCCCGCAATCCTACCCCGCCCCAGCCTAGCCCGTTCACCACCTGCTACACACCACTCCTTTACCTATTCCGGCCTCACCCAGTCTCCCGCCCAGCCACCATTCCTCTGGGTCATCCTTGGGATAATCCGTTAATATAGCTATGTGATTCGAGCTTGAATTGCGTGTTTACTGTTTAGCCCCGTCTTCGCCAAGGACTGACATCAAGATGTGACGCCAAGAAAAATGACGTCAGAAGCAATGGCGGCACAATAATTGTAATGGCATCTTAATTTCACAACGTCAACAACCGCATCGAAATTTAAAATGTCTATATCTTGGGATTTAAAGTGAACTGCGAGCTGAAAACAGCCCCAATGGGTGGATCTGCTGACCCTCTGTCTATGTGTAAGGTTTAAAGTTAATATATTATGGAAAACTGAGAACGAGCATTCTCCTTTATGTGTGCGTGTGTGCTTGTGTATTGCGTGTGTGCTTGTGTATTGTGTGGGTGTGTAACACGGTGTATGGGTGCGTGTTACAAGCAATTTGTAAACCAGGGTCTTTACAAATGCCTTAGGAAATGTGTACATTATAAAGACACATGTATTTCCCTGGCCCTAACCAGGCTAACCTTGACCCAAAACCAAAGCCCTAGACCTTGAATCATACAATTTTTTCATACATGTGTACAATTGTGTAGCCTAAGCATTTGCATGTACATTGTACATATGCCCTGGTTATGCGCACTGTCCGTTATATTATACATAATAATGTTTGTAGGGTAAGGGTCTGAGGTAAAGATTGACATGTGATGTTATTTAACTTATTTTGTGTTAGTGTTGGGATCAGGGTGAGGGTCAGGTCGTCAGGAACTGCTTAGGGTTATGGCTCGGGGGTAGAAATATATGACCTGTGTCCTTATTGTACAGTGTACACATTCTATAGGGAATTTGTAAATCCACAAATTTGCAAATTGACTAAAACGTATATATAGCATATCTAATAAGTACACTATTATTTAAAAATTGATGAAATGTTAGAAAAGGCAAGGTAACTAAGGCAAGGTGAAGCACAAAACGTGTCAACACAAAGAGAATTTGGTATAAGAAGAGGCAAGTGAATGGCGAATGACCGGAAACGTATCGAAAACTGCGACCTGTTGTTTACTTCTACAAAGACAGGGAATGCAAACAAATTATGTCTATTCATTCATTTCTCATCATTCACTTGATTTTGAAAACAGACTTATACGGATTCATTCACCTTAGTTTTCCCGCCTGTTTGTTGGTGTATGGCGTCAGGGTCAGATGTTCGATGAGTCGGTTAATGACCTGTTCTGCGAAGTGAGGCGGAATTGCGTGTGCGCATGCGTACATCCAGAGCGTCTCATGAACAGTCAGTTGGTCGATGATGGAGTCAAACTGCGGACAGTAACCGATCTTCTGACGCACCTCTGCAATCTCATCTTCAACGCTTTTCCCAGCAACATAGGCGTTTCCGAAGGATGGTCGGATTTCTCCGGTCAGCATCTTGAAGACGGTCGTCTTTCCGGCTCCGTTGACTCCCAGCAGACCGAAGCATTCCTTCGGAGAGACTCCGATACTCAAATGGTTAACGGCCACAAAGTTTTCATAGAGTTTCGTCAGATCCCGGGTAACAACTGGGTCCGTCTGGATGAGTTCTTGTATAGAAGTCGAATGGATGCGTTGTCGCTCATTGCTTACATCCGAGTCCTCACTGGTCCTGCTGTCTTCATCAGCATTCATCTCAGTGAGCATGGCTTGACTCACTCGGTTCGGTATCGTTACCTTAAGTAGACGTCCGACCATATCGGTTTCGATGAAGTAGATAATGATGAAGAAAACGATGCCTTGAATGAACATGAAGACCAATGCCCGTCCAACTCCAGGCAGTGTCATCGATAGATAGTTATCAGCAATTACACATTCTTCACCGCAGTTGCCTTCAATGAAAAAAACCAGTTTCTTTGTAGAAGAACAACGCTTGCTTGCAAGTGAAGCAGAATTATAGACGGCACCTAACAGTTGTGCTACAGGTGTTGACTTGGATGGATGGATCCGATTTGACAAGGGTCTATGACAACAGAGGCCGTTAACCTGGGCAGAAATTTGCTTGGCATATTACAGCACTTAATAAGCTTAAGGTGCTGACTTCTGTGGCGCCTGCTAATTTATGTAAGAGATGTAGGCCTACTCAGTAAGTAGTAACCACCTAGACTGGAAGGCACACCAACGTACAAATACTAGACCACGAAGACGCCAGGTAATCTACTCCTATAGCATACGCAGACTGAACAACTGACTACGTAACGGGACAGTATAAATTAAACAGAGGTTGACGTTCTTCTCTGTGAACTTAATCTCTAGAGCTTTGCTTAAGATAGGGATTGCAATGCATCGAGACCTTACGACATGTAAAAAGCTAGATTTTTTACAATTAGACTACAGTTGTATAATGTCGTATTATTATTATTATTATTATTTGTAACCACACTACATGACTCCTATCTTACACTCTCCCACACACCACACACCATTAAATTTGCATAATATATAAGGAAAGAGATAATAATAAAGTGTTTTTAGTGAAAGAAATTGCATTACATCATTCATAAATTTATCCTGAAACTGAAGAACAGTATTGTTGAATATTTAACTCCTAGGTGTTCATATTCCTTTTCATAGCCAGCTGCATATAAACGCCGAGCTTATTTCGTAAACGTCTTATGAGCTCAAGTATTCCGCACATCCGTTTACCTGGGCAACAAGGATTAGACAGGTCAAGCCTTTTCACATATGCGCAGAAATCGTCAAGTTTCAATCCCTGGGCAACTTGGATGCATAGCTTCTGGTTGTTGTGGTTATTGTAGATATTTTGAAGGACTGATTGGAAGCAGTACATGGGAAGGAAGGCGTAGAATATCCACTCCACGTTTAGCCAGATTCTTCGTGACATCGCTGTTTGCAGGATCATGGTGATGATGAACGAGAATGGTCCTTCAAAACAACGAGAAGCAGACTGTAGCCTCAATGCAAATTATGTGATACAAGCACGCACTGTATCAGCGCTACAAATAAGTGGAGACCATTTCGGTTGTCCAAACTCCTGGCAATTTGTTATGATCCGGCTACTGTACTACTGTAGGCCTAACAGCTCAACCCACTACATAATTATATTGCTAATCGATAGGTTGCGATTTACTACCATTCCTATAAAAGATAAATAATATAGTCAAAAAAATGCACCAATTGATTAGGACTACTGCCTGCTGCCTTTTGCTTACTCGTCACAAATTATTATTTTTAAAATTAGCAATATCAGAGCGAAGTAAGCGATAAGTCTATCAGAAATCACCGACCGTCTTAATTGCGATTCATCTGATAAAAATTTGCAAAAGCGTCGTTAATTTGTTGTAGTTTCTAACCTGTTATAAAGCAGATGAAGAAAAACCAAATAAACCCGGTCGACGCTTGTTTGAAAACGAACGACAAAACGTAGGTGCTAGGCAGTATGGAAAAACCGCACAGCATCAAACCAATAAGGATTATCCTGAAATGCATGGATGCACATCACGGTAAAGCAACAATAGTAATATTGTTAGTATTCACAAATTTCACAAATAGCGGTTGCGACGAATGATTCGTCAAGATAGACCTGTGTAGCCTACATTGTACAAACGTCTGCACTACTGTGACTACTTTTAACCCAACCAACATCGACTGCAGCAGCTCATTGCTTTATTACACCAGCCTAGAATGGGGTTGGCTGGCGTGAGACGTGCAGCTGCGGGACGAGTGCGAAGCTGGACCTCGCCCCAGCTTATAATCAAGACCCATTTCGGTACCATTATGATGTGGCTTCGAGTAGTCCCTCGCTCCGTTGCAGACCCGCATTAAGGTAGGTGCTAAAGGTGCTGCAGCACCCTGACCCGCAGTTTTGAGGGCCCCGCATTTTCGGAAATAGTCGTGCTGATTTAAAAATTGCAGGAGAACGTTCTCCTTAAATACCGGTAATAAGCTTAGCAGTGCTGCTCCTTGTATTGCAGATGGTCTGTTCTTTTAGCTTGTAGTTAATATTGATGATAACTAAGATAATAATTATTGCTTAACTATACAGTACGGCCTGTAACTGGTTGCGATCTGTCAACCGGAGTGTTGAATTATCTTGTACTAGCTGGGATACCCGGCGATGCCCGGGAATTTTATGTAAATGGCCGTGAAGCTGTGTCGACGGAATGGAAATAGCAACGGTTTGGGGTTTCACGCCCCACCATGGTTCCTACACTGGCTGGACCTGACGGTCTTCTGTCTACATGAAAAGTTTCTTATCAATAGCTGCAAAACTGCAAAAAAATGCCCCACCCTCCCCCCAAAATTTCACCCCCCTAAACAACGCCCTGCTCCACCCGGCCCCTGCGGGGCGAGGTGTGTTTGTTGGTGGCGAGGTGGTCCCGGTGACACCCTATTTAGCTGCAACTTTTCAGTTGAATAGCTGTGAAACTATGGCGATGGTAAAAACAATGTGAAAATGAAGTTTTCCCCCCCTCCCATTCTCCCTCTGGTGGCAGAGATTTGCCAACTCGTTTTCTGGGAGGACCTGACGGTCCTCTGTCTAAATGCAAAATTTGACATCAATAGCTGAAGAAATTTCGCCCCCCAAAACATTTCGCCCCCCCTAAACAACGCCATGCCCCGCCCGGCCCCTGCGGGGCGAGCGAGGTGTGTGTTGGATGGAGGGCAAGGTGGTCCCGGTGGCATCCTATCTAGCTGCAACGTTTCAGGTGAATAGCTGCGAAACTATGGCGATGGTGTACAAATAGGTAAAATGGAGTTTTGGGGCCCCCCCATTTTTCCCCTGGTGGTAGAGATTCGCCAACTCGTGTTTTGGGAGGAACTGACGGTCCTCTGTCTAAATGCAAAATTTGACATCAATAGCTGAAAACTTTCGCCCTCCTAAAAATTTCGCCCCCCTAAACAACGCCCGGCCCCTGCGGGGCGAGCGAGGTGTGTGTTGGTTGGGGGGCAAGGTGGTCCCGGTGGCATCCTATCTAGCTGCAACGTTTCAGGTGAATAGCTGCGAAACTATGGCGATGGTGTAAAAATAGGTAAAATGGAGTTTTTGGGCCCCCCCCCCATTTTCCCCCTGGTGGTAGAGATTCGCCAACTCGTGTTTTGGGAGGAACTGACGGTCGTCTGTCTAAATGCAAAATTTTACATCAATAGCTGAAAATTTTCGCCCCCTAAAAATTTCACCCCTCCCTAAAAAAACCCCAGCACCGCCCGGCCCCTGCGGGGCGAGTGAGGTGTGTGTTGGTTGAGGCAAGTTGGTCCCGGTGACATCTTATCTAGCTGCAACGTTTCAGGCGAATAGCTCTGAAACTATGGCGATGGTGTAAAAATAGGGAAAATGGAGTTTTGGGGTCCCCCCATTTTCTCCATGGTGGTAGAGATTCGCCAACTCGTTTTTTGGGAGGACCTGACGGCCCTCTGTCTAAATGCAAAATTTGACATCAATAGCTGAAAACTTTCGCCCCCCTAAAAATTTCGCCCCTCTAAACAACGCCCGGCCCCTGCGGGGCGAGCGAGGTGTGTGTTGGTTGGGGGGCAAGGTGGTCCCGGTGGCATCCTATCTAGCTGCAACGTTTCAGGTGAATAGCTGCGAAACTATGGCGATGGTGTAAAAATAGGTAAAATGGAGTTTTTGGGCCCCCCCCCATTTTCCCCCTGGTGGTAGAGATTCGCCAACTCGTGTTTTGGGAGGAACTGACGGTCGTCTGTCTAAATGCAAAATTTTACATCAATAGCTGAAAATTTTCGCCCCCTAAAAATTTCACCCCCTCCCTAAAAAACGCCCAGCACCGCCCGGCCCCTGCGGGGCGAGTGAGGTGTGTGTTGGTTGAGGCAAGTTGGTCCCGGTGACATCTTATCTAGCTGCAACGTTTCAGGCGAATAGCTCTGAAACTATGGCGATGGTGTAAAAATAGGGAAAATGGAGTTTTGGGGTCCCCCCCATTTTCTCCATGGTGGTAGAGATTCGCCAACTCGTTTTTTGGGAGGACCTGACGGCCCTCTGTCTAAATGCAAAATTTGGCATCAATAGCTGCAAAAAAATGTTTTTCGGCCCCCCAAAATTCCCCCCATCCTGGCCCCCATGGGGTTAGAAATTCGCCAACCCCTTCACTTGCTAAGTTTGATGAACCCCTGTCTAGGTGCAAAATTTCAGATCAATAGCAGCGTAACTGTGGGCGTGCATTCTGGACAAATATACATATATACATACATACATACATACATATATACATCCTTTCTTATAGATATAGATAAGCGAAAATTATTATTAACCAATTGTTGTTATTGTTCCTTTTCCTTCCTCCACCTATACCTTGCCACCCTTTTCTTGCTCTTGTTTTCTTTTTTCATGCTCATATTGCTATAAAAAATTAAAAGATTTGCATGCCCACCAAATATTTTGCAAATATCCTTCTGTTTGGAAGCCAAGGACGACGACGATGATCAAGACACACGGAACGAGGTAGTTGACGTAATCCCAAATGAATGTTGACACCCAGAAGTTGTACAGTCTGACTCCACTCACAAGTTGGCTGTGCTTGGCTCCTGATTTTCGCTCTTTGATCAGAAAGATCAGGAACGTGGGGAAGAGGAAGGCTAATGCGATTAACAAACAGGAAGAGAAACCGAATTTTTGTTGGCTTTCCCGTTTGACGGTGTCCTTGATCTGCTCCGAGTTGTTCATTGGAAGTGGGTGGTTGATGGTTACAATCTGGTAATTCTTGTCGCCATAGTATTGCATCAAAGTGTTTCCCAGATAGGATAGTGAGATGGCGATCGTGTGGTAGGCTTGGTTGTTGAAATATCCGGTTATGTTCAACTTTCCATCGGGCTCTTCTTCTATGGTAACGCCGATTTGGTAGTCCCAGTTGTAAACGTCTCTGTGTTCTTTCCCGATCCCTGTCAGATAGTCATCCATTGTGGTGTGACGGGTTTCGGAGCTGATGGAGATAGGTTGACTCTGCTGTGAAACACTGGCGACATAGAAAGCAGCCAGTTTCTGGACCTTTTCGGATTGAGGAGGTTGAACGTCGTATGGAGTGATTGAACTTTTGAACTTGGTCAGGTCAAGGGTTAAACTTGGGAAATTAACGTCTCGTAGCGGATGCAAAAGCATTACGCAACCGAGTACTGCGAAAAGGACTGGACTCAGAATCTGCCACAATGTAAGTGCATAGTTTCTTATGGAATGAATAAATCGCTTGTAGAACATGGCTCGCAGCTGGAGTTTCTGGCGTTTCCAGCCGGTTTCTTTCTGATATAACACATCATCATCTGAAATTCATTATCAAGTCATCTAAAGCAGGGGTTCTCGAACTTTATTTTTTTTATTGTACCTTAAGTACAAAAATCGAATGACGGCGTACTCCCAGCAAAGTCAGATCAGAAAGAAAATATTTTGGGGTTCCGCTTAAAGGATGATTGGTCATAGGGTTTCTGATAACATTGTCCATCGGTCGCATGGGCGGTTGGTCACATAAGCTTACTTGGTCGATCGGGCATAATTTACAACAGTGTGGTTCTCAAACCTCTTCAGGCTACGGACCGGCAATAATTTGTTGAGGAAGCTCACTTTTAGCCTTCCTAGAACCATGATTCAATTGTAGGCTAATTTTTCAGCGTGCTAAACATAAGATAGCGTCCTCTACTGGCAGGCTATCAAGCTGGTGGCTAACCAGTTTGTCTGGTCAATAAAGTTGACCGGCCTTCAATAATTATAGAGTAATAAGAAGAAGAAAGATATTAACCTGAAGTGTTTCCTTGTATTTTTGTCGTAATGCTTCTCATTCGTTCACCTTCCAATGCAGACGAATCATTTACTCTGTGTTCAAAAAATCAACATGATTTAGCGTATACGTTCGTAACAGGAACGGAAGCTTATTATAGTCTACCAAGTGCTGATAGCGCGAAAACTGTGCTAATCGAAACGTGCGTCGCAATAACACACACAGAAAGATATTTAGCATTCCTAAAATTTTATGGGATTTATACTGTATGGATTTAATATTCTTCTAAACGAGGTATCCTAGCTCCTATAGCTTATAGTTTTATATTGAAAAATATCAACACTAAAGTTTTAGAAAATTGTTTGAGTTTTAGGGGTTGCTAGAGGATATATTACGCCATTACTGTTTTACCATGTTATGCTAATGCTAGTTTCCTATATTTGTTAGTTGCTGATAAGCTAAGAAAAGAACCACGTTGGCAATAATCATTAGAAACGGCGCCACTTGAGAATTAAATTTCCATTTATAAATATAGACCTATATTACAGTTAAAAATAAATATAGGGTCTATAATTATAGGCCGGTGTTAATACTGACTTGAGAAAGACTTCTTCTATTGTGGTGATCGAAACTCCGAAACTCTCGATTCCGAGGGTTTTGCCATCTGTCTCAAGCGTCTCGAAGAGTCTTTCGAATGCTGAGGCTTGATTACTTGGCAGAAGAAAAGTAACATCCTCAGTCTCATTGCTAACCATATCAGCTGTGGGTATTTGAGACTTTATTACATCAAGCAATTGATCCACATTACACGTCGATGTCTTCACTATCGTCATGTGATATCCAACGCCTTCAGAAATGATAATTAGGAATAGTTAGCTTTATTGAAAAAATAGATTTAGGCTAGGTCTACTGTTAGGGCCAATTCTGCCAATTACTTTGGATTTGGCTAAAGTACTATTTTATGGTAAGCTTATAGGCACAATGTTAGGAGCTCCTGAAAATACATTTATCGACGTGATGTCTTACAAAACTGTGAATAACATTTTCTCGCCGGAAACTTGAAGATCTCAGTGTTAGAGTATCCACCTTCACCAAAGCCGTACCCAAGATTTTTATTGAGGGGAGGTCTTCTACTCGATATTGGGCAAACCGACAAGCAGCCGAAAATCAACTGACAAAAGCAGCATCGACAACATCATCATCATCATGATTGGATCATCGCCTTGATATAGCCTAATCTATTTTTAAAATTTCACATAGAAATAAGAGCTTTAAATCCTCTTTGTTTTTACATCGTGTGTTAGTAAATGCATTACTTCATTTTTGCATTATTTAATTTCGGGGGAGGTGTTCAAACGTCCAAAACACCTTCTAAATACGACCATGACTTTCACGAAAAAGACAATTCTTCAAATCTGAAACAACGGCTGTAACGTAAATACACAGCAGTAGCCTAATCGACAGCAGATCATCATGGAGCATGCCATCCTGGGGCGTTGCATGACGCGGCAACAGATTCCCTCCAGAGACCGCGCTCTTCCGCCAGATTCATAGCCCAGGTATGCTAATGTTCCGTAGGTCTCTCGAGATACAAGACAACCAGGTGTTCCTAGGTGTCCCCCGAGGTCTTTTCCACTGCAGCGGGACAACCATTGCAAGAGCCCGTCTGGTGTCACTGTCCTGATGGAGCCTGGCCACATGTCAAAATAGATTCAGCCGCCGCTTTCTCATCAATGAAGGTAGCAGATGGCAGATGAAAATTTGAGCATATCATACCGTATTTGTTTTTGAGGAACATAGGTGTCCCGTAGCACTGTATCTCTCCATTGGACATGATGGCTATGCGGTCTCCCAGTATATCGGCTTCATCCATGTAATGTGTTGATAGAATCATCGTCCGGTCCTTTCTCTGGCTCTGTAGAATTTCCCATGTCTGTCTGCGTGACTCGGGGTCCATGCCAGACGTCGGCTCATCCAGAATCACGAACTGCATAATGTTGAAACACAGCATAAATTGATTATTATTCTCATGGCATAATTATAGACAAGTGAAAGCGCAAAGAGGTTAGCGTAGTGTGCGACAAGTCGCAACAAAAATGGACATCTGCCAAAATTGGTCCATGTATTACATTTTGTGTCAACGTTAGTTCTCTTTGACAAGAGATCACCACCTTTCCTGGAGGGAACACGCAATATCGACAAACAAAATAATTGCAAAAACAGGAGTGGGTTATATGGCGCATAAATTCGCCTGCTGGCTTTAATACGCTATATTAATACCTTAGTCCCCGTGAAAGACCCGCACGGGATTGCTTGTATCGAGGGGAGACTTTTGTTTCGGGCCGGGGTGAGGCTTTGTATCAGGGTAGACTTTGTTTCGGGGGAGATTTTGTATCGGGGGAGATTTTGTATAGGTGTAGACTTTTGTTTTGGGGGGAGATTTTGTATCGGGGGAGATTTTGTATAGGGAGACTTTGTTTTGGGGGAGACTTCGTACCGGCTCATAATTATTATAGGTTTATGCTACGCGACGCCAGCCTGGTTGGTCTTCGCCCCTTCTGAGGACCGGGTCTAAAAACATTAGTGATTTCTGGCATTGGCAGAAAGACATTTCGATCCGATCTTCGGGTTCAGTTGACCTAACTATAACAGACATCGAGTTCTGTACGCGCTGTCAAGACGTTTCAACGATGCAAAGTGTATTTTGATGACTACACGTTAGGCCTATCTGTGTTTGGTTATAATTTTATTAGTCATCACTTTACCTTGGAACCGGAAATTTTACCTTGGAACCGGATATGAGTGCAATTCCGACGCTGAGCTTTCTTCTCTCACCGCCAGAGAGCGTTTTCGCTTCTGAGTTGATTCTCTCTTTCATGTGCAGGACTTTGACCATCTCATTCATCTCCAATGAAACCTTACTATCTGAACTTCCCTTTAGCTAAAATCAACAATCAGACCTGATACATAATTGCTCGCTACGCACTGTTGCTTACATTATTTGTCTATTGAGGATGCCTACTTGAGATGTAATTGTGATAAGGAGCGTTTTTATATTTATGAAATAATTATTGCGCACATGATTAGACTACTTGAATGGTTAGCGCATGAATGTGGTGAAACTCCAGACCAATGAAGAAACTGTCACCTTTTCTTTAGACACAGTAAACGACATTGTCTTTAATTGGAAATCACAGGAAAATTTTTCAATCGTTATTTCTCTGCAAACCTTTATGAACGCAGAACATTGGAGAGCGAAAGGCTGAAAGGTTCCAGAAAATTAATCGTGTTTGCAACAATCACTTTCATCCTGCATAACGCTACATCCCTTTTCCATTACCAGATGATTACCTCGTCACTAAAATTTGCAAACCGCTCTATAGCCATTGCTGTTTCGCCTATTTGGAACCAACTTGCACCAGCACTACTACAAACATCTTACCCATCATACAA
Source organism: Lumbricus rubellus (assembly GCA_945859605.1). Lineage (NCBI taxonomy): Eukaryota > Metazoa > Annelida > Clitellata > Crassiclitellata > Lumbricidae > Lumbricus > Lumbricus rubellus. The sequence continues at coordinate 9,642,630 of OX243814.1, read as the reverse complement.
ACTCACCAAAACTCCATCTCTGGCTACAGGCCTATTCCCACATGTCTTTCACTCGAAGCTGAAAACATTCCTTTTTCCACAGATCCTGTCCTTATTTTCTCCACTTACCCTACCTCCCACGTCCATTCAGTTCCAAACGTCATACACCAAAGCCATTTATCTAACTCCTCGCCATAGTTTCAGAAGACTCTATGAAGATTTTCTCAATGTATGGCATCAGCTATCGCTGCTATCGAGTGTTTTAACGTAACAACGAAGTACATTGGAGAACCTGCCAACTGTGAACACTAGCATCCCAGAAATGTATTTCCTCATTTCAATTATGCAATAGTTTCCACACCACCTGCATTTCATCCTTTAGATTTAAAAGATAACAACTTTAATAACCATGAAGCATTATGTTTTACTTATTATGTGCATTCATTGCATCGCGTTAATTTCAGTACCGGATTGAACTTTCCACAGTAAACATTACAATGTTAAGACGACTTCAACAAAATATGTTTACTAACAATTGCAAAGAAGTGAAGGTGTTCTTTGACGGTTAGAGCATCAAAGAGTATATCGTGCTGCGGACAGAGTCCGAGATTTTCTCGGATCGCTTCTGTTTCTCGTGTTACATCGAAGCCGTTTATGTAGGCTGTGCCTTTCGACGGTGGCAGAAACCCTGCAAGACCAAAGTACTCTTGCTGGCCACTCGCACCATGATTTACTGTGCGAAATGTGGATTTTGAGAATAATAATTGTGACACTTATATCCTCAGTCGGATTTCAAATGAGTTGAAGTGGATGTTGGACGCCTTAGGTAGAAGTAGCCTATGAGAATTTTAAAATATTTTTACCAAATCCTCTTTTGATTCATTATCAATCAGCCAAGTATGTTCAAACAGCAGGAAAACTGATAGAGCGCCTTTTTATGTTAGACCTGTGGCAAAACCTATTGAATGGGTCTCGGAACAAAATGAGTAAGCTTACACCGAGGTTTGTTTTGTTGCACCCCACGGGTTACCTCGAAAACCACGAAGCCATGGTCCTGGCAAACCATAGAGATCCTGGTAATAGGTCTATTTACTTTTATAATGTATATCGCCGCTCTCAGTTGAAGCGGGGGTCGCCAAACTTGCGCGTATTCGATAGAGGTGACACGCGCGCTTCAATGCATGGACAACATTAGGCTACTTACCTGTCAGCATGAACATGGCCGTTGTTTTTCCCGCTCCGTTGTGTCCCACTAGAGCGGTTATGTTGCCTTCATACATGTCGATGTTAAGGTCGTTAACTGCTGGATTCGTCTTTGATCCAAATTTCTATATAATAATAATAAGTATTATATGATTTCTGTGTTAATAGACGGTAATAATCCACGAGTGATAACCTAATCAAATAATCAAATCATATCACCAGGACGCTATAGATATGGAGAAATAAACAGACCCTAAATATAAAAAAATAGATGGCAAAAGGGAAAAAGGCTTTAATTATATATTTAGTCAATATTATTGTCATGCTATGAATTCTTTAGGCTTTTGTCAAAATGCAGAATCTGATAGCACACAGGCTGATAGGCTAACTCCGACGAGTTAGATGTGAATAATGATCTCTATATAGATGCGTGTAAAAATAATGATTCTTCCTTTCTGCCGCAGATTGCGCACGAATTTGGAACTGTACTGTTTCATTATATCACCTAGGAATCTGTGATTGCAGCAGAAGGGGTCGACCAACTGAAGTGTAAAATAGTTGATTCCTTAGCCAAGAGAAAGGATATTTTCATATCAAATTATTATTCTCGAGGAGGACCGATAAAGGTGGACCTATAACATTGGGCGACTGTTATCCACTCGTCAGGTTTTGATCTACTGATCTGCAGGTGTCGAATATCTAGGAGGCGTGATCCCGTCGGAAGAATGTCTGGTCCTACAACTACTGTGGGTGATGAACCACTGTATTATCGTAGGCTATAATGTTCATTCCTCAACACTTACGACCAATCTGGTATGGAGACTCCGAACATGGTATCATTATCTGAACCGCAGTCTTTTTTATCTGGATCCCATGTATGTCAAAAATCTGCCTCAGAAGAACTACTTTTATATAGTATTCCATGCATCGTTCGACATAGGCCTACTGCTGAAATGTCTGTTTTCGATTCCATCTATCATCGTTTAGGTTAGGGTAGGCCAGATACCCTATGATTAGTCTTTTCCAGGACTGAAAATTTGCTAATTATAACCCCACTCTTGGATATTGTTGCAATGTAAAATTTCTAAATGTTTCATTGCACTAAGTGCATATTGGCGGAACATACATACTTTTATTATATTTGCAATCGGTGGTTTATTAGATGATGCTTTAATATTTAGCATTCTGACAGACTATTAAAACTCATTGATCGATTGTTGGTCAAACCTTAGTCAGTCCTCTGATCTGAATCCCTGCTTTAGCATCCTGCGATTGAATTTCGAAGTAAGGTTTTCTGTCTTCTGGAACCAGAGTCATGAAATCTTCAACCGATAACTTCACCTTAGTTTCTTTTCTTCCCATCCAGTACTCCCTCTGCAGACGAATAATTGTCGCATTTAAGCAGACTTCGATTATCCTGATTCCTATTCCTAATAAAAGTAATAGGCTAATTCATATTAGAGCCACTAAAACCCAGTTGTAGGTAGACCAATTTTCGTGGAACCAAGAATCAAATGCCGACAGTGATGCCACTCCTAATCTTTTGCACCTAGATCTAGGTTTTTTCGGTGTAATCTAGGTTTCTTGGTTTTTTAAAGATCTAGGATTTTTGTGACGGCGGAATTTTCAAAGAATTTCGGAAAAATTGATTTTTTGGGTAAAAATGTACGAAAAGACGAGGAATATCGGCGAAAAAATTAGGATTTTGGAGGAATGACTAAAAATGGTCGTCAGAAATTTCAAGCCCAAAAAAGCAGTGTATTTTTCTGAAATTTCTGGATTTAGCCTTTTCTAACCATTTTCTGGCCGGATCTGACCTTTTTAAAAAATCAAGAATGGCATTACTGCATGCCGGGTATTATAAGCTTTTGAGTGGTGCTTCAGAAGTTTAGAAAAAAAACCATCAAAATTTTAAAAAGTAACTACAGTGAGCATGACTGAATAGCTGAATGAAAAATAGGTGTTAGTTTTTCAGGAGACATAATAATGCATTTATTGCGGCCCTTGAGGAACCTACCTTTTAACTAATACTTTTTAAAAGTTGTTTAACAAAATTTCTTCGCACTAACGAAACTATTCATATTAAAAAATATGAAAACGTGAAACTGAGAAACATAAGCACTAAAACACTATATGAAAAATAGCCATGCATGTTTCTAATTCCCTGCTTTACATTTTCCAACCTCTTCCTACAAACCTTTGCAGCCGTGACCTTCGTCTATCGCCCCTCTTGGAAAAATTTCTGCGGGCGCCCATGGACGCCACCCAGCAAAATAAACTGACACCACAGTGTAGGCCTAACCCAATTTTAAACTATAAAAAACGACGTGTGCGTTATTTCCCATCCCTCTCCTTACTCTATTGCTTCCCTTTTCCTACTCTCTTTAAATCTCGCACCATTGCTATCTGTGCCTCTTTTTCTCTTTCTCCTTTCGACGTGTAGCTTTAACTTCTCTTTTTCTCTTTCCCTCTCTATCTTTCGTTTCTCGCCACGTTTCTATCACTCTCCTAATCTCTCACATCCATAGCTAATTAAAGCTTATTTGAAGTTATTTCTCACCATTGAACTCTTCCGTTTACTCATTCCTTAATCATGAGAATTAAACATTCGATACCATTTTCTTCTTATTTAACGAAGAGAACCTTTACAAATAATGTGGCATTGAACACCTCTCTCTTATGCTGCTATGCATTATTGGATCGACAAAATAATTATTGTGTGCAAGAAATCACCAATGTAGGCCCCATAGTTGTAAAAAACGTTTTTTCCGTTTTTGATTCTCTCCCCAAAAACGTGGTTTTTTTATTTTTATTTTTCCCATCGTTTTTTATCGTTTTTTATTTTTTATTTAACTTTATTTATTCATTTCCTTTCTGTTATTTTTTTCCTTAATTTAGATTTTTTCTGATATTCCTTATATTTTCCGCCAACTCTCAAGGATTCAGTAATTATTTCATCGTTTAACATCATCACTTAAGAGATAGCCTGCGTGTAGTAGGTTCCTAATCAAGGTTTTAAAGGTTAAAATGCGGTTTTAGATGTAGCAAAGTGAAATTAATTTCCGTTTCCGTTTTTTGTGGGTTTTTTTTGTCGTTTTTTTTATTTTTTTGAATAGGCTAAAACGACGTTTTCCCCCGTTTTTTTTATTCTGTTTCCATCGTTTTTTACATCTATGGTAGGCCCTATATAGGCCAAATTATATAATAATATAATTATTATTGATAATTTATTAATTAATCAGTAAAATTATTCATTTACTGACCAAGAATGGAAAATAGAACGGTTGCGGAGTCCCGAATTCGCCTGGAATAACAGCATCGAAATACCAGGTAAGAATAGAGTAGATGATTGCATCGACCAGTAGCATGATCATAACGTGAGCCATCGTATGACCGTCTTCCGAAGACCAAATGTTGCTCCAGTGTAAGCCAATGTCTGGTCAAATTCAAACAGCCGCAACGTTCAACTGCCAAAATTGTATTCATCATTCCAACTTCTATTGAAGCAAGAATAATTTTCATCAATCCAACTTCTAGTTGAGCAACATTGCCTCCATAAAGTCAACATCCTTTAAACGTACCGGTCCAGCGTAAATGAACCGACTTTGCAGGCACAAAACACCGCAAATTTACGGGTCCCCCTTTATCAATGTAAAAAATATGCTTCCCAATGCTTTCGAATACTAGAAATAATGTGTAGTAGTGTCATAAAATCTGATTTATTTATTAAGTTATGCCTACTTTTTTTACAATAATCACGAATCTATCGTCATTACTGACGTACCGAGTGCTTCATACTGAGATATCTTCTTGAATCCGAATCCCATGGCCACGTTGAAATCGAGCGATGCTCCCAGCTTCTGCGAAAGATTCATATCGTTGTAGAACTTCTCCACGTAGAAAAACGGAATGAAAGAGACGAATTGCAGTACACCACAGAGAGCCGCTCCGTATGTGGCTGTTAACAAATGAATATTCAATAGTATGAAATTATCGAGTCTGGAGAGTATAAGAAGATTTCAAAAAGACTAAGTAAGTTCTATCTATTGTCATGAAAGTCCAAAATAGTTTCAATCACAGTGGCGTAGACAAGGGGGTCGGAGTTTCAAAAAATCCATTGGCTTATGAAACATTTTTTAAGGTTAGGGCCTGTTTGTCCAATTATAGGCTATAAGAAAAAAACAAGCATCCGACCATAACCTCCCCATCGGAAAATCCTGGCTACGCTACTGTTCAATTATATATATAGGGCTTTTATAGGCCTATATATATAGACCTATATGACAAAATATGTCGAAATAAAAAATGTAGAAACAATTCTATTAAAATAGTTTACAGTTACAAAATAATTATAATAATCAGAATAAGTCATGCTCCAGCATGCGCAGTTAGCACATAGAAACTTCACCTTAAAAACTGCTCGTCCAATTCCAGTCATTAGGCCTGCGTATTATTAGGGCCTGTAGCCTACCTATAATAATTATTATAATATAATTGTGATCAACGCCTAATAACAACTCTAGGTTGATATAGCCTAATTAATTACATGGGATACTTTTATCTTGCATAGGCCTACATATGCTGCAGAAGTAGACATAGGCCTAATTGAGTCTGTTAGCGCATTATTATTATTATTATTTATTTATTTTTAAATTTTAATTTTGCCCTGAGGTACTTATTATTATTATTATTATTATTATTATTATTATTATTATTATTATTATTATTATTGTTATTATTATTATTATTGTTGTTGTTGTTATTATTATTATTATTTTTATTATTACTATTAGGCCCTATTATTATTATTATTATTATTATTATTATTATTATTATTATTATTATTATTATTATTATTATTATTATTATTATTATTATTATTATTATTATTATTACCTTTTGAGAATAGAGTAGAAATGGCGAAGCAGAAGGTGATGATGGATATGGAGTAGAGTAGGAGGAAGACGAATGTGACGGTGGCTGAGCTGTTGTGCATCACTGATCCGTAGCGTGTCATTGGAGCATGTAATAAAATCGTCATAATGATCACAGAGATGAGCATATACAGCAGGTACTTGACGAACCACGAAGACCAGTACACCCAGTTACGCATTCCCATCAGCTTCATCAAATCCTGCATGATGTTTACAAAATAATGATCACGCATTTTAATTTTTTCGGAACAGTTCTATAGAGAATGTCTAAATTCTAAAATGACAGCAGTTGTATTCGAACATAATTTATTATGTGTAAGTGCGTGCTTTATTGAATCGCCTTCAAACCTCTCAGCTGTCCTCACGTAGAGTTGGCTATAGCCATTGAATGCAGGGGCGAAAGAATTGCGAATTCGAAGTAAGAGCTTCTCCTGTAGTTTGTATCTTCTCAAACAGCTAATACCAGCGTTTTCAGATGAACATTAGTGTGTGCAATATAATTTTGACGTAATAAATCCAGCAATAGAAGACAGTACAAGCATGACACTTAACATGACAAATATTTGACGCTTTAGAAGAAACGTTTATCCCTCAAAATTATTCCTATGTAGACATGAGATTAGACTTTAAGACAAAAACTGATTCGCTACTCGAGCTTATAGCCACTATGCCAGATAAAAGAATTAGATCAAATATAATCATTTTGACAGGCGACTTTTTTCTCGTGGAATTGCATGGTATTAATAGGGATTTATAGCAATAATTAAGCTTCTAGATAGAGTCTAATGACTCTACCCTTACTGTAGGGTGGATAACAATCGCAACTGTAGGCTCGAAGTCCCGAGATTTAACTTGTTCACGAAAGCTCGATCAAAACAAAACCGATAGCGAGATCCGGAGAGTCAGATAGGGAGACGTTCAGGTGGTGTTTAGAATTGAAGTGGCGAGGGGGGCTGCAAGGGTAAAATGATGTAGGCCTATCGGGATGGGATTTGTCAGAACTTGTGCTTTCAGTTTCGATTGAAAAACCTCTCGAGAGATATTATGAAGAGGTGAGGTTCTGGTGAGATCGCAAAATTGGTTAACAAAATTATGGCTGTTGAGTGATTTGCATCTTCTATATATAGTCACGGTGTTATGGAAGGGTGATAAGAAGTGATTGTATAGGCAACTGACGGTGTCACGGTGATGATAAGAAGTCTGGAGGATTAAACATTTATTGAAGTTGTGTGATATAACTTTTCAATAAGCATAAGATATCATAGGCGTAGATCTACAATTCTACATGTATAGGCTTATATAATTAATATTATATAGTCAGCATTATGATCTTTTATATGCATGCCTCGCATCATCTTTCAGTTTTGTTTTGCGTTTGCAATGTGAATCAACAAAGTACTATAATGTAAAAAAGAATGCTAGCAAAACTGATTTTCTTATGCAATTATTTTTGTTAGTGAACTACAGAAAGCGACAGGTCAAATAAAATTATAGCTACAGATCACCTGTTTAAAAACCATGTTTCTTGTTATGCCACGAACTACCGCATGAAGACTAAAGATGAAATTAAAAAATGCCTTTTGTAGACCTACATGTACGTTAATGCTAGGGGGAAATGACTTTCATTTGGCGCATTAAATATTATAAGTAGATTACAAAAATTGACGGAGTTGCAATATGCATAGAAGGTAGGTTCATTTATGCTTGGCCACTCTGCATGGTTTGAGGACGTTTCGTCAACGGACGATTCGTCAACGGATTGTTCGTCACGGACCTTCCCCAAGTGAACGATTCGTCAACGGGGCGATGCATCAACGCACTGCTGCTTCGGCGTTGGTTGAATACAAGATGGATTGTCGAAAAGAATTCATGTTAAATGGAAGTCGGAATGAAGAAAATAATTTTCTTTAAATGAAATTGGGGTTGATTAAATAATATTTGCACTTGAATAGAAGTGTGATTGATGGACAGCTTCATGCTTAATTAGAAATGTCATTCATGAAAAATAATTGTTCTTTAAATAAAAATGCGATTGATAAAAAATAGTTGTTGCACAATTAGAAGCTGGAATGACGAAACGAAAACTTTTTATGATTGGAAGCCGGATTGATGGAAATTATTCATGCCGAAGTAGAAGTCGGATTGATGAAAAATGATCGATGCTGAAATGGGAGCTGGAATGATGAAACGAATGCGTGTCTAAATGGAAGCTAGATTGATCATTGATGCAACTTATTCCGTTTAGCGAACAGTCCTTTGACTGAGCTTGTTGACAAAACGTCCGCATACCGTATAAATATATTATAGGGTCCACCTGTGGCTCTAATCGCGTAACAACCGTGACTATAGAGTATAGAGTCAGCGTTATGAAAGTCTGTGATTTTACCTTAAATTTGTTCTCTTTCTCCAGCACAATTTCCTGACAGATTATTGGGGCAATAAAGATAAAGCTGAAAGCAGTGCAAAAACCCAACATCTTTGTAGCGGCATTAATCAATGGATCATCGTTGTATGGTGGAAACGGATATCGCTTCAGTTGAGTCGTAATGTTCATCGTCGTTGGGTCGAAACTCTGGTTCACTTCCGCGATTAAACTCAGATCAACGGCCATTTGAATCGCCAGAAAACCCTCTTCTTTGTATACTACAACGAATGAACCACCTCTTCAATAATTACTACCATAATAGTGCCATAATTATATTGGCTGTGACTAGCGGACCGCCAAGCGGCCGTCGAATTTCAAATACTAGCGGACCGCGAGTCACGTGTAACCTGTCACGTGACTGGCGGCCGTCCAATACGGAATACTAGCAAGCCGCCAGGCTTTCTATTTACACCAATACCCAAGAGTTTCTAATGGCTAAACTACCCCTAACACTAACCCTAACCGACCCTCACGACGCCTAACCTGAACCTAACCAACACTCACGAAAAGATTGGTTACTTACTCTGTTTCTCGTAATTTTCTAAGTCATTAAAACAAGAAAACGTTTGTCCGACATAAAACCAACTATCGGTAACTGCCGCCATTGTAACACTATTCAAGATTCAAGACTCGTCATGTGACAGGTTACACGTGACTGGCGGTCCGCTAGTATTTGAAATTCGACGGCCGCTTGGCGGTCCGCTAGTCACTTCGAATTATATTAAGATTAGGAGTCATCAGTTTGACTAGTCCCAATGTTTCAGCAGCTGCTATAACAACCAACACCACAGCTACCACAACCTTTAACGCATGTAGGTCAAGGTTTTTATTTCAATTTACTCACTCTAACCTCTAGGTGCTATATAAATTTATAGATAGGCCTACTACAATGCAATGCAATACAATTAACTAATTAGCCTATATCATCGACAGAATGTTAAAACACGGACATACTGACGACCTTTTCCCGTACGAATATTATAGGTCCTCACCGCGTTTCGACTTAACAGCTGATGGACTTTGTGAAATGTATACATGTAGACGATCCTCTTACTATTATTACACACCAGTGCCCTTATTAGTATTAGAATGAGGTTGTTTATAGATTTTTATATTCCGGTAACTACTGGGGTCTATGGCCACCAGTCCTATCATTGAATGATTTTTCCGAGTTCTTCCCTTAAATATTATAATTAGTCATCTTAGTTCATCATAAAAAGAGGATAAAAAGAGAAACAAAGACAAAATTGTCCGATTATAATTATAATTAATAACAATCAACTATACCTGGTCCTGTATCATTCCTCGGTTGGTAATCATCTGTGTCAGGGAACGTTGCGTTTGTATTCCACTTGATCCTTACTCTTTCGTCTGACCATAATAACTTTCTGTCTGACCTCAGACGGATCTTGTAGGAGATTTTCTTCGGAAGATCGACCGAATCCTTTGAAACGTCGAAGATCATTGCTCCAAAAATGTCTTCGTTCCTCGTCACATAATCCACCAGCTCAGGTTCGGATGCAAAGCCCAGATCTACGACCAAAAGAAATGGAGGAAACTTTACATCAAGATTTGAAAAAATACCTGAGATAATTTTCACGGACAAATGCCCGGATCTTGGCTATGGGATATCTCCGGTTCCTTGCGGAAATAGCCTACCTATTATGTAGCCTACTCCACTGGAGTTTGCTGGAAAGACAAAGCACTCCATCGATGCAGCAGGTTTCATTAAGCATAGACCAACAGCTGGTGGCGAAAGACACAGAATAATTAGGTTAACACTTAAAAGACTATAAGTAAGCCTATAACCGGCGTTCCCTTACAGATTAGAGCCTACATTTGTAGCTAAAACGATACGCCATGCGTACGGTACCATAGGCCTACATTGTCTCCTTTGTACCACTGCCCAGGACTTTAAAGGAATTTTCATAACGGCACAACTACTTCCTTCCCTTTCCATCCTTAATGGTGAATTTCTCCACACTAGAGTACAACGACCTGTTTTACTATTTTAACTGCAGAGAAATGGGTCCAAGACTACACAAATCCGCTTAGCACTATATTATTTTGTGTAGAACTGAACGCTAAAAATGTCCCGGCACTACCATACTCTGTCATCCGATAAAATACCATGTACTGTCATGTAATGTCTCTTCATAATAAATATACATTGGCAACTAGGTTATAGTCTTCTGTGGCCTGATATATTCGCTAATTAACTTTAACTGATCGTGATGGGACCGTGTATTGCCGTTTAGGGACCTCAATCAAGTTCTTCACTTGCAATTGCTTGTGCTCTTCGACGTGAAACCCAGATGCAGTGTCCTCGCTGTAGTCGGGGCACCTCTGGGTAGTAAGGCGAGAAATAAAATAAATAAACAAATAAACGTGCATTGAACGTATAAAATGATGTTATTCTTCGATATTTCGCAACGTTATACAAAGATGGATGCTGGTTCATTCGCTGGTAGCGCTAACTCAATCAACACGAGCAAAGACAGCAAGCAGATCAAAAATTATATCGACTATTCCAGGTGGATGGTCTAGCGCCGTCATAAAGCGCAACTTTTCCACCAGGGCAGTAGCATCGAAGAATTCAATCGTTCAACGGCGAGCTAAACCTCAACTGGAAAGTTCAACTCCTGTAAACAATAAAACAAACCTGTAATATTCCCAATTGACATCGTTTTTTGTGTATGCCTATAGTTTGAACACACAATTCGTGAATGTTCCGTACCTGGTGAATACTTGATATCCATGAGGATCGTCGCTCTACTAACAATTCTCGCTACGAGGATCGTGTTCGGTGCGAAGGCGAGGATCAATTTCTCGGGTGGATGTCGCAGATCGTGAGCCAGGTTTGTGGTTACAACGAAGCTGTCGTAGGTTGTTACTTTTCGGACGAAGCGGATTTCGGCTTTTGCTCGTAACTGGACGAAACCCACAGTGAAGAAGAAGGGAAACAAAACGATTACGAACGCTTGAGCTTTCTGCTTATTCTCGAGCAACCAGATCTTCCACAGCAGCAACCGAAACTGTCTCCAACTCCTATAACACCACTAACATAATTATTCAATCACAAGTGAGCGTGCTTTAGGGCCCACACTAACGTCGTTTAGCCTGCTGAAAATAATGGCTTCATGCGAGCTACCTATAATAAATAAACAATGTGGGCCTATAATAGGTAATGCAAAACGGCACTTTGGCATAATGTAAATATTCGAAACTTGATTGATTAATGACAATCAATCTATCCATTGCCTGACATGGGTCCACGACTATTTGCTGAAAGTAAAAGGTAGTGTTTAAATAACTGCAACAGTGCCGTTGAATAGCCTACAGGCCGCGTTGAAAGTTTGTAGAGGAAGAAATAACGGGAAGAAAATGTTTTACAGTACGTCGATGAGACAGTGAACTCATAGTTGAGGGAGTTCATGCATGCGAAGACTGAAAACATTACGAATACTTTCACATCATCAAGCACACAATTATAAATGTTTTAATACAATACAATACATTTAAAGCTTATTCTAACGTGACCAAAAGCGTACGATTGTCTTCCATGCGTCTGTGTAGGTTCACTCGTTTCTGCCATTGCGGTGAAAATAGCTGTCAGAGAGAATCCAGAATCCAGGGTTTAGATCTAAACGATCGCTCGCATAATAGACATTCAAGTAACTCCACAAGAAAGCGTTGAAATCGCGTCAAAACTGCTCAACAGTATTGCTATAACAAATCTTAGAGAAATAAAATCGTGAAAATCATGGCTAATAATTAATTAGCTTTCTTCCAGACTTGTAATTATAATCAGTAGCTAAGTTAAATTCTCGAATCGAGCTGCAACGCATGCAACATCGCATCATCAAGTAATCATTTGAACTTAATATTATTGTTTATGACGTCATTGCTACCTCATTATTTTATGATGCAAGCTTCGATAAAGTGGACGCAGCAATTACAAAATACTCGCTTAATGCACACATCGGACGTGATTAGGGCCTAATATTGCCTACATACTACATAGTACATAGGCCTAGGTTTGATTTAACCAAAGAACTTCTATAACAATGAGCTGCAGGTTGTGTTCTACTTGCAGCCTCTAACTACTGTAACAGACTCGTGCTGTAGTACAAGTCCGTAGTTGGATTGCGGGGCTTACAATTATTTTGGGGCTTCAGTTTCGATTGGAGACTTTAACCCTTCAACGCCTACTTAGCCTACGTCCATGGCTGGATGGATGAATTACTTGTCAACTTGCTTATAATTATGCTACCGGGTAATCTAGATTCTGATCGTGAAAAACCAGAACAATAGATGTCTATGTAGGGATTGATAGAAATTGTCCACAGCTTGATATTGTAACAACTCCTGAAGTCTCTTAATCTAAGTTTCTTTGGGGTCATAGCAGGACTTCAATGAAAAACACTTGTGACTGACATACATGTAGGTAAAAACCACATGTTGACATACCGGTATTGGCATATTGTGTTAAATTTCTCACAATCTTCCCTCATATACCCGGTAGAGTAATGGATAATACGCTGGCGTAGAGAGCGAGAGGTAACGAGTTCGAGCCTCTGTTGGGCGGACATGCTTTGTAGGCTGCTATTAGCGCCGTGTATTGCAGGCTGTCTGTTCAGTTATTATTGGCTATAGGTTTGATGCTAATTACGACTACTGCATAACTTGTACAATGTAGGCCTACAATGTCATGTGAAGTGCAGTGCGTTTGCAGGCGCTCAATTAACCCTTTGGAGGAAGCCCGAGAAGACATTGATAAAAACTACGGGGTACTGCGTTTTTCAGAGATTCTTTCGTGTTTGTTCATTTTTTTCCATCAAACTATCTTCTGGAACAATCAGAATACGATTGGAAAAGTCTCGTGCCGCACATGGACAACAACAAAATAATATCAATTGACCTGCGTTGTCAACCCAATCAATCAATCAATCAATCAATCAATCAATCAATCAAATATTCAATCAATCGATCAAACCCCGATTTAATGTTATCAGTAAGAAGTTTTATCCATTCGATTTAATAGCAACAACCATTTAAATTATGCTCACGACTTCAAAGTCAATGTTTTTTTAAATTGTTTATGACATCATGATTTATTCTAGGTAGTTTGTAAACTGCAGTTGCAGATTAGGGTGGAGTGAAAACGGTGAAATTTATAGAATCAGAACGGCTTAGTGACAGTTCGTTGCCTTTTGGTATAGGTTGTTATCACGCAAGATATTTCTTTAAAATTCGTTCTCGAAGATTTGCCCCAACGAGCTTTAAAATTTTAAAATTGTTTTAAAAAATCAAAAATTAAACAAATTGATTTTTTTTGTAAAATGTTAAAAATCAGCTGCAATATTGTTTAAAATAAATTAAATGATTGTATTTCGACAATATTAATAAACATTAGACCAACGAATCCCAGCTGTCCAAAAGTATACACATTTATCACCGTTAAGTAGGTTAAAGCTAAATTTGTTATTCTAAAGCTCCGATTGGAATTCTGTTCTGGTATTGAAGAAAGGCATTAGTTTTCATGATTCCAATCTGACAAGGATGATCTGGAACCTTTTTAAAAAAAGTTTTAATTTTTTATATATTTTTAATTTTTTAACAATTTTAAAATATTAAAGCTTGTTGGGGCAAATCTTCGAGAACGAATTTTAAAGAAATATTTTTGCGTGATAACTACCTATACCAAAAGGCAAAGAATTGTCACTAGGCCGTTCTGATTCGTTAGATTTCACGTTTTTCACTCCACCCTATTGCAGATATGAGGTGTTGAAATAATAGGCAGTGGCGTAGCCAGGAATTTTTGATGGGTGGTTGGGTTTTTTATGGCATGGCCGGATGCCCTTCCTGCCACCAACCCAACATTGTTACAGTAAATAACAAGGGAATACAGTAACAAATGGAATAAAGTAAGAAAAACAATTGTTACTACAAACAATTGTTTTGTTCTCTTATTTAAGTCGAGAAATAACCCTAAAAAAACTTATAGGCCCTATGTAGGCCCGTAGGACTCGCCCTCTGCCCCGGTTACTTGTGTGACTGCCCTGGCTACGAAAAGTGTCTGGCGCTGCCAGTGGTTGACCATGTGTTACAGAGGTCAGTGCTGCAATTTCGACTGCAGGAGGCGAGCGTAAGATTCCTCCATTTGATGAAAACCGATTGGCAGTCTTTCTTAAACGCACTAGTTTGAATGCATCCTCGCTGGATGCTCGTTGCTTTATACTCGGCTCCTGCAGAACAGACAAAATGAAGATTAGTGGACGTAGTGAGCAGCGACCTGAAGAATAATGTCGAGGAATGAAAAAGGTTGGTTACATGTTGGCCTAGATACAGCATGAAGAAAAATTGGGTCAACAAGCAGAAATACATAATTTAATAGGCTACACACGTAAAGAATGCTATGGTCCACATTCAGAGAAGAGTAAGAAAAGTGGGAAAGAGAGAAGACTGGTTTGATCATGAGATAATTATATTAGATCATGTAGATAGAAAGAACGCAAAAGAATCGGAGCTTTGAAAAAAAATCGCACATCTTAATGTACCGGTGTCTTCATCTTTTCCTTGAAAGACAAGCACTCGCAAACCCGGTTTTCAACTCAAAAAGATTTTTTATTAGGCTACGCGATTTTGAGCACATGACATTAATTAAAGGGTCTCCTAGCCCTCGATCTGCCTTGCTAAGGATTAATCTTCCATAATGTAGCTGAAATAGTAATTCACCTTCGTCAATATAAGCAAACAAGGAGCCATTTAAAAGCCTACTGCAAAAAAAAACAAGGAACCATTTAAAATTACTACGGCTACCCGAATATTCCTCATTGAACACTATAATATACTTATACGAAAACATCATGGGCTTTTACTTGATGCTTCATTCACGATCATTAAGAATCCCAAAGTGCATCGAAGCCCTAACCAAACGAGCCTGATAGCGAGTTCTCTTGTTAAACTCCAGTGTTCTAGCGTGGCAAGTGCATAGCCTACCGGTACTGTAAGTCTGTGGTAAAAAAAATTATTATCCTATGTAATTAATATGATAGAAATTTATTTCCTGCACCATTTCGTTTTTCGTAGTCTACGATTACTCCGCAGATTTGCTTATCAGTGCACGTCTCAAGAGACCATCCTCTGTCGAAGCAATTTTCTCCAGCAGGAATTTGTGAGCAGCCCCAGCAGTCGAGACCTTAAATGATTTAAATGAAACAGGCCAATAGACCATAGTCTGTTTACAGCTTAGCATAGGCCTACATGTAGAGTTGTAGACAATTATTACAGACATAGCGAATAGTTTATTCTATATATAAGTAGATTAACGACGTGAACATGTAGGAGTAACTTCAATAATTTACCTTTAAAATTGTGAGCTATGCTTATTTCGTATGCAGACGTTTTAATAATCGTGAATGAAGCATTTGACGTGTAACTGTGTGTCATAATAAGCTTAGCAATTAGCCTACTACGTGTTCATGAGTCAGTGTTCGCTTAGCTATAATAGGCGCACCAGATTCTGAAGTTAAAAATCATTCTCAAATTACTTATTGATATCCATTATGGCGATTATGCTTATGAGGAAACGAAACCCATTGTGGAGCATAGATCTTTCCGCAATAGGTGTGGAATTAATTATTAGCATAGAACCGAGATCCTTTGCAAAACCATCATCGACAACAGAAACGGGCTGTAAATTCAAGAAGTAGTGCACTGCAGAGCTGCAGGGTTCCGTCGAGCTATGTGCCTTGGCAATATGATTTCTGACTATCTAACTTGCTCCGACAATTCTGAACTAGCCTACAAGCAATGTGCTAGGCCTATGTAATAACATGAATTCAACGTGAGTAAGTATCAATATGCGCATTTTTTATCGGAATCAAGACTCATGTTTAAGAGAAGTTTAAAAACATTTGGTTGTTGAATAATTGCAAGTGTAGCCTAGTTGTAATCGTACATTTATATAGCGCCCCTTCAAGAGACTCATCAGAGGCGCTCCCGACCTGACATCAAACCACAATCAAAGAGAATGGTTTTCAAACGCTTGCGGAAAAGGGGCAAAGAAAGACAAAGAGTTCATTAGGTCTGCTATTTCTCGATATTATTGGAGCCATCTTTGTGATCACAATCACAATTACAATTGTCATTGAAGGGCTTTTGAAGGCCTAAACATCGTAAACACAATGATAATCATGATTATTATAATCGTCAACATCGTGGTATTCATCATTATCCTTATCGCCACAGTCCACAGTCATTATTATCATCATCCTATTATAGTCGTCGTCGTTTTCGCTCTGATTATTATCGCTAATGTAGTCATCGTTATCTTTTCTCGCTGAGGTAAGCTTACCATCAGAATATTAACTTCGAAAACTGAATTCTCATTCACTCGGTTCTAGTTCTTGTGCATCAAAGCCAAACGGCTCAAGAGTTCTCTATTATTCTGTGTATGGAAATTCTAAAGATCAGGCCTACAGAACTATCGTCATCATTTCGGTTATCATCATTTAATCATTGCTGTAGTCGTCGTTATCATACTGGAGAGTGGACAAGATAAACTATTTTAAAAAGCAAGAGCAAATCTCGCTTGCACATTGGCTACTTGCTAAAGTGCTTATAAAACAATACAAGAATTCAAGCGTCTTCTTTACCTTAAGGGTAAGAAAGATTACGAAATACTGTTTACCTTCAGACAACTTAATCAGCAGACACAAGCCAATTGAAAGCCAGATGAGGCAGTGCATCGTTCCTGCTGTAGCGATTTAAAACAGAGATCTACGGGTAGACTACCAGGTATTTGTGCAGCAACTGATATATTCTGGTAGAAGGAAAAGCGTACGACGAGCAAAAGAATGTTTCGTAACGGCAAATTAATCGGTTCATGGGCTTTAAATGATCGGCCGAGGGCGTTGCGGAATTAACCAACCATCTCCGTGTGATTTTTGAAACCGAACAAGATGCATGCATGTATAGCATCTGCAATCTGTGTGCGATGTATATTGTATAATGTAGTCAATTGAAGATGCGCTTAATGAATACAGTTATTATGATGCAAACTGTAAATAAGAGGATGTCCTCTCACTGTACAAAACAATACATTGTCACAAATGTACCAGTTACCCTGTCACAAATGCTTGAAAAACGATAATGCTGTTGTTTGCCGTATTGTAAGGCAGAATATATTCGAATTTTAAGTGGACAAAGATAATCGCCAATGCAAATGAAGAAGAAAAAGAGGACGAGGAGGAGTGGACGAGGTGAGTGAGTACTAGGAGGAGAGTACGAGGAGGAAAAGGAGGATAAGGAGGAGAAAAGAAGAATGATGAGGAGGAGAGGAGGAGGAGAATAGAAGAATGAGGAGGAGAGAAAGAGAATAGAAGAATGAGGAGGAGGAGAGAAGAGGAGGATGAGAATGGAAGAATGATGAGGATCCGATCGAGGAGAGAAGAAGGAGGAGAATAGAAGAATGATGAGGAGAGGAGGAGAATAGAATAATGAGGAGGAGGAGAGGAGGAGGAGGAGGAGGAGGAGCAGCAGCAGCAGTTTCTTGATCTGGTCTTGGTATGATTGGATGTACATGTATTTCCCGTGCGTTGCTTTTGTTATGCTAATGAATAAACAACTTCACTTAAAATCTTCGTCGACACGGCTTTCATGCTTAGTTAAACATTATTTCTTGCCTTTGCTCAAACTAGGCCTACATGCACGTACCATAACGATCGACTTGGCTCGGCCGACGATCGACTCGATCGACTTCGAGTCGACTTGACCTAGTTTTGTCTCTTGCTCACCCCTGCAGTTATATGATCTCAAAATGAAAACTGCGTGACGTCACACTAAGCCTAATTTTGTATTCTCAGTGAATTTATAGTAGATGTGCACTGTAGTCGTAGTGACGTCACAATAGGCCTCGTTTAGATTCTGTAAAATTAATGAGTTTCAAAAATTATTACGATTGATCTGCGTAATAATCGAAGTGACGTCACAATTCGTCTAGTTTATACTCTCAAAATGCTCTTCTTTATTAGTAGATATGTATAATAATTAAAGTGACGTCACAGTAGGCCTTGTTTATATTATCAAAATGCACTTTTATAATATTACATTTTGTATCATAATCGAAGTGACGTCACAATAGGCCTAGTTGTTTTAATTCTCGAGGTGAACCTGTAATAGGCCTATAATAGTAAAAATTGCATCATAATCAGAGTGACGTCACAATAAGCATGGGTCTAGTTTTGTATTCTCAAAATTAATGAAATTATATGATAGTAGATCTGTATCCTGATCGAAGTGACGTCATAAAAGGCCCCGTTTTATATTCTCAAAATTACCATCTACATATAATAATTTATACAGGCCTAAATGTATCCTGCTCATTCAGGAGCGGATCCAAGAGGGCAATCCGACCATGCCCCACTCCATTCGGACCCTCCTCCCATCAGTTTTCAAGAAGCTGTAAATCAACGCAACGGGAACAGGAAGGTGAGAGAGAAACTAGCACATGACTAAAAAAGTCATCAGATTTTAAGTAACCGGAGTTGCCACGAGTTTTCAGAAGTTTTTTGGGCGAAAGACTAAAAGAAGGATTTTTCCACGGAAGACCAACAAAAATTTTTGTCGGCCCAAGACCAAAAAATTTGACCCCCGTCAAATATTTCTGTATCCGCCTCTACTGGTTGAACTCAGATCGAAAACGTAGGGCTACGTCTTTCAACTTTACAGTTCTACAAACACGAAATCGTCAGCTGCCAAAAGGTTCATTAGCTGCACTCGTGTGGAAAAACTGAATTACGTCATTATATCATGCAGTTCACTTTGAGACTTTTAAGTGGAGTCTAGTCGACGGAGCAATGATCGACTCGACTTGCAAGTCGACGATTTTTCGATCGACTCGACTTGGCATGTCTCACGATCGACTCGACTCGCAAGTCGATCGAGTCGATCGAAAAAACTCACGATCGACTCGACTTGCAAGTCGATCGAGTCGACGATTTTTCGATCGACTCGACTTGGCCGAGTTATGATCGACTCGATCGATCGACTCGATCGACTGCGGGGTATACAATAGTGGCCTCCTACTCATTGGAAGTTTTCATAACCACACTGTTTTCTAAGGGCTGGCTACGCCCGCATTCATTGATTCATTCACTTCGTCTGCTATAATGTTGAACTTTATAAGTTGCGCTATAGTAGTAACGACTATATTGACTCTGATGTTGTATAGTCGGATGTTCTTGTTCCTTAGTTCTTGACTAAGCTTCCGTGCAAGGAGGTCTAATGGCGTTTGAGTTCTGAGACATTTCTGTTATTAATCATATTAAATCTCTTATCTATAAAGATCATCAGCTTCGTTTCTTAACAGGTTATGGGCCCAGGACGCCCAGTGCACAAGATGATCTCAAAGAGTTAAAGAGTTTAGGATGCGATACTTTAATAAGGAAAATCCGGTCAACCACGCGGTAAAGCGTGACATGTGACTGTTCTCTTCGTCGTGACAGAAATGCAAGAGTCAGTTGTTTATTTCTTTTCTCCGAAAGAATAAAGATGACGGATAAAGGTAAAATCGCAAAGTTGAATAATCAGAACTATCAAACGTGGAAGTTTAAAGTTGAACTCCTGTTAATTAAAGAGGATTTGTGGGACACTGTCATTAAAGAAACTCCTAATCCTATTACGGAAGCGTGGCAAAGTAAAGATGGAAAAGCACGAGCCACGATAGGCTTGTTAGTTGAAGATAATCAACTTCATCTAATAAGAAAGCAAACTACGGCAAAGGGTTCATGGGAAGAACTGAAAAAGTATCACCAAAAGGCAACACTGTCCAGTAAAGTAAATTTATTAAGGAAACTGTGTGCATTAAAGTTAACAGAGCATGGCGATATGCAAAACCATCTTGCAGAAATGGAGAATTTAATCGACCAGCTTACTTCGTTGGGTGAAACGTTGGCAGAGCATTTAACAGTCGCTTTCTTCCTCAGTAGTCTTCCAGAAAGTTATGGGACACTGATTACAGCATTAGAAAGCAGACCTGAAGATGATTTGACTGTGGAATTAGTCAAAGGAAAATTGCTTGAAGAGTCTGCAAGAAGGACAAGTAATTTCGCAACACATAAAGGACAAGAATTAAAGGCTTTTAAAGCAACAAAACCAGTAACAAATCCTAAAGAATCTCGCACATGTTTTTTCTGTAAAAAGCCTAACCATATAAAAAGAGATTGCAGGAAGTACATCCAGTGGAAAGAAAGAAACACAGACCATGTGGCAAAACATTGAGAGAAAATTTCATTGAAGAAAAACCTCCAGAAAAAGTAGCACATACATGTCTTAAAGCATACGAAAAAGACATCAGTTGTATTTGGCATGTTGACTCAGGTGCAACAACACACATGTGTAGTAACAGAAATTTCTTCTTGAACATTAACAGACAGTATAAAAGTGAAGTTTTTCTCGCTGATGGTCGGAAGATTCAAACTGCAGGAAGTGGTGAGGTAATGATTAATTTCATAAAGGAAAATGGAGAGATACATGTTCCAAAATTGTGTGAAGTCTTGTACGTTCCACAATTGAAAGGAAATTTACTATCAGTAAAGAAACTTGTCAATAAAGGTTGTGAAGTGGTTTTCAAAGAAAACAAATGCATCATAATAAAGGATGGAGAAACAATAGCAATTGCAGATGACAAAAATGATTTGTTTGAAGTGAGGATCTCTGAACAAACAAATAAAGTAAAGCAAACCCATATTGCACAGGTTGCACAAAGTTGCACAGGTTGCATACACGTTTGGCACAACAGAATGGGACACAGAGATTCAAAAGCTATACAGAACATGGTGAATCAGAATAAAGTATCAGGGATCGTCATCAAGCCGTGTAAATTCTCAGGTGTATGTGAATGTTGTATTGAAGCAAAGATGACAAGAAAGTCTATCCCAAAGAAGTCAGATTCCAAGTCAGCTGAAATTCTAGACTTAATACATACAAATGTCTGTGGACCAATGCAGACAACAACACCAGGTGGGAAAAGATATTTCATGACGATGATTGATGATCACAGTAAATATACAGAAGTGTATTTATTGGCAAATAAATCTGAAGTACCTGACAAAATTCAAGAGTATGTCAAGCATGCCCAGACAAAATTTGGTAAAACGCCGAAAAGAATTCGTTCAGATAGAGGAGGGGAATATACAGCTGAAAGGTTACAGAAATTCATGAAGAGTGAAGGAATTCAAGCTGAATTCACAACCCCCTATACACCGCAACAGAATGGTTGTGCTGAAAGAAAGAACCGTTATCTTACTGAGATGACAAGATGTATGTTAAATGATGCAGATCTACCGCTAAAATATTGGGGCGAATCCATTATGACAGCGAATCATTTACAGAACAGATTACCAGTTGAAGGTATTGAAGGCACTCCTTTTGAAAGATGGAACAAAAGGAAACCAAATCTAAGCTACATAAAGAAATTCGGATCAAAAGCTTACGTAGCAATTCCAGCAGAAAAAAGACAGAAATTGGATGACAAAGCCAAGAAATTAACTTTTGTAGGTTATGAAAAAGGTACAAAAGGTTACAGACTACTAGATGTGAACACGGACAAAGTGTACATTAGTAGCGATGTGATATTTCTTGAGACTGATCCACATTTATCAGAAGTGAGTAATTCAGACATTGATGTTGAAGAGAAGTCATCAAATTCAGACTTTGATGATGAAATTGTTCAATTTCCAACACACAAATTACCAGAGGAGGTAATAATTCAACAGGATACAGAAACTACAGACTCACAGATAAACTTAAGGAGATCAGAAAGAGTTAACAAAGGTAAACCAGCTGAAAGGTTAATTGAAACAATTTTAAAATAAAGTAACAATGGTTGAGTCAGAACCAAGAAATTATAAGGAAGCAATATCTTGTAAACAGCAACAATCCTGGCGGAAAGCTATGGATGAAGAAATGAAATCCCTTAATGAAAATGGAACATGGATCTTAACAGAACTACCTGAAAACAAAACAGCAATTGGTAGTAAATGGGTTTACAAAATCAAAAGGGATGAAAAAGGAAATATAACAAGATATAAAGCACGTTTAGTTGCACAAGGATATTCTCAGAAATTTGGAGAAGATTATGATGAAGTTTTTGCTCCTGTGGCAAAACCATCAACATTGAGAACTATCTTGACCATAGCAGGACTTAAAGGCATGACGGTAAAACACTATGATGTGGAAACAGCTTACCTGAATGGAGATTTATCTCATGAAGTGTACATGAAACAACCTGATGGATATCAGAAAGGCGCTGCAGAAGTTGTCTGTAAACTGGAAAAGAATTTATATGGACTCAAGCAAGGAGCGAATGAATGGAACAAAAAGCTCAATGAAGTACTTATCACTAATGGATTCAAGAGAAGTGATAATGATCTGTGTCTATATTCAAAACAGTACGATGAAGGATGGATTTATATCTCAATTCATGTGGATGACTTAATTGTGGCAGCAACAAAAGTTTCAATGATAAAGGAATTTGAAGAAGTTATGAATGAAACTCTGGTTATGAAAGATCTGGATGATTTATCGGAACTAAATATCATTTTGTTCGATAAATGTACAGAAATAAGGAACTAGACATTAAGACTTAGTTTTGTCCTAGTGAACATATGATAGCTGATCTCTTAACTAAACCTCTAGAAGCAGTTAAAACTAGGAAGTTTACTTGTGAAATTGGGTTAAATTGAGAGAACAGTATATTTTGTTATTAGGATAAATTAGTCGTTAAGGAGGGGTGTTGAACTTTATAAGTTGCGCTATAGTAGTAACGACTATTAGTAGGCCGGAATTAAAATCAAAATATCTAAAGCTGGAAGAAATTCGGGACAAGCCAATATTTTGGCAACGGGTTAAGTATGTTGTAGTTACATTCCCATAAAAACCTACAGTGAACCTACACTTAGCAAAATGTGAAATTTGAACTTAAATTTGGGACTATTTGTTTGGAGCATTTAGACCCTGCGCAGTCTTTTCTGAGTAGGAGTTACCATGGCGTAAGAAGGCAGTACAGTCTTTCGTTGCATGTTTACGTCGGCAACGTGCAATTTATTAGTATAATTTTTTGAAATTTATTCGTTTCATTCGCGTTTAAAGTTAGTTCAGCCTTAGATTACGTAAAATAGTTAGGAACTGCTTCGATTTTATCGGGTAGTTTAACCTGTTAACGTTGTGTAGGATTTTTGTAGCAATTTGTAATTGAGTTGAGCGATAATGGCGGGCGAATCGGGCAGCTACGGCTGAGCTATGCGAGGATAAATGCGTTATTTGCAGTTCTGTTACTAGTTCTTCGACTAGCGATTATTGTGACTGCATTTGCGTAAGCAAGAGGAATGAATCCCTTCTCAGAAAGCTAGTATTCGGCGTGATGATAGCGCTATAACCAATACATGGCTATTGGCTAGACATCTAGGCATAGTTAAGGTTCATGAACACTGCAAAATAGTCAATTATAGTGATCGACATTGCGAACTGCATAAGCGTAAGCTGGTAGCGGTGAGCCGGATTATTATTGACTTTTTACATAGCTCACTGTCAAGGTAACCTACTCAGAAGCACTCCTAGTCTAACAACGGCTATATAAGGCAGTTTTTAAGCGAGAAAAGATGTAACCTCTAGGCACAAGGCGGAATGAAACAGGGAGCCAACTCCAGGTTCTAGGACCAGCCACTGAGAAATAGCGCTGGTACATTATGGTAGTCCGTGAGTGAGGGGCCAAGAGCTCAGCTGATCGGAGGTCAGATCGCCGCTGGACACCAGAGGTAGGACAGCAGGGCTCTTGCAGGTACATGAGAGCCAGACCATCCATACAGCGCAAACTAATGCAGAAACCCTATAGGTTATTCGATGTGTAATAGAAAGCCAGTGGAGTACGATGGATATGACCTATAAGACGTGCTGCTGTGCGCAGAACCTGCTCAAGACACCCGATCTGGATCACCAGGAACCCCCAAAGGAGGGAACTTCAATAGTCGATGTGAGATACCACAAAGGCATGGACAACAGTGGCAGCAGCAGTAGGGGTTAGAGATAGAGATGATGTGCTGCAAGTATTTCAGACATCATGAGTTCATGACAGTCAATGGAGGCAAACTTTGGTGACTTGTGCACTATTGTGAGGCAGAATACGTGATGCACAGTTTGACCATGAAAACATCGCCAGCATTCATAACAGAAGTTTGGCTAAGCTGTGGATTCCGCCCCTATTACAGACATTTCTGCAGACATCAATAGCATAGCGAAGCAAATTATCGCTTAACTCAATTACTTATTGCTACAAAAATGCTACACTTTGTTAACAGGTTAAATACCAGTTAAAATCGTATCAATTCCTAACAATTTTAGGTAATCTAAGGCTGAATTAACTTTAAACGCTTATGAAACAAATTTCACAAAAATTATATGATTAAATTGCACGTTTCCGACATAAACATGTAGCCAGACTCCAGTTCCAATTTACACACAAAAATTGAAATGCATTTCCTCCTTGGCATTTCAATTTTCTCTCTTCTACGTGACATCCTGAAAGACTATGTTCATCAAATAAACCACAATTTTCCAACAAACCGGGCATGCATTACATCTCCCGTCTTGATCCAATGTAAACCGCAATGAAACACAGATATGATATCCATCACGACAGAAGGATCACCTGCAGGATCCTCTGCTCCATCCTGTTGGCTTTCCAACATTAAACTCCATTGGGACACACGCAACCCTAACAGTTACTTAATTCCATCCACACCTATTACCTCATTCCATTGAAACCATATAATTTCAGTTGTGTGCTTCTATAGATATGGGCCTACATATGCAGGATTAGGAAAAAAGAATTAGGTTGTCCTGCACTTTTTTAAAAATCAATCTGCTTTGTTCTGGTTTATTTTAATTTTTTTACATGCTGCTGTAATTAATGAATAATGATTTCTATATTTACAACTGTCTTATATCGATATATGGCATGTTTATGTTTAAAATGTTGGTTTATAGGTGGAATGTTTGTGACTGTCATAGATCTATATAGTGTAGCAAAGTAGCATAACTATCTCTAAAGGCCTATAATTGTCATATTCTGTGCTTTAATGAGTGCATCACTCTCTGTACAATGTGGACACTAAGCATCCTGTGCATTTATGAATGCTACGAACTTAATTACCACTCTCAAGCAACCAGAACACACCAACTAGGCCTACTGTTTTCCATTGTATCTATGGACATAATTATTTTCATGACCGTATTTGACCTGCCAATTTTGCTCATGACCTGCCTTACGACCTGCTTGGAACTTTTAGCTCTTTTTTACATTTAATTTCCTTGACCTACTGAATAACTGCTATGAAGAACTGCTTGACACGACCTGCCTAACTTGTAGCCTATAGCTTGTGCCACGACTATCTGTATATTGTATTCTTAGTTTAAGGGCTATTTTAATATTTGCAAGCAGGGTAATGGATGAGGACATCACGTACTTCCTTCTCTTGGGTCTATTAGCTTAGATAGCAAGAGACAGTATTTAAGTTCTGACACAGTATCAGTGTAAGAATTTCTTCACTCTGCTCACAAGTGCTTGCTGGATGAGTGCTTGTGAACACACCTGTTTCATATTGGGCTAGTTAAGTAAGTATTGTTAATTAAAAGTTGTTTAAAATCTTAATCTAAGGGCTAGTTCAGCCCGTCAATATATTAGGCCTACATATAGGCCTATTTTTTCTTAACCCAACCCCGTTTAGGAGGTGGTTTGGAGTTTTCAAACGCAAATAAAAATTCTAATTTAAAAGAACTAGTTCTGTGTATTTTACGTCCAAGACCATTGGAAAAAGTTGAAAAACCCGGAATGGAACTCCCGAATTTTTTTCATGGCTCGCCCCTGCATATTTTCAATTTAGTTATGCATGTCGATCTGGTAAAACACGTGCAATGGCCCCTTAATATCAATACCGTTCGATTATCTGACCCACTAAACGCGGACAACAGACACCAGGATTGTGCACATCCGCCCACTGTACACGGAATTACAGCCTAAATTGTGCGTAATATAGTGCGCTACTTTTTGTTAACTTGTAAATTTTCCTAATGACATTCGCTTTGTAGGTTTTAGTATGTTATACTACACAATATTACCTAACTAAAAAGTATAAAACTGGCTTGTCCCCAATTTCTTCTAGCTTTTTTTTATTTCTCGCCGACTATATATTGACTCTGATGTTGTATAGTCGGATGTTCTTGTTCCTTAGTTCTTGACTAAGCTTCCGTGCAAGGAGGTCTAATGGCGTTTGAGTTCTGAGACATTTCTGTTATTAATCATATTAAATCTCTTATCTATAAAGATCATCAGCTTCGTTTCTTAACATATAATACTTCTCAGCATCTCAGGATTGATGAAAAACGCATTAGAATTGAAAGCAGATTGAAGGTTTTTTACAGGTAAAATCGAAGCTGGAATGGCGAAAATAATGCTTGAAAAATAGAAGTCGTATGAAGGTACTTTTAGATTTGAAATAGAAGCTGGATGCATGTTGAAATACACGAATGAAAATCATAAATCCAGCTACCACTTAACTAGAAAACCATTCAACGTTTTATTCATAAATCCAGCTTCTATATCAGATTTAAAAATGGCTTTATCAAGCGTCTATTTCTCATGCGTTATTCTCGTCAATCCTGCTTATTTCACATGTAAATGAAATTTGATTCAGCTTCCATTTATCAAGCGCATTTTCATTAATCCGGCTTCTATTTCGGTTGACCAGTTGTCTGTTACAGTAGACCAGTTGTCGTTAGACCAGTTATCTGTAGACCAGTTGCCGTTAGACCAGTTATCTGTAGACCAGTTGCCGTTAGACCAGTTATCTGTAGACCAGTTGTCTTGGAACCCCCTAATCATGGGCAAAAATCGAAATTTTCTGAGCAATACCTGGTGCCTATGCGGGTATTCCTGCAAATGTAAAGGACATTGTTAGAGAGCATCATTCTGATGTCTCTTTTTGCACTACTATCTGCAAACGTTCGACATTAGATTGCTCATGAAGCATTCAGTCCAATAGGAGCGTTTCAAATTTTGAATGCATACCATGGTACGTTGTCATCAATTGCAATTGAAGTTTGTTTTGCCGTCACAATAATAATTATTCCAACTCACGCGGACCTACATGTAGGTCGAAGGAGTGCATACTTACTTCTCTGCTGCCTAATATGATATAATTGAATATAAAGACTGTATAATTGTTTGCCAGTGCGAATATAATTGAGTCGTCAATTCCGTTAGAAAGATAAACACAAAAATAATTCCATGGCTTAATAGTAAGCTTACTGCAGCACGAAAAGTCAATATTGAATGACCAACGTCTTTACACCTATATGCATTGCAGACTAACGTAAAAGCATTCCGCAGAATGATTTAAAAGGCATTCTAGATGTCACATAATAATTATTTTCACATTAAGACTATTTTGAATTGCAAACTTAATCATTATTTTCACATTAAGACTATTTTGAATTGCTAACTTAATCATTATTTTCACATTAAGACTATTTTGAATTGTTAACTTAATCATTATTTTCACATTAAGACTATTATTTTTGAATTGCTAACTTTGAGTGCAGATCAGTAGCTTAAAAGGCTCAGTTCCTGCTGCATTGTTTCATTGTCGGCGTCTTCATCGCTACAATGGCAGTTGGTCAGATCTTCTGGGTCGTCGTCATTTGTGTGGCTATTCTATCGCCCAACTATTCCGATGGGTCATGCCAGGTACATGTATGGTAGCTCTAATAGTGTCATATCCTACCAAACATACACACACACACACACACACACTTACGTGTGCTTTCGTGAATAAATAATACATGCATGAATGCATGATATTTGTGTGCAAGTGAACATCTGGAACAGTAGCTTGGGTGGAAGTTCGACAGGTGACTTACGTGGCAACCCACTGTGTAAAGAGTACTAAGCATCCTACCAGCCTACAATTCACGCATTTACAACAATGAAATCTCCTCGTGATGTGCGATATACGAATAAACTCTTAACATGATTTTACATTGCGCAATCGGATACGTTGATCATTTATCAGCTGTGCTGCGGGGATGTTTTAAGGAATTTTTAGAACTGCACAACTCCTTCTTTCTTTTCCATTATCCATTGTAAATTACTTAAAATTGGAGTACAATGACTTTTGGGGCTAGTTTTAATTGTACAGAAGTGCTTCTACAACTGCACATTTTGTGTTGAACTGCACGTCAAAAAATGCCCTGCTGTGCTGATTTAAGTCAGGGTGTCGCGGATTGCATGCGGTAAAATTTAATCAGAGTGGATCAAAACAACAAGCAGAGAAAGCTTTATTAAAATTATATTATTCGCAAATGGCGTGTCATTAAAGTTCTTGAGTAAGTAAGCAAAACAGTTTTGACTGTCGAACTTCCCTCCAGTGTCAGACTTCCCCCCAAGCACTTATGTAAATATTTTTCTTTTTTTCTTTCTTATTCTTACCTTTAATGCGTGAATTGAAAACCTCAATTTTTGATGGAGGAGGCACGTTCAACGCAACTCTCTAAATCTCTAAATGGAGGTGGCATGGCTTGATTTCCCTTCTGGATCGGCCTCTGCCCGGCAGTACCTGAACAAGTATGCACGGTTCGTCTTGTCATGCACTCATGCATGGACGCATGTATGCAAAACTATGTATGTATTATTTTATATATGAGTGCATATTAACATTGATCTGCGTTACAGCCTAAGTGTTATAACTCGCAACAATGGTGCATCTTTTAGCTAAAGTAGAGTTGATTTAATTATGAAAAGCATTTTCAAGTGGAAGCAAATACATTATAGGCTACTGGAGAAATGACAGCTAAAAATAACAGTGTTTTTGTCTAATTGCCATTGTGCAGATGCCGGGGAAGAGATTGGGGCGTGACATCTTCGCAAGTTTCTTGAGAAATAGAAGGGAAAATTTGTTTAAAGTTGGTAAGTACACCGAAGAGTAATAATAAATTCTCTTCTATGCTTGATGCGTGGACCTATAGATATAAAATCTCTACCTCTGATGTACGCTAATACATTTAATTTAATTTAGCCTAATTTTGTTTGCCTAATAGGCTAAATTTAATTATGCATCGAGAGTAGGGTGGTAGTTAAAAATGAAAGTTTGGGGATTCTGTTCTCCAATGCGCCATTTGTTTCCATTCCCCCCAAGAAACATCACACAAAAGATTTTATGAGAAAGTATTAACCTTTTGAATTCCACAAAACTCTGGACAACTTTTCAACTTTCTGCTTACTTAGAGTTGAAAAATCTGCTTATTTAGAGTTGAAAAATCCGCTTCCTGTCGATCAGTTGGGTTTTCGTAAAAGGGTCATTCTACTGAAATTTCGGCATATGAAGTTTAAATATTCATATCTTTTTATCCGTTCACCTTTAGATCATGAACTTTTGGAATCTTATTCTTGGTCCGATTCGCCAAATATGTGGTAAATTTTAGCTTGATATGTCATCAGGTATTAGAGATATATGCAAAACAATTTGGCTTAGTTTTTTAACCACGGTGTAGTATATATAATTATAGGGTGCTGGCCCGGAGCATGTAACCGAAGATCTACATGCAGCCATGCATGTACGCCTGTCAACGCCTTTTCACCTCGTGGATCTCGCCATGGTTGATAAATCACCAATTATAGTTAAACAGTGATATGGCTTCCATGATGAATTGATGATGGACCATATAGGATCAATTCATCTTATCACATTGACAGAGATGATTATTTATTAACTGATGATTCGTATTATTCCATAGTTTTTAAATATTTATTAGCTTAAGCTTATAAAAGTTATTCAGGCACTAATAAGCTGCGATTGATGTTCAAGATTCTTCAAAAGAAAACTACAACCTGGGTGTTCGTAAAACTAAAGGTCCTAAATCTACAACGCCCAAGGTCGATTTGCACCCACCGATGCGGATTTCCCAGTACCCAGGGTGCAAATGATAAATTTTGAGGTGAGTGCACGGCGAAGGAGAAAAATCGACTTTTTGGGCCAAACTTTTCTGACAACTTTTGTAGCCATAAAATTTCTAACGACTTCTTCAGTCAACGCCTACCTTTCTGACTTTTTTCGTTCAGTTTTGACCCGCAATAATTATGTTCACGACAGTACAAAATCCACTACTTTCCGCGATGCTTGACTATTTTCTGTCTATTTATATTTCGCACACCTTTTTTACTGAATTCTTGGTGAGGTGAGAAGGCCTATACGCTGTAGGCAGCTATAATAGTGTATATAGTGTATACCATACCCTTGTTTTTGAAGGTAAGTACACGATGCCGTTTTCCCAGAAGTGAGTACACGCTGTATACCCGCGTGTACCCTCGTGTTCATCCATGCCAGTACCCAGTGCCTCCGATTCGCCCTATCGGATGGTACTCGCCTGCAGGGGTTTATGTTCTCATGGCCTTAGTCTATCTGGAATTTAGGGGTTACATTTTTATAAATAATTATTATGTCCTGGATACTGGAGTGGCCTTAATCCAGTGGTTCCCAACTCTTATCCCGCTGGCCAAAAGTGGCCCCTGAAAGAATTAACCAAAATCTATGCAAAAATTGACAATTTGGAGATAATGGAATACGTAATCATTTTCTATTATGCATACAGTTTATTTCATGCGGACATTTATAAAAAAACATCAAAATGATCAAACCTTTTATTTTAACAAATCGTAGCAATTTTACATGATTTTTAATAAATCTCTAGTCAAGTAGGCCTAACTATTATAATAATTGTTCTCACTCAGTGCATACTCTCTTCCGTTACCTCGCCATAGTAAAACTGAAATTGACACATAATATGTAGACCTATTTGACATATTTTTATACCCTGAACCATTTATGATTTTTTCGGGCAGTGTCATTTTTTTATTATAGATAGGCTATAATATTATAATTACATCAAAAATAAAAATTACACTGCCCAAACATTCATAAATAGTCCAGGGCATAAATATTAAAATAATATGTCATATATATTATATATATATATATATATATATATATATATATTCAACTCAATACGGTATTCCTTTACTCAAAGACCATCTATAACACAAAAAACCTTCTGTATGGAAAGACTGACTGCGTAGAGATTTCTTCCAATGTTGTGAACGTGACTCGGAATTTTTTATACCGATAGATTTTTTATTATTGCCTCAAGCGTCTAAAAAGTTTTTCTAGTTTTGATGTCTGATTGCTTTGCAGAATTATCGCATTGCTCACCATCTGAGTCATGGAAATTGGAGAAATTATCACATTCCTCAGTTGATCCCACACAACAAATGAGATGCGTTCACTATCGTCAGTTCATATTAAGCAACATTAGAAGAGGTTTATTATCATGATCAATAGAAATAGGCCAAGTACTCAGTTTGATTGTAAAACAGGGCAACGTGAAAAACATTTGCTGCGGAATTTTATAATGGATCAATACTGGTTTTTAAAATTAACTTTACAATTGAAAATGACATCATAATTCGTGTTGTTATGGTCATAATTACCCAGTATTAGCCTTTACTTTTATTAATGTCAATATTGCTTGGAATATCTGATGTCATCATAATTATACGCTACATTATTAAAATGCAAAATAAAACCATGTTTTCATTGCTGTAGTAAATCATAACTGCGACAGTAGTATATAGACTGCAACTTCTACCCCCAGCCCGCAGATTGCAACTGAATATTCTACCCCCACGTGGCCTCAGCCCCTCTTCCCATAGGCTACAAGTTCCACCCATGGACTATGGACGAATGGCTACAAGCTACGACTTATTAGCTACGGGTTATTGGCCACGGACTACAGGCCATGGGTTATAATACACCGTTATAGGCTAATGGTTCCGCCCACAAGCATCAGGCCTCGCCCACGATGAGTCATAAGCTAGCCGACTTATTGCATCAATGGACCCACTTCATGAGTGCGGCGTCTCGTCGACGTCGCCCATGAGAGTCATTAAACTGGACGCTCGCAGCGCGTCCTTAACCCGCGCAGCTGTAACCGACCATTAGTTAAATTTTTTCAGAATTTTTCTTCTTCTTATTTTTGCTATCATAATTAACAATGTTGAAAAGTATTCTTATTGCATGTGTGGGCTCTAGAGTGTCTTGGCCCCTGTTCGGTATATCAGAACCCGACGTAAAAGGAGCTACACACAAAAGCAAAGAACCGAAACGGCTGATCATAATTATCTCTTTCATTGCGCAAATTAACCGAAGCATTCATTCCAGCTTCTACAGGCTCAGGGCGCACTTCGCGTCGCAAAGTTGTGCATTGATAACACGCCTGATACATTCACAAAATAGCCTAATTCAAGGAAATAGGTTACACTCTTTTTCTTATCGATTATGAACGGCATAGTTTGTTTTATGGTCTTGCGCTCATATAGGGCTAATTTCACAATTTAAACACTAGATGAAAAGATGTTGTATTTGCCATTATTTGGGAGCTACAGAATTATGTGACGAGTCATTATCGTCATTGAAAAGTCCACAGCATGTCTTTGGAGGCCTCCCTGGTCGACCTCGTTGCGTGCGGGCAAATCCGACAAAGATCTGCTCTAGGGTCGTCTGTCCCACCGAATAGTCCTCGATCTCGTACGTAACCTTCGCCTTCTCCATGATCGCGAAAACTTCAGACCACTTGAAAATCCGCATCTTGACCTGGTAGTTAAGAAGATTTTCGTGTTCGTCTTTAAGAACGCTATCTGGGAACGTTTGGCTGATGAAAGTCTTCAGTTTCGCAACTCGATCCTTAAGTCCATCGGGTTTATCGGTGTCGGTTGAACGCTGGAGTTTGATGATGAGCGTGTATCCTTTGCCGTACTTTTCCTTCAGATGCTGGAGGCTCCCAAGACAGCGAAAGCGACCGTCGACAAGGATTCCAGCGCGAGTACAAATGGCTTCGCATTCTTCCATGCTTGCAAGACAACATACAGTATTGCAATCATAAAATATAATATGCATTGCGCTACTCAAAGAGAAACTAGAAGTGCTCCCGACCTGATTGCAGCAAATCGTGATTAAAAGGAATGGTTTTAAGACTTGGACAAGAGAGACAAGGAAAGACCAAACAAATAGTTTATAAGGTCATGTCTGAAAACAAAACTGTAATAGAAATTAAGACGACCCATATGTTTCTTAAATAAATTAGATACATAAATTTGTAATGGTTATCCGATACAGTCGGCGATACTTCGGATGTTAGTTTTATGCTTCTAGCAGTTGATAAACACGTGGTGGTACCTGTGTGACGTGAGAATGATCGTGGCGCCGGTGTTTCTTGCAGCGGCCAGAGTGTTCCAGACGTGTCTTCTGGCTTCTGGATCGACGCCCGTTGTCGGTTCATCGAGGAAGACGACCGTCGGATTTCCCATCAACGCAACGGCCACACATAACTTACGCTTGTTGCCACCGCTAACAGCAACAACACAGCACAATAAATAACATTAGGTTTTTCGCCCCAACTTAATCAACCGTTCAGAATATTACTATCAGTGCTTTTATAATTATTTTTGAGAAACCGAGTGCGAAAGCTTCGATCCAGGCGAAAATGAGGTCAAGTGATGACGTCAAAAATCGCGTCAAGAGCAATAGGTTCGCTACAATTGAATAACGATGAAAATAAATGGCGTCGAAAATGCAGCGTAAACTAGCGCATCGATATTTAAAATGTCATCACTGCGGAAGTGGAAAGATTTGTGGGATTGCGAACCTCTCTATGTCTGTTATCGGGTGCTAAGAACTATTCGTGGAAAATTTAGGAGCAATCGGTTGAGTGGATGAGAAAATTTCGTGGAACATAATACCCTGGTAGTTAGTTGCATACAATCATACATGTAGCCTACTTTTCTTTTTTATAATAATACTAGCTGTACCCGGCCACGCGTTGCTGTGGCAGAAAAGACTCTCCCCCTCCCCCTCCCCTCCCCCTCCCCCTCCCCTCCCCCTCCCCCCCCCCCTCCCCCCCCCTCTTTCCCTCCCCCTCCCCCTCCCCCTTCCCCTCCCCCTCCCCTTCCCCCTTTCCCTCCCCCCCTCCCCCTCCCCCTCCCCCTCCCCCCCCCCCTCCCCCCCCCCCTCCCCCCCCCCCCCCCCCCCCCCCCCCCCCCCCCCCCCCCCCCCCCCCTCCCCCCCCCCCCCCCCCCCCCCCCCCCCCTCCCCCTCCCCCTCCCCCTCCCCCTCCCCCTCCCCCTCCCCCTCCCCCTCCCCCTCCCCCTCCCCCTCCCCCTCCCCCTCCCCCTCCCCCTCCCCCTCCCCCTCCCCCTCCCCCTCCCCCTCCCCCTCCCCCTCCCCCTCCCCCTCCCCCTCCCCCTCCCCCTCCCCCTCCCCCTCCCCCTCCCCCTCCCCCTCCCCCTCCCCCTCCCCCTCCCCCTCCCCCTCCCCCTCCCCCTCCCCCTCCCCCTCCCCCTCCCCCTCCCCCTCCCCCTCCCCCTCCCCCTCCCCCTCCCCCTCCCCCCCCCCCCCCCCCTCCCCCTCCCCCTCCCCCTACCCCTCCCCCTCCCCCTCCCCCTCCCCTTCTCCCTTCCCCTCCCCCTCCCCCTCCTCCTCCCCCTCCCCTTTCCCTCCTCCTCCCCTCCCCCTCCCCTCCCCTCCCCTCCCCTCCCCCTCCCCCTCCCCTTCCCCTTCTCCCTCCCTCTGCCCCTCCCTTCTCCCCTCCGCCTTCCCCTCCCCTCCCCCTCCCTCTTCCCCTCCGTCCCGCTCCCCCTCCCCCGCCGCCTCCCTCCCCTCCCCCGCCACCTCCTTCCCCTCCCCCTCCGTCCTGCTCCCCCTCCCCCGCCGCCTCCCTCCCCTTCCCCTCCGTCCCGCCCTCTCCGCTCCTTTCCTCCCTCAACCAAGAAGGCCGCAAATTAATTATGCGAATCGCTTATGACGTCATGGGATGCAACCTCATTCATGTTTCGTCTGCATGGTCGAAGTCACTGTCAAGGCGTTTGTGAATCTGGCAACGTGCGGTTTTAAATTTGCAAATGGCGGTGGAGCGGAATGCAAAGTTCACTTTTTGTGGAAAATATTGCGTTTATTCGGAGAAAAAAAAGTTGGAAACTCTCTGATAGGAATGGAAGGTTTTGTGAAATTTTCAAAACAATCTGTGCGGTACGTTTCGAGAACACTTTACACAAACTATTGGAAAGTTTCATTTTTATATATATAGATATAGATTATGAATTATGGATTCAAGTGTAAGAAATGTTCAAACATAGGTATTAGTGTGGTCCACAAACCATAGTCAAAAAATTAGGTTTCTCTATAATAGGCCTATTATACGCGTGATTCATCACGTAATTATTTTAATTCGAATACAGTTACTTCACATCTCACCTGAGTTTTCCCGCCTGTCTTTTAGTGTATGGCTTCAGGGTCAGACGTTTAATGAGTCCATCGATGACCTGTTGTCGCGCTTGAGCTGGAATTCCGTGTGCGCATGCGTACATCCAGAGCGTCTCGTGAACAGTCAGTCGGTCAATTATGGAGTCAAACTGCGGACAGTAACCGATCTTCTGACGCACCTCTGCCACGTCATCTTCAACGCATTTCCCAGCAACGTAGGCGCTTCCGAAGGTTGGTCGGACTTCGCCGGTCAGCATCTTGAAGCTCGTTGTCTTACCGGCTCCGTTGACTCCCAGCAGACCGAAGCATTCCTTCTTAGAGACTCCGACACTCAACTGGTTAACAACCGCAATGTCATCGTAGAACTTCGTCAGATCTTGGGTCACCACTGGTTCGGTCTTGGCGAGTACCTCTATTGACTTTGAATGGATGCGCTTTCGCTCACTGAACACATCCTCGTCTTGAGATACCCTTCCATATACGTCACCCTGCATCTGTGCGAGCATAGATTTAATCACTAGATCCGGGGTCATCGATTTGAGCAGACGTTCAACGATTTCGGTTTCGATGACGCAGAGAATGATGAAGAAAACGATTCCTTGAATGACCATGAAGACCAACTGGCGCCCAACTCCTGGCGACGTCAACGACAGATAGTTGTCAACCATTTCGATGCATTTTTCGCCACAGTTGCCTTAAAATCCAGCAACATGAACTACATGTAGATGAAAGTGTTCAGTGTTTATAATGAAAAGAACAGCGCCAACACTTTGCAGAACTTTATCACCACAAACAGAGAACTATGAAAATTTAGTATGCTCTCAAAGAAAGAAACACGAATCTAGGAATGTTGTTTTCCAATTCAGACTGTTTAGTCATTCTGCGTCTGCTTTACCTGCGCTCCTCCCATTTGTTTCCATTGTACAATGTACACTTTGTACAGCTCTCCCGTTCTCTTCCTCTCCACACCTGTCTCGCTCGGTCTCTCTCTCCTTTCCTGACTCAATATCTCGGTGTCCCCTCAGCTGCACAGCATGATTTCTCTGTATAGTTGTATGCCCACTATTTTATGTGTTTTAATTTTTAATTCGAACTTACACGCAAAAGTAAGGTTACAATATTATTTACAAATCATGTTATGGACAAATTATATTGCACGTAGCTGAATTGAAAACAATGTCCCGCAGCCACTTAGGCGTCCATCATGTCCTATTGCAGCTGCTCAATTTTTACCATCGTTTCTAGCGAGTGGAAGGCTGAGTTGGCATCCATGATGATCTTCTGCATTTCGTGCCGGAGTTTTGCCATTCACCTGAACCCCTTTCCATTGCATACATTATCTAGCTGCATATATCATGCATAGGTCAACCAACGAAGAAATGTTGTTTCTGTTTAGCCTACTCCTATTCACGTTTCCTTTTTTAACCCTCTGCATTTTACTGATACATATAGAATGAACATTTGGTTGATTTTGCGGATTTTACAAACATATTTTACCTGGACAGCAAGGATTGGACTGACCAATACTTTTCATATATTCACAGAAATCGATCAGTTTTTCGCCTTGTGTCATTCGTTCGCAGTCCTTGTGTCTGTTGTAGTTGTCGTAGATGTTTTGATGAACCGAGTTGAAGCAGAAAGTGGGAAACAAGGCGTAGAATATCCATTCCCCGGTTTGCTTGGCTTTTCGTGATGTTTGTCTCGAGCTAATGACGTCAATAAATGGTCCTTTAAAACGACCAGAAGCAGATTTATGCCTCTGCGCAGAGTGAGTGCTACAAGGATGCACTGCATCAGCGCTATATATTTTGCGGAACCTCTTTCGGCTGCAGCTCACTCTTTGAAATAGCTATGCAACCTAGGACCATAACTCCATGTTACATTAAAATATTATAGGCCCTAACCCGGCTACAACTCAAGCTATTTCGATTCTTAACTAGTTGTTTGATTTTCTAATGTTTGTTTTCAAAATAAATATTGTCGAAATATGTCCATTGCTATTCCATTGCAGAATATATTATTATTTAAAGGATATCAATATCTCGAGCCTTCGAGACTACGTTCTACTCTGCTCTTAAGACTGTTCTCTTTAGCCGTGGTTGGGTCGGGAGCGCTTCTGAGTAGATATTCTTGAAGAGGCGCTATATAAATGCCTGAAATGAATGAATGAATGAAACGAAATAGACGATATCTAAAGACAGCGATATCGTTGCGATTCATCTAAAAAAGACTGACGGAAATCATCATGGATACTCTATAGTGCCTACTGCAACATCTTACCTGTTACAAGGAAGATGGCGAAAAGCCAAATAGTTCCGGATGATGGTTCATGAAAAAGGAACGACATTATGTAGGTAAAGGGCAGCATGGAAAAGCCGTATAGCAGTAAACCAATAAAGTTTAGCCTGAAATAAATAGACATCAGGCTTAGCAACTATTGTTAGTATTCTCAGATTCACAAACGAAAGTCGTGCAGCTAATAAAAATGTGGAGGAGCGTCACAAAATGAGGCTTATAGGGTGGAAAATCAAAAATGAGATTTTGAAACATCCTGATAGTATACATCATGCTTGTTAAAACGAGCCATCATCTAATAAAATTGGCCATCATTTGACAGAGTTATGACTGTTTGTAGGTTCAATATCAAGTTGCGTACATTTTGAGATAATCGCAGCCAAAGATTTTAGTCTGACTGGGTTAAAGTTATCGCTTATAACTATCAACCCATCACCTGTACGCCTATAATAATTCATTTGCATAATTTATGTACCCTTATTAAGAAACTAGAAAGGCCAAGCTTTCAGAATGTACCATTTTCAATAGGGGTGTCAAGGTGCTAACCCACCTTAAAATAATGTCGAAAACTGGCTAGCATGTAAACTTTTCATGTTAAATTTGCTGGAAAGAATTCAGATCAAAATTAATTAATAATATTTGCAGTTGGAAATTACTTACAAAATTCAGAAAATATGAAGATAACATACTGTACAAAGCGAAAATGCCAAAAAGTGAAAATTGACCAGGTGACCCCCTTTGAGACAAAATCGACTATATCTCAGATTTGTATGCTTCCGACATAAGCCTCATTTTGCAAAACTCGCTCACAAATATTCTTCTTCGTCCTCTTCTAATTCTTTCTTTCCACATTTTCTCTAATTTCAATTACTTTCATTCTCAACATTTATTCATCCTTCTTGTTTCAATCGCATTCACGACTCCCGTGATCTGAATAATGCAACCATTTCTTTTTGGTCTTATACATGTCATCCTCTGTGGTCTTCATTACTATTTACTTTGTCATAACAATTATGCATATTATGCATAGGCTAATTGTTTGTCCTGCTATTTGCTTACTACACCTTCTACTACTCCTCCTCTTTTTTATATTCTTTTCCGCACTCTATCAATAATTCTTTCTGATCATTCATCATCCTCTCGTACTATTCATTCATGTTACTCATAAGCTTTCCTTCTTATCCGTCCGTTTTATTCTCTTCCTCTTCGTCTTCCTCTTAAACCTATTTTATTTCTCTA
Organism: Lumbricus rubellus; assembly: GCA_945859605.1. Lineage (NCBI taxonomy): Eukaryota > Metazoa > Annelida > Clitellata > Crassiclitellata > Lumbricidae > Lumbricus > Lumbricus rubellus. The sequence goes on along the minus strand of OX243814.1, from coordinate 9,603,127 downwards.
CATTTATTCTATTATTCTCTCATTGCAACCTGCATCAATGCGAGCTTGAAATTGACATCCAAACTTGGAAGGTCTACACTTACCACGCGTATTGCCAGCAACCCTCAGTTTCTACGCTCATGATGACGACTATGATCAGAATGCAAAGGACAACATAGTTGACGTAATCGCATAGAAATGTTGCCAGCCAGAAATTATACAATCTGACTCCACTGACGAGTTGACTGTGCTTGGCTCCTGACGTTCGTTCTTTGATCAAGAAAATCATGAAAGTAGCGAACAGTAAAGCCATTCCGAAAGACATGCAGAAGGCGAAACCGAATCCGTGAGTCGTTTCTCGATCTAACAACTGTTCCGAAGAGTTCCTGGGAAGTGGATGGTTGATGGTTACAATCTGGTAGTCCTTGTTTCCAAAGCATTGCATCAAAGTGTTTCCCAAATAGGATAAGGAGATGGCGATTGTGTGGTAGGCTAGGTTGTTGAAAAAGCCTATAATGTTCAAATTTCTCTCAAGGTCGTCTTCTATAGTAGCACCAATCTGGTAGTTCCAATTGTACTCGTTTCTGCTATAATTGCCGATCGCGATCAGGTAGTCATCCATAGTGGTGTAGCCTGGTTCGTCTTGTATGAAGACAGGTTTACTCTGCCTTGAGACACTAGTTACGTAACATCCTGACAGTTTCTTCGCGTTCGAGGTTCGATTTAGCACGTCGTATGGAGTGATTGTACTTCTGAAACCGGTAAGGTCAAGTATGATGGAACTGTCGTCTGTTCTCGTATCCAAAAGCGTGAGACAAGCGAGTAGAGTGGAAATTACTGCTATGAGAATCTGGCAGATTTCAAGGATATAGTTTCGTTTGGAATGGAGTAATCGTTTGTAGAACATTGCACGTAGCTGAAGATTCTGTAGTTTCCAACCGGTTTCCTTCCGATATTGCACCTCGGTATCTGAAAGTCATTGGCGAACATTCTACTTCAATGCGAGGATGTTAATTGTCACTTGTTGCTTATTGTTAACCTGTTTAAACTCAGTGACGGACGCCATTCAGCAAGCATAAAATGCCGGTTTAAACTCAGATGAATCATCCACTCTCATTATAGGCATCCGGTTTAAATTCAAGGTCAAATTTCAATCAACTAGGTAGGCCTTATCAAATTTAATTACGTGTCATCATGTAATAGCCCTACGGATGTGCAATGCTTGTGCACACAGGCAAAAAGCTTACGTACAAGCTGGCATAATAAAAAAATAGGCACACAGATAGCCTACGGTGAGAACACTACATTCTGTCTTAACATTTTGTTACGCAAATGAAGACGACTTGAAGAAAGTTCCATTTTGCAAGGTTCGTTAGATGACTCCAAAAAATTGCTTTTCGTCATTAAAACCATGTGATGGCTAGCGTATATAACGCAAACAAAGAAAAAATGAAAGCCCAGATCGAGACAGAATGTAAATGATCACTATTTCACATAGTCTGGTATTACCTTGTATTTCTGAAACAGCGACAATGCTCACCCTTGGCCCTGTTTCCAGTATAGGCGAATCATTTACTCTGTGTCCAAATAAAAAAAGCACGATTCACTTCACTTATTGCTGCATTGGAATCTAATACCAATTTCGGTTTGATGACTGCGATAGCATGATTAAATGCATATGAACCTGTTAAAGTCATTTCAATTTTATCTAGCGTATCGATCTGGCTTTAAAACTCATCTACACGGTGATTCATAAAAAAACGTTACCCTACATATTTTACTGTAACTCCGCCAAACATCGGGTTATGTTGACGAAATTTTAGGTGAAGATAGAGGATTCATTTCTGAACATTATGGAAGTTAAAATTTATTTTCGAAATTACCCTCATTTGGCAGATGTGCATGCGCGAAGACGCATACGCATTTCTTGGCTGATTCACCAATGATGCGCTGATCCATTGTTTCCGATGCCTCGACAATTCTCGTTGACATCGCATATTCAAATTATGTAGACATTCTTGCATGACACTACATATCTTTTAGTCTACTGGGTTTAAATCAAGACTATTGGGTGGCCACAAAGTAGGCGGGATGAAATCAGGAGTTTCAGTTTCCATTACGCAACGGTCTCTCGAGCTCTGTGCGCACGAGCGCTATTATGATGGACGACGAAATAAGCCTACTCCGTAAATGTCACGAATGCCTGGCAAAGTGGAACATCTCTGCAATATTGTCCATTGACCTCATCATCTGGTTCGATTAAATGGATATGTTCGTACGACCAAGTGCAGAGACCCGACCGATGCCATAAGGGATTTGCTGAAAATTGGTCGATTCCGCAAAAGACGATTTGCTGGAACGTCCCTCTTCTGTGTATCGGCAGATACGTAATTGCGAACATTCTGATTGTTACTGGGTGATGCCACAGTAAACAATTTCTCACCAGGAGGCTAAATCAGATGAATTATTGACCAGGTTTGCATGATACAACCCCAGTGACTGACAGGAACGTTGGAATCTTGCTTGTTTCTCGAGATTATCGTGACGTCATTAGTTTTGTCATCCGCGTTACGTCATTATAGCTCCGAATGTAAAATAATTTATGTAGCACTTGGCTAGATCATCAAACCATATTATTCTGAAATTTCATTAAATTTGATGGTCATTGACATAAGTTATGCTGACTTATGTAGGGTAACGTTTTTTTATGAATCACCGTGTAGATCAATTAAACTTTTTTGTCGATTGTCATAATTTTATGCAAATTATAGGCCTAATGGCAACGTTCTTAATGTTTGCGACATGGGGTATATCTATAACACTGTACATTTTCCATTTCGTCGTTAATAATAATAGAAGAGGACATACAAATCGTGTTATATGATACAGAATTACCGATGCTATAGAAATTAATGCAATGTAGTGGATTCATTCATTCATTCATTCTATGGACGTATGCGTGGGCTCTTCAGAAAACCTAATCAGGAGAGCTCCCAGTCCGGTCACGTTTACGAAAAACGAATTGCGTGATTTGGATTGCATGCTATTTATAGTTTGGATCAAATGCGAAATTCTATAGTGAGTAAAACTTGTCTAATTAAACCGTGCATATTTTGCCATCTCAGTTATATCATGCTATGTTTATCATAGTCTGTTCAAACTAGTTTGTTAAATTTCCAGTTTCTAATGAAAGTTGCATCCCGTGACAGCAACAACACCGAATGGAAATACAAATTTATTGTGTCCAAAGACAAGACTGACTTGAGAAAGACTTCTTCCATTGACGTCGCCGATATTCCGAAACTTTCGATGCCGAGGGTTTCGCCATCTGTCTCAAGCGTCTCGAAAAGTCTCTCAAATTGTGAGGATTGGTTACTCGGCAGAAGGAAGGTAACATCCTCCGCCTCATTGCTAACCATCTCAGTCATGAGAATTTGAGACTTTATGACTTCCTTGAGGTGATCCACATCGCAAGTAGACGTCTTCACTATCGTCATGTGATATCCAACACCTTCAGAAATAATTCATAAATACTTGTTGTAGCCTACCTAATTAATCTAATTTCAAGAATAGATCGACAATAAAATTAGGCCTACTGATAATTTTCATAATGAGAAAATCTTGATTGTCAATCAAATTATGTTTCATTGGATATAACGACGCCATTCAAATACCATTAGTGTCAATATTAACGCGAGCATTTTTATTTGGTATTTTAAAATCAAACGTTAGCCCAACGATTTAAATCTTAAAAGGACAATGCAACTTCAGATATACGGGTGAATCCTTAGATGGCTTAGAGTATACCTGCAGAAGCAAACCAACGCTAAGAACGCAAATCCAGTGGGAACGATGTCTAGAGGCCGAGATTCCTCGCGAGAAGCCAGGAAGCAACGATCGGTAAATAGCATGTTGCTGATACGATATTTATACTGATGATAAAAAATTAAACATGACAACAAGACAATGGTGAGAATCCACGGCTGTGGTTTTAAAGACATACCAATAGAATCTGTGGGTGTTTGTGCGGATATAAATAGCCTACTTTCGGAATTTTTCAGTAAGCTTATATCGGTGCCTGCTTAAGTGGTGTGACAATCATTACGAACAAATAAATAAATAAATTACCTTTTTTAAATTGTGCATGGAGATTGTGGTAATGCTGGGTGAGGATGAATATTGAATAGCTGCAATTAACAGGTGATTAATGACAGCTGATTATTTCTTACCGTATTTATTTTTGAGAAACATGGGTGTCCCGTAGCATTGTATCTCTCCGTTGGACATGATGGCTATGCGGTCTCCCAGTAGATCGGCTTCATCCATGTAATGTGTTGATAGAATCATCGTCCGGTCCTTTCTCTGGCTCTGTAGAATGTCCCATGTCTGTCTGCGTGACTCTGGGTCCATGCCAGACGTTGGCTCATCCAGAATCACGAACTGCATAATGTTGAAAGATATTGTAATGCAACTTATCATTCTCATGGTCTAATAACAATTTACTGGATGGATCAAATAACGTAATCCATAAGGTGTTTTGTCAATAACTTGGCCAGAAATAAGAATTTTTAACTAAATATTTACAGGCTTAAAGGCAATTATAGTTACATTCAATGGTCAAGTTTGACCAAAATATTTTAAGCAGAGCAAAAGCCAAATTACTTTTAGTGAGACCACTCATTGGTCTTGGCGATTCCAAAACATAACCAGCAACAAAAAAGTGATTTTATTATACACATCTCAAATAATTGTTATTAAATAACATTGATATTGTCGCATGCAATCCTTGTTATTATTATTCAGAATAGAAAGAGTGTCCCAGCTTAACTGCACGTCACTGTTGTCACATGCAAGATGACGGTCAAGATAAGATTTAACCGTCAAGTTGGTAGACAAATAATTTGTCAGATTAATATTTTTTTATTAAAACAGTAATATCAAAATATCTTTAAAAAAATAACAAGAACCAAGGTGTCGATGACAGACAAAATGTGTAATCAGACTCTTCAAAAGCAAGATCATGGAGCTAAAGCTATGACCACCGCTTACTCGGATGAACAGTGAGTGCAGATAAATTAAGAGTTAAGATGGGAGTTAAGAAATGTGCTGTTGATGAAAGGAGATCGGTTCAATGTCAATATTAATCTGGTTGCGCTGATCAATAAGAGCCAATGGCCCCAATAGCGGGTTTCGAACACGATGGATTAACAAGTGTGGAGAGCTAATAGTATGCTGAAGAAATCTGCGTGCAAAACCTTTGTTGTAAATAATGCTATCCCAACAGCTGGTGCAATAAGCTTATTGCTGGTTCTACGTCAGTGTAACTCACAACAGTAGTCATAATTTGATATATTAATTTTTTTATCCATTTTGCGGGTTCAACGTATCCGACCAACGCGTGCAGGTTGCGTTTTGGTTTGATAAAAGACTCTGACCTTAGAAATGAATATTAAACTGGTTAAGTTTAGTACATGGGCGGAGATTTAGGGGTGATAGGGAGGACGGTCCTCCTCAATTAATGTGTTGGGAGACGGCCCATGCATTTGCCCCCCCCCCATTGTTGAGTGTTAGGGCATAGACACTTGACGAAGACACACACTGCCTAGACTGGCGAATAAATTACTAAAAAACGCCATCAACTTTTTTGACGGGAAAATGGGTATTTTTTCTGGAGATTTCGGCCGGATGACTAAAAGAAAGGTCGTCAGAAATTTTGGTCGGCAAAAGTGGAAAATTTCGTCGGCGACTCAGCCATTCGTCAGCCCAAAATCTCGCGTCCTTCCTTCGGCGCTACTTGTTCGTTCCCCCCAAGTCTCCACCCAAGTCTCCGCCCATGGTTTAGCCTGCGAAATTTGTTGCATTAATTTAAGTGTTTGTGATGGTTTACCTTGGATCCGGCAATGAGCGCAATTCCAACACTTAGTTTTCTTTTCTGCCCGCCGGACAGCGTTTTGGCCTGTGACCTGGTTTTCTCTTCCATGTGCAAAACCTTGATCATTTTCTCCATCTCCAAATCAGCACTATCACTTGAACATCCTTTTAGCTAAAAATCAGAAATGAGAACCGATACACCATTGCTCATTAAAAACTGTTCCTCACAGCATTTGTCTAGAGTACTCTAGTGAATATGCGATTCTGATGGCGATGGCTAATGTGAAGATAATTATGGCGACTTTGAACAGAGCACTAGGTCTACATCGTGGTGCAATTTTTGCATGCAGATTCGCTTGTGATTAAAATAAAAACTCCACGTACCTTGTAACGAATGAATGCGGTGAAATCGATTCCAACAAGGGAATTGCATCATTGCCTGTGTGCGAATTCATTGAAGGTATCTTTATGAGGAGAACATCGAAAGTGGTGTGTAGAAGACCTACAGAAACTTAGCCATCTGGCTCTAAATAGGTCCCGCAAGAGAGACATTGTGAAGGTGGTGTCGAACACCTACACTCCTACAGGCACTGAGTTCTCGACTTTTGATTATGATTAATCCATTAATTGTCCTAGAATTTTCTATTTGAATCGTGAATGGTGAATATATTGTGATGATCTTAACGACTTGCAACTAACCATGGCGTAAAATATCAGGTGTTCTTTGACAGTTAGCGTATCAAAGAGTATGTCGTGCTGTGGACAGAGACCAAGACTCTCTCTGATCTTGTCCATTTCTTGCGTTATATCGAAACCGTTTATCAAGGCTGTGCCTTTCGACGGTGTCAAAAACCCTGCAAAGCCAATACACTCTCGTCGGTCAATCGTTCTCAACAGTTACGAAACGTAGCGTATTTCCAGAAAATTTGCAATGATTCCTATAATGCTGAATCTGATTTCTTTCATCTGATTTCTTTCGAGTTCAAGTTACCAAAAGGAGCGGAATGGATTAGGATGAAAATAATCAAAGATCATTCATTATTGCTTAATGCTATTTTAAAATACTTGTGCTGAGGACACTGGAACGATAGTCATGCGAAGTGCTTAAAGGTAGACACCATGATCGGGTACTTCCACGAGCAGACAATCAAATGAGGAAGACATTTATAACTAGAATGTTATTTACATATTAATTAATTAGTTTGTTTAGTTTTAATAATTTTTATGTTAAATTTGTATGTGATACTTGTTCACCAGAGTGCTGTTTGGCAGCTGGTTAAGAAATAAAGAATATACTTACTTACTTACTTAGAAACAGAAAAGGGAAAATGACAGGAGTGTATAAAAAAACTGTCAAAAGAGGAAAAACAAAACGAAGCGGAGTGAAAATATGGTGACCAACAGCAATAACGAAAAGGTTATTCTGAAGAGAAAGAATGATAAAAATATTAAGATGTTGTGATGTCCCCGATAGGCCTACTATACATCCACAATATTTATTATTGTCCTATGTTATAATATACGTTGCTATGTTGCAATGCTGTGATTCCAAGTGCAATTGTGCATGCTAGGATTGATAACTGATATAATTATCCAGCCCTATGCCATCAGGAAATTTAACGAAGAACTGTGATAATTATATTGAGCAGAGTAAGTCGAGGAGCAAAAAGAAGAACAGTGGAACACTATGAAAATAAAAAGACATTTTAGGCTAATTATAGTAGATGTATAGTGATAGGCTAGTAGATGTATACTTAGTGATTCTTACCTGTTAGCATGAACATCGTCGTTGTTTTCCCCGCTCCGTTGTGCCCCAATAGAGCAGTTATATTGCCCTCATAGAAGTCGATATTGAGATCGTTTACTGCTGAATTCGCCTGGGAATCGAAGTTCTACATCAACGATTAATTTACTATTAGACGGATATAATTATCAGCTCGCTCTACTCCACCAGTACTGTAGTAGGCCTAAAGATTATATAGGCATATCGATCAACTACAGCTTGCTTACCTTAACATCGCTGATAGCCTACCATAATGCTCAAAGTATCAATCAATTTAGTCTATAATTATTGTTATAGTCCTGTGATATATTTCTTGCGAATAACAAAATCTCTGTATGAAATAAATAATTATTAAGTGAATTAAGCTAGGCGCTTTGTCTTAAATCAGAAGCAGCTCAATTACTCTTTCATCTCTTCGGAGATCAGTAGTCTTTTGAATATTGAAATTGTTCTTATTTCTGTCGGTTGCGAGACATAAAAAAAATTATAACTTTTATTTTGTTCAACAATATTTAATTTTCGCATATTTTATAGCCTCAAGAGTGATGGACTTATTGAAGTGCAGCTGACACTTAAGGAAATGTTCATGCATCTGAGTAGTTTAATAGAAGGGTACTAGGCCTACATAAATTATCAGAAATTCAGAATAAACGAATGAATGTCCAACCTTAGTCAGTCCTCTGATCTGAATCCCTGCTTTAGCATTCTGCAACGGAATTTCAAAGTAAGGTATTTTGTCTTCTGGAATTAGAGTCATGAAATCTTCGATCAATAGCTTCATCTTGTCTCCTTTTCTTCCTACCCAATACTCCTTCTGCGAACGAACATATATGGTACATTTAAGCAGACTCATGATTGCTAATAATACAGTTTCGAACAACTACAGCTCTGTTTAAAATAAGTGCACAAATCGCTTCTTGTAGGGTAAAGACTTACAAAAAAGTTGCCCTGTTTCCAGGAAAACTCTTGCTTGCTATAAATTTCTTGTCTTCTTTTCCTGTCCACAACTGTTCCTTCTTATTCCTTCCTCCTCTTTCACTCGGCATCTCCTCGTTGCCTCCGTCCACTTTGTTCATACCCCGTCTCTCTTCCTCTCTGTAAATCTCATTAGGCTTTTTGCTCTCTTTATCTGATCTGATCTGATCTTATCTGATCTGATCTGATCTGATCTTATCTTATCTTATCTAATCTTATCTTATCTTATCTTATCTTAGGCTATCTTATCTTATCTTATCTTATCTTATCTTATCTTATCTTATCTTATCTTATTTTATCTTATCTTATCTTATCTTATCTTATCTTATCTTATCTTATCTTATCTTATCTTATCTTATCTGACCATTTATAAAGCGCTTCTTGCAGCAAAAGCCTTTCAGAAGCGCATCTCCCACCATCAGGCTTAATATCCTATTTGTCTCGTTAAGACTGAGTTCGCTGCATTTACACTTTACCGTCTCTGACTATTTTCCGTTTTAAAACTCACATTCTCTTAATATAATTATAACTTCCTGATAAAACGATATGAACTTTTGAGAACGACGTACCGGTAGCATTAAACTCGGCGTTCGTGTGGCTGGGTGGGTTGATATAATATCCACATACAATTAAGTCTCTTAAGCCTTAAGGGATCATCAATAGACAGGTACTGACCGTGAATGGAAAATAGAACGGCTGCGCCGCTGCTCCGAAGTCTCCTGATATAACTGCATCCAAATACCAGGTAATTATCGCGTAGATGATTGTATCGACTGATAGCATAATCATAACGTGAGCCATCGTATGACCATCGTTACCCGATGACCAAATGTTGCTCCAACGTGCACCAGTGCCTGACAAATTCAAACAGACAAATGTATACAGTCAAATGTCTGAGTTTAATTTAGCATCTTCGTCTGGCTGAATTGATCGAATCAGATCCTTTACCATCGCTGCTCGTTTGAATGGATATCAGTCATTTCCGAGATCACAGAAAACGGGAAACAACATTACGATGAAAGTGTGCAACGTAGTGCACTGCACTGAAAGCGTAAGACTTACTGATTCATCGTTTCTACGTACAGAATAATAATTAATTAGTCAATGTTCATCATTGCGTACCAAATGTTTCTTTTTGAGATATCTGCATGCACCCGAATATCATGGCCAAGTTGAAGTCAACAGACGCTCCTAACTTCTGCTCCAAAGTCATATCGTCGTAGGTTGTTCGAAGGTAGAGATGAGGAATGAAAGACACGATGAAGAGTGAAACACCCAGAACCGATCCGAAGGTGGCTGAAAACGAAATAATTTGTTAAGAATTTGAATGGACGAACAGAAAATTACCAAATGGGGAAAATATGGGAGGAATTCGATGCGACCAAATTAACATTATAGTCAGACGGTCAAACAATAATACAATTGATAGACTAATTATATTATGTATAGCCTGTATGCAGTATATGCCATATTTGCTAAAAAAACTTTTCCAATAGAATAAACCCGATCTTTCAATATACGATTTGAAAACCTGTGCTGTTTCCTATAAGGCAGTCAGTTTTGCTAGGATCTCAGATTTCTAACAATATTTAGCAAGAAGACTATAAGGCTATAGTCAAAGTCAGTCTCAGTCCAAACTCCAAATGACACTATTAGCCTACATTCAAGCCTGGATAACATTCATATAATATTCTGCAATATTCATATAATTTTCACAATATTCATAGTATTCATAATTTCATATACTATTCATATAAAACGTGAAACACATAATTATGTTTGAATGGCGCCCCGTATAGGCCTATATTTAGTGGCGGCTCAGGCAAGTTTATTGCTGCTTATCTAATCGAATTCAATGCTAATAGACTGCTCGAGTCTACGTAGATAACAGGCCTAAGTCCTTACCTTTTGATACGAGAGTGGAGATAGCGAAGCAGAAGGTGATGAGAGACATGGTGTAGAGTAGGAGGAAGACGAACGTGATGGAGGCTGATCCGTTTGCGAACACGGTTCCGTTGTCCGTGTAAAAAGTGTGGAGCACAGTCGTCATAATGATCACAATAACGAGCATGAACAGCAGATACTTGACGAACCATGAAGACCAATAGAGCCACGTACGCATTCCCATCAGCTTCATCAACTCCTGTACATGGTGTGTAAATAACGATCAAACGTCTGACTTATAATCTGAACATTTTGGCCATAAACATTTTTCGAACTTGTTAACTGATTTCGGTAGCAGCTGCAGTTGAAACAATGATGATCATGCTACAGACAACGATCAAAGAAACTGTATCACGAATAATGTTTGGAAGTACATGTAAATGAATGCATGAATCCGTCCCCTTTTGTGTGCCCTTTGTTCCCTATGCTTTCTTACTAGTTTGCTGTGTTATTTCTTCTGTTATTGCAATTATTTATTGATGTAGGCCTACTGCGTTAAATGTAAAAAATGTGTTTTCTTGGGTTCAATAAATGAAATGAAAATGAATGTGTGCAGCTGCGACTAATAACACCACTAACTGACGCCAATGGTTGTGCCAACAGCTTGAGTCTTTTATCAATGTTCTGAAAATTGTTTTTGGCCTACAATCCTACAAGCCTTTTCTCTTGAAGAACACATTTGGTCCTATGTCATTTCCTATCCTGAATATAATTGTAATCTCGAGAATTCGACATTATGTTTTGCAAGAACCAAATGGGAATCGGTTGCGACGGTAGGCCTACCTAATGTATGGCTAACATCATATGCGAATGATTGTACCTTGAATTTGTTTTCCTTCTCGAGCACAATCTCTTGACAGATTATTGGAGCAATGATCATGAAGAAGAAAAGAATGAACCAAGGCAAGAAGTCTCTAATGAAGCTAATCATATCATCTTCTTGGTGTGGAGGAAACGGATATTTCTTCAGTTGAGTTGTTACGTTCATCGTAGTTGGGTCGAAACTCTGGTTCACTTCAGCGATTAGACTCAGATCAACGGCCATTTGAATCGCCAGAAAACCCTCTTCTTTATACACTGCAACGTTATAATTTATATCACCTCTTCAATTATATGCCTAACCATAACCATAAATTGTATCGAAGTGGGATAGTAATGGGTTCACAAAACCCCAAGTAGTTCTAGGCCTACAGTAGAACAAGACTATAGCAATGAGGTATCAACATCGGACTACGACCTTACGGAACCTGGGCTCCGCTAGTGGGCCACCCGTAACAACGAAAGAAATTTAGGCACAGGTAAAAAAATTTAGTAGCATACCTGTCTTGATCAATTCCTAACATGGACTGGTCATATAAAACATATCTCTCAAAAGTAGCAATTAGCCTACATGTAACATTAATTTGCATTGAGACTAGAATTACTTAGGCTACCTGTCGTCCAGTCAAATGCGTCTTAATCTAGAAGCTTAATATTATTCTCCTACTCAACCGTACCTTGCGTTCTTACACTAATGTGGTCTGGTCCTCAACATGTTCTCCAAGGTTAACTAGATTAAATAAGTTGCAAATCCAAGTTGCCTATTGATTATTGTACTGTAATAAAACATTAATCTACAGGGTGCGGCAAAAAAAAAGACCCCCCCTAAGATTTTTGCCAATATCTTGACCAAAAGTGAGAATTTTGAAATGATACTTTACAGTCTTAAAGACAATTCATATTTACACCAGATGGCCAGATTTCATTGAAATATTTCGAACAAAACAAAAGTTACACCACTTATAGTAAGGTCACCCACCGTTTTTTGACGATTCAAAAACGCGACGCAACAAAAAGTGAAAATAAAACAATCTAATTATTTTGGCCAATATCTTGGCGAAAAGTAAGAATATCGAAATGAAATTTTACAGGCTTAAAGACAATTCATATCTGCACATGATGGTCAGATGTCATCAAAATATTTCAAAGAGAATAAAAGTTATACCACTTTTAGGGAGGCCACCCACCGTTTTCTGACGAGTCAAAGGCGAAATGCAACAAAAAGTAACAAAAAACAACGATTTTTTCTCATTTCAAATAATATTGTTATCAAATAGCCTTAATGTTCCCAGATAATCATTATAATTACTATTTTAAAAAATAAACAGGGTACCAGCGTAGCTGCGCGTCACTGAGAAGGCACTTAGCAAGATGACAATCAAATTGGTAAATAAAGAATCTGTCAGATTAATCAACACGTCCGTCAAGAACTTTGCAAAGAGATTCAAAAGAAGTGTTTGCACTGGTGGTGGGCGCATTGAACACAAGTTGTGAAGCACTACCAAGTTCATTTGACAACAGTTATTTGAGATGAGATCATGACACTTAATATAATCGTGTTTTTGTTACTTTTTGTTGCGTTTCGTTTCTGAATCGTGAAAAAACCGTGGGTGGTCTTACTAAAAGTGGTATAACTTTTGTTGTGTATGACCTATTTTGATTAAATTTGGCCATCATGTGTAAATATGAATTGTCTTTAGGCCTGTAAAATTTCATTTTTAAATTCTTACTTTTCGCCAAGATATTGGCCAAATACCTAGTTTTTGATGCGCTTCGTTTTTGAATCGTCAAAAAACGATGGGTGACCTCCCTAAAAGTGGCATAACCTTTGTTCAGTTTGAAATATTTTGATCAAATCTGCCCATCACGTGTAAATATGAATTGTCTTTGAGACTGTAAAATTTAATCTGGAAATTCTTACTTTTGGCCAAGATATTTCCAAAAAACCTAGGGGGGGTCTTTTTTTTTGCCGCACCCTGTATATTTCGATTATTGACTTTAATAACAAGATGATTTTGCTGAGTAATCTCTCGCTGAAATTTAATTGCTTCATTTATCATAAAAAGATGAAGAAAATCAGATGAAAAAATTAGTCATCAACTGGCATATGAAATTATGAAGCTACCTGGTTGTTTATCACTCCTTGGTCCATCCACATTTAGGTCATAGACGCTTGAAATGAGATTTGTTTTCCAGTCGATCTTCCGTCTCTGATCTGACCCCGATAACTTTCTGTCTGACCTCAGACGGATCTTGTAGGAGATCTTCATCGGAAGATTTACCGAATCCTTTGAAACATCGAAGACGATTGCTCCAAAGATGTCTTCGTTCCTCGTCACATAATCCACTAGCTCAGGTTCGGTTGCAAAGCCCAGATCTACGAAAAACAAGATTATGCGTGGAAAATAGATCATGGGCCACGTATTTTGGGACTCCATATTATTATGGTCCCCATGTTAGCGTGCCACCACTATCAGTGGTCCACTGATGTAGTAATTATCTTCAGAAGTACCTCACGGATAGTTCAGGCCTTCTCACATAACCAGGTTTTGCTTTAAAATTTAGGTTTCTCTTTCATTAGACTTAGTTTAGCATGATTATGCTCTACATTGAAAACAGGAAGGAAATGTCATACCAAGAACTTTTCAAAATGTAGGCCTATCATGCACAAATCATTCAATATCATACCATGCAACGTCACTCAATAGCCATACCACAGAATGTCATGAAATACCACAGCATTCAGTAGGCTAATTCGATGTCCTATTATGCAAGTTCATTCGATACCACACTATATCGAACCACAGTACACTTTTTATGTAGCCTACTGCCCTACTGTATACTGGTAAAATTGATAATCAATAATAAGTGAACCTAATGAATGTTTGTCTCCAATATTTCGCAAGTTAGACTATACAAAATATAAACATTAGGTTATTCGCATGCAGTGTTTATAGTTAAATCAATCGTCAAGAGTGAAACTGTGATTCAATTAGTTATTCAGAGCATTCATAAAGCGCATCTTCAAGATGACTACTGTAACAGACCATCGCTTGTGGAAAACAACATTTAGTTTTCAAGCGAAGGGATGTCTCGCAGACCCAAAAAGTAATTATTTTGGACGGATGGTCCAGCCATTTAAAGCAGCACAAGGTTGCTTCTTTGAGGTTGGCCTGCAGGCAAAGGAACAACTTATTCACCCCAAGCAGTGGAATGAAACCTCAAATGGAGAATCACAGCTAGCGTAAAGTAATAACTCGAAGGATTCCCTACTTAGCATCGTTTTATGTAGATCTACAGTTTGGAAGCAGTAGGCTACGAATTCCATATGGCACTGAAACTGGTCGGCGAAAAGACTTAGGCCTAATTGTACCCTACAATGCTGCATGCTTTCCAACACGGTATACCCTTGCTCGTCGGGATTTCTCAGTGGCGACGCCGAGAATCGGGAATAATCTTCCAATTTCTGTTCGTGACATTGAAGCTGCATGCGAACTTTTGTTTCTATAGACTCTTAAGACATAATTTCGGCTGTGAAATAGCCATGTTTTTGAGCACCTCGGAAACGCTCTAAGTGGCGCTTAAAAAATATCTGTATATATTGCATTTCATTACACGGTAGCCTCTAGGCCTATAGGTCGCACCTGGTGAATGCTTCACGTCCAAAAGGTCGGCCGCTATATTCACAATTCTCGCGGTGAGAATAGTGTTTGGTGCGTAGGCGAGGATCAATTTCTTGGGTGGATCTCGCAGGTCGTTGGTCAGATTCGTGGTAACAACGAAGCTGTCGTAGACCGATGTGCTTGTAATGAAGCGTGAATCGGTTTTATCTCGTAAGCCGGCTAGCGTCGCACCCCAAAAGACCGGCAACAGAAAGATCATGGCGGTCTTGGCAAACCTCTTCTTCTGGAGCAACCAGTTCTTCCAGAGCAGCAACCAGAACTGTCTCCAGTTCCTGCAACGCAAATCACAATCATCATTACGCGTACTTTGCGCTGCAACATCAGCTCCAGGTGCTGAAACAACAGACTACGTGCGAGAGGTTACATAATGGTGTGTTGATCATCAGAAAGCGGTATTTTAACTGGGAGGAGACCGCACGAGAGGATCTACATTGTCTGGAGATAACGTGGAAGCATGGGCGGAGTTTGGTTTCGGTTCTTGGGAGGGGGTAAAACATAACTAGCCCTCTTGGATTTTGGGTGGACAAACGAAGCAGCCTGTGGGTTCTTGGAGGGGGCTTAGCCCCCTAGCCTCTGACAAACTCCACCCATGCGTGGGACGACGTTGTGAAGGCGGTGATGGACAGAGAAGAATGGAGAAGCTGTATTGGGCGATGCACACCTTGTGTAGTCCTGCCGGGAAGGACTAAAGTCTAAAGTAGGGCAAGGAAAGGTAAGGTAATGTAAATCTTCGAAATGTCTCAGCGCCGCGTAAAGAAATACTATTTCTTATTGTCAACACGATAAACATACGAATTTCTTGCTTGTGTCTCCGTAATTTCACTAGGCCTTGGTTCTTCCATTGCGGTAAAATAACTGTCGGAGAAAATCCAAAATCCAGAATCCTCGATTTCGTGTCACTTTGAGAGAAGACGTCGAATCATCTCACGACTGCTTGCAAATATTATTGCTATAGTCTACTAAATTTTAGTGAATTAAACGCAAAATTAATCAGCTTCGTTAAAATAATGTCAACGTCCTAAGCAGCAAATCAGCGACATTTCAAATATGTTGTTTATGACGTCATAATTATATTTCGATGCAGTTGAGAAGCAAGATTAAAAGGCTTGGGTCAATAATAGCAGAGTAGGCCCTATAAATAATATCCTTTGACACTGTAGCTACAATCTTATTTTACAGAGTTCTGGGAGTCCCATGTCTAGCCCCTACGTAGCGACATTTTCTTTTCTTCAGGTGTAGGCTAGCTAGTTGTGTAGGCATTGCTTCTATGCACTGTCTCTATCATTGATCAGTTTCTTTATCACATTTTGTTGTTTCCCAAAGTTTAAAACTGTTTTATATGCGATTGTTTGGGAGCAATAAAATAAGCTTCCTTTCCTAATGAAGTGTCTTAAATTGCAGATCTGTTTAAAGGAGCTGTAGCCGGTTATCTCGTAAAGTTTACCTAAATTCTAATTATTCGAATATCTTCGTTTGCCGTACTTGACGTACTTTGTAAGTATGCGGTTCATCAGTAACTGCTGTTGTCGATGATGATCAGCGCATCATTGATGAATCAGTCAAACAGTGGCGTACTCGTCTTCGCGCATGCGTAGTTGCCAAAGGGGGTCAATTTGAACATAAACTTTAACTTTCCGAATGTTTAGAAGTAACTCATCTGTCTCCCTTTAAAATTTCTTTCACATAGCATGACATTTGATGGAGTTACAATGAAATATGCAGGGGGACGTTTTTTATGAATCACCGTGTAGTTTACCTAACTTCTAATTATTCGAGTATCTTCATTTGCCGTACTTAACGTTTGTAAGTATGCGGTTAATCAGTTGATATCGATGATGACTGCCACCAAGCCAGTTTCGATTTAATTTTTAAAAATCAACAATTTAAAATTCAACAATCTAAATTCTGTTTACAGTATAAATTATTTTTATCAGTACATGATGCAAATATTCACAACACAAACTAATGTAGATGCACAACCTACGGTTTTACCGGTCGGAACTACTGCTTAAGTTTGTTACATCATTTCAATAATAACGTCGTCTCGTGTGGGTTTGGGTTGAAGGAGTGAAGGAGTGCAGACTTTGGCTTTCGCACAATCATGTTTACCGGCAAGCATCTAATGAATGTCTTGCTTGAATGTAATCGAGTCGTTTGTTTGTTTTGAAACGATACAATCGGATGTAGTCAGGTACGAATATAGAACGAAAGCGCTGTTTTATTTAGTCAGATTGCACTGCGGAAGATCTAAGTTCTGCTTAGTCTTCCTCTATGCTCTAAACCTACCTTATAATTTTCACATTAAGACTATTTTGAATTGCTAAGTTTGAGAGCAGATGTAAGTCCCATCAGTAGCTTAAAAGGCGCCGCTCCTGCGGCATTGCTTCATCTTCAGCGCCGTCATCACTACAATGGCAGTTGGTCAGATCTTCTGGGTCGTCGTCATTTGTGTGGCTATTCTATCGCTATCTTTCGGGAGCCCGGTGCCCAACTGTTCAGACGGAAAATGCCAGGTAGCTTTAACTCTTTATTATTATTATTGACCTGGTGCTACAATAATTAATTATCTGAAGACATAAGTATACCTGTTTGCATGGACTGGCGTTCTTGCATTTCTACATCGTTGCCGCCAAGGGCTGCCGTGCGACCACCAACCGATTATCTTTGGCTTGATCAACAATCCCATTTCACGTACGCTTGCGCTTATCCAAAATCCAAAGAGCGTGAAAAAACCATTGCATTTTAAAACCCATTTTGGGGTGTGATCCCATAGAGAAATTTGACGGATTTTCGATATATTACTCTTACGCTTGACGGCTTCTACATGTATCAGATTTTAATGTCGCTTGAAATGCCCAAAAATCCGTTTTCCATGCTATCTATTATAACTGGCGATTTAGTTGAAAAATAGTTGCCATCGTCTAGGAATTCACTGGATAGATTCGCTGTAGCCTATGTATGTATGCATGCATGCATGCATGTATTTATGTATGTATGTATGTATGTATGTATGTATGCATGCATGCATGCATGTATATATGCATTTAAATTTTGTACGTGTGCAAATGTACGTATGTATGCATAATGCGTGCGTAATGCGTGTACCTATCGACATGACGCAGTTTAAGTATTGCAAAGTTACAAATTGAAAAGTATTGTCTCCTTGGTAAAAGTAAAGTTAGCTATACAATGTCAATTTACGGTTGAATCGAATAACAGTGAGATACCGTAATTAAAACATTTAATTGTGGTAGGCTATGCAGGCGAGGAAGTTAAATGTTTTTAAAAAATTAATTATTCTTTGTGAAGATTGAAGCTGTAAAGAAGGCGGTTAAATTGGAACGTGGCGTCACCACAAGTGTCCCCAGAGGTAAACCATCGGATGGTAAGTACTAAGTACCAAACTAATCGATTAAATGTCATGTTTCATGCGTAATTTGCGTAGGCGCTTGTTCACAGCCCTTTGCGATGTACAGTGTTACTTTATTGACAAATGAACTAAATCCGGCTAGTGAAATTTGTAATATTTTCAGTATTGTTTGTGTGCTTGAATGCTGAACTTTCAAACTGGAATAAAAATGTTCAGCCCTCGCATTCTGTTTACATTGAGTATTATAAGGCTCTATGTCCAATTTTGGGCGTGGGGCTTTCTTTAAAAATTCATAAAAAATGTTTTTATGTTTTATTCACAACTTTTTGCAATGTACAATGTTACTTAAATGACAAATGAACTAAATCCGTTACTTACATTTGTAATATTTTCAATATTGTTTGTGTGCTAGATTGTTGAACTTTCAAATTGCAATACATGTATCTCGCAATAGTACTTTTTGGACATAGAGCCTCATAATTCTCAACCGACGAAATATAGCCTAAGAAGTGACGTCAAGCGAAATGTCACTAAGAGTAGGCTAATGCCAATAATTAATGTGCAACGGACCACGGTGAAATGGCGTTTGAAATTTGCAGGCGTTACCTACCGCATCGATATTTAAAATGTTTTTGCGTAATGTAGGCTATAGGCCTATCTCGATAATCTCGGGACTTAACATGAATTATGAGCTGAAAATAATTGCGTTGACCTACAAATTTGCCTGAGAAATGTAGAAAATTATTGAACGCTAGGGCGTGCCGTTTGAGAACCATTCTTGGGACATCATGCATAGGCCCTAATAGGCCGCTAGTTCTATACGTACATCCATAGCCTACATGCAGACAAGTAGAAGAGAAAACTCAAGACTTATATACATGTAGATGGTGAATCCGCTTGAATACGTGTTTAACCCTATCTATGTTAAGAGAGATGTCGTTAAAAAAATGGCTTTTAATTATCTGGGATCTCGTCTTCGTTTTGGCCGAGCTGCGTTGTGCCGACAAAATTTGCAGAACATTTTTACGAAATTTTCGTAACGGTAGGCTAGAGAGTTCCGTTTGCGAATCATTAGTGGGACACTATACATACATACATACATACATACATACATACATACATACATACGTACGTACGTACGTACGTACGTACGTACGTACATGCGTGCGTGCGTGCGTGCGTGCGTGCGTGCGTACGTACGTACGTACGTGCGTGCGTGCGTGCGTACGTGCGTGCGTGCGTGCGTGCGTGCGTGCGTGCGTGCGTGCGTGCGTGCGTGCATGCATGCATGCATGCATGCATGCATGCATGCATGCATGCATGCATGCATACATACATACATACATACATACATACATACATACATACATACATACATACATACATACATACATACATACATACATACATACATACATACATACATACATACATACATACATACATACATACATACATACATACATACATACATACATACATACATACATACATACATACATACATACATACATACATACATACATACAAACATACATACATACATACATACATACATACATAATATAGACATGGCAAACTTTCAGACTTGTAATAGTTACAAATTGTGAGACTTTCTTTTGGTGTCAATTAAATTTTTACAGCATTTACACTGTTGCTTATTCTTAACTGAATCTTCATTTTACTCAAAAAATTTCGATTGACTAAAAATTAATATAGTTGTTTGAATGATTATATATAATTTAAACGAAAGCTAATGAGCTGCCGTTGATGTTTTAGATTATGATAAAAAGATACTGAACTTCATTGTTCTCCTGCCTCAGTTCATAGCTGCAGCGGTGGGCTAATGCATTGAGCAGTATGGCGTCGTTTGTCAGCATCGAGATCTCGTCGTTTCAACTCTGCTGACTGCTTTTAGAAAGCCTTTAAACAGCGTTTATGAAGCAATTATTAAACAGGATAAAGGCATCCGGAAATAGTCCCGGAAACTTAGATCAAATAGGACCTAGCCAATAGGTCTACCTTCTACCAGGTCAAATTGCTTCAGAAGCTCTGCAAAAACCATTTCCTGCTAAGAATCTGTTGCTCCATAACTTATCCAAAATCCGAAAACTAAATCCATGTGTAGCCTACACCACCAAACTAAACCGGCTTTTCGTAGTTTTAATAAATATCGGATTGCTGACGACCTCAATATGCAGACAGCAAGAACAATAGGACAATAAGAACAATGTGCATACATTAATTTTATGGTTGTCACTTTCAGGACGATAATAAGTAGGCTATTCCTATACTCTTAATAGACCGGCGGACGGCTGGGGCGCGTTTCCTAGATGATGTTCGAAAGAAATAAAAAAAATCTTTGCTACGTATAAATAATGCAGTACAAAACATGAGATATGAGTTTCTTGCATCTATTGATGTTACATTACATTACATGATTACATGACTGACGTTAAATTTAGTGACATATACATGTAGCAGGAAACTAATATTCTCCATCACTGTCACCACAAAAGGAACTTGGGTTATTATCGCAAACATTGATTTGAAACTCGCCAACATCGGCAGGACACTGTTGCCATCCATTACCCTTCCATCCACATCATGAAGTAGAACATTTCTTATGGGATCTCACAAAATCGTCATAAGGTCATACAAAATGAAACAGAACAATTTGATATTTGGTATTCAAGAGCCGAAATTTTCTCTTTCTAAACAGTCCATTATTATTTAATCAAATATCTTTATAATATAAAGATATTGCTAAATAAAAAATTATTTTATTTAGCAATTAATATTTTCGATAAGATACTACAGAAGTAGTGTCTAGCAGCTAGCTGGTTCTATTGAAGGCGTGGGGTTTCATCAGTGACACACACACGCACACACATACATAATTTGGGAAGAAGTGAATGCGGTCAATCAAGAGTAGTTGGGTTGAAGGAGACCCAAGGACAAATGCTCGTAGGCCAATATTATGGGCAAAGAGATGATCTGATCAGCAGCTCTAGAGATCTAAGGCGTGGGAAAGCTTGGTTATCATCTGTACATGGAACAAAGAGCAGGAGACCCATAGACTTTAGGAATAGATTTGATCATTTCCCCACCCCGTGCTTGAACTGCTTTGACACAGTCTTGATCATATGCCTGTAATGGTTCTTCTCTTATAAAGTCTCTTCAATTTCTTTTCGCTCTACAATTCTGTATTTTCTTGCTTCTCTCTTCTTAGTCCATGCAATCTAGCTCAAATATACCATCACTCCTGGTAAATTGCTCCACAAACTTTCTAAACGGTTCCTGCTTTAAATCTTTTGCTGAGTAACATATCCAAAATCCGCCAAATTCTTCTATGGGATCACCCCAAAATGGGTTCTAAAATTCAATGGTTTCTCGCGCTTCTTTGAATTTTGGATATGTTACTCAGCAAACCGCAAAACATTCTGATAGGGAACCCTTTAGAAAGCCTGTAAAGCAATTTCTCTCAGGTCAAACAGTAAATTACCTGGACTAAGTCTTATCTCAAAACATGCTTTTCGCGTGTGTAGCGCTTGTGAACGATTACCATCTACAGGTGCTTTTAGTCTTTTACACAATCATGCTCAAGTAAACTTATAATGCAATACAACAATATTATGATTCAATGCAATACAACGAGACCCTTGTTCTTTAACTGTTAAATAAGAGCATGCCACCTATAATTATCAATGATCTCGGCATAATAATTATAGGCTAGCACAATAACCTTTAACACTGGCAGTAGGCCTATTACAATTAGGCCTAAGCTACGTTAAGTTCAAAAAATTTCAAAATTCTCTATTCAAATTCAAATTTTTTATTGCTCCCAAAATAAGCATAATAAACACAACCGTATAACACAGGTGGTATTTAACAATTAAGTCATTCAACGAGGCACTCCAGATGGGACGATATATAGATTATAGGCTATTTATTTTATTTAATGTTTCATACAACAAGCAAATCCGCCCTCGTGATGTGTAAACTTTTCAATATAAATGGATGAAACTGAAATATTTATAGTTGGACTTCTCAGATAGTCTCTCCGTCAGTTTTCAGGATCAGTTAGATCTACCTGCAACAAAGTGGAAGTTCAGTATTTTAAATAAGCTTATTGACTTTCATTTAAAAAGGGCAGGAAATACAGTCAAGCATTCAACAAATGATATTTATTTAATTGTGGCTAACAATTAGTTTGCAATCAATCAGTGGGTTGTCTTGTCTTGTCTTTAACCATCCTCGATTCGAGGGTTGGTCGCTTCATGGACATGCCTTAATCAGTGGGTTAGTATGCTATAATTTCACGACTAAAACCGCTGAAAAGTGCTTGAAATTGGCGATTGCTAATTTGCAGTGTAGGCTAGATTAGAAAAACTGCGTCGACATTTTGTTTGCGATGTATTATAGGCCTAAGTGCAAATGGATAGTTTTGTTTGTGTTTTTGTTTTTGTTTGGTAGCATGTGCACTTGTTATAGCGCCCCTACAAGCTCACTACTCAGAGGCGCTCCCGACTACAGCGCGGATACTGCATTGAACTTTCACGCCGTTTTCACGACTTGAGGTGGAATCGAACCTACAACTCTCCGGCTGCAAGACAGCGAACATACCCTCTACACAACCGTGCCCGTGTTTGTTTGACAGCTACAAAACGTGGATAAAAGGATAACTTACGTGAAGTGATATTCTTGATCCACTTTTCAAAGGAAGCAACCTTTGTGTAGATGGCGCCAAAATCGCAGTCTTTCGACGCCCGCGAAAGCACTCCTCGCAGATACCATTTCCGGTCTCGTTCTTGGCATACCAGCGGTCCACCCGAGTCTCCATCGCAAACGTCGCTGCTTCGATCCCACCGTGCAGTGCAAATGATGCGACCAATGGGGTAAAAACAATTGCTCTCATTTGTCACAATCAGTGAAAGCTGCATCAGTCTATCCGACATTATGCGAGTACCTATAAAACCAATGAAACAAAACATCTGCCGTAGTCCAATTATTGTTAATAAAAAAGGATGGGAGGGGAAGTCAAGGGAGGTAAGAAAGGTACAATGTAGGAGATGGAATGGAAGGGAAGAGGATGGGAAGAGAGGGATAGGAGTGGGACGGGGTGATAGTGAATTGAATGGAGTGTGCGAGAAGCGGAGGGAGTGGAGTAGAGAAGATGCTGCTTTTATTTTATCTCATCTCATCTCACTGTCCGAATCGTCGTTTCATATCTGAACGCCATTATAGTGTTGAAGTCCAACCTGACTTATTTATCAATCAATCAATCAATTTTTTATTGAGCCAAGAAGCACACAAGATATATATCATCACATCAAAGTAAACATGAACGCTCTTGGTAACAAAAGGAAACGCAGAAGGGACTACAGAGTCCCGCTGGTTAGGGCTCCGGCCACCTATGCACATTTTCTGGTTCTAGGCGTTTACAGATTCAGTGATTACGCTAGACTTATTTATCTTCACATGGAGCAGAACTTAATCCACATACCTATAGTCTAACTCTCGATTCTGTTAGACTTAGCCTCTGTAAATGGACTATATCGTAGATCCCGCGATTTCCCGTTACTGGGAGCCGTAAAAATCTGGAAACTTTGATTCCCTGCTAGAAACGTACCGGTAGACTAAAACTTTCAGCATGGCCTACATGTATATGCATGATTAATTGATTATATTTATTGCTTACCAGATTTGGTGACACCCCATCCAGTGGCGTAGCAACTTGTGTTGTATGATAGTTCAGGTAGACCTAATGGAAGACAAATTGGTTCGATGGCCTCTGTGAAGTTCAAAGGACTTGCTAATTTGCATAGCGCCAGATCGTATGCATTATGGCGTTCATCCGGATCGTATTTCTCATGAAGAAAGTAGTCTGCTATGCTTGCGACCTGCTCTGTAGACTCGATTCGTCGAATATCATGCTTTCCAATCATTACTTTGCAGTCGCGTCTAATGTCGAAAGCAGTTGGTAGGCCTACTCTGCCAGAAAAAAGAAGAGTTGTCTGAGTAGCCAACCTTATAATATTACAACAGTCAGGGCCGTATTTTTTAGACAGATATATTTGTAAACTAGGCTACATACTAGAATACTGTTTCGATGGATTCCAAGAAGCAATCAAGTATAGACTAAAGCAAAGCAGGTGCACTGTTGTAGATGATAATAGGAAAGCAAAATCAGAAGCATACAGACGAAAAAAGAATGAAGTTGGATGTCGAAACGCTGTAGAGAAGATATTGCTTAGAAAGTTTAGCAGCTGAGAGTAAGGTACAGCTAAAAGTATTGTGTCCGAAAAAAGAAAAGAAGTGGCGCGAGTCATAGATGAAAAAGTTTCAAATACTATTGATGGACCTCCTCTTCTGAAACGATCGACGAGTTTCAAATGGTCAATGCGACAAACTCCCGACCGATATTTATGGACCAGTTTGTCATGCCATTTGAAAAAGCTGTATAGATGCAAAATTTCAGAAGGATATAGGCCTAGTTATGGACGGCCATGATTCATTCGCAGGCGGGCCGAAAGTTGTGGATAAGTTGATCGAGGTGATTACGCTAGACAAATTCATATTAGGCCTATATGCAATATAATAGGCCTATGCGTGTGTGCGTGTCTGATATATAATACATATGTTTCGTGTGTGTGTGTGTGTCACCGTGTCAGAACAAAGTGTAGGAACCTTGAGCAAGTCCTTCACTCGCAATTGCTGGGGCGCTTCGGCGTGAAACTCCGATGCAGTCTCCGCGCTGTAGTCGGGAGCGCCTCTGAGTAGTAAGCCTGAAGAGGCGCTATGGAAATAGAGAAAGAAAGAAATACATAAAATAGAGAAAAATTAATAAACAAATAAACAAGACTACACGTTGATGATTGTTGACTTACAAACAATGTGCTGCAGTTATAACCCACTTGTCCGAGATGATACTTCCACCGCAGGATGTTCCGGCAAAGAAACGTTGGCACTGAATATGAACCTGCCACGGCCAAGCATGAGGATTGGCCTCAACGCCACCAACTATTCGACCTCTCCCAGGGGTCTTCGACGAAATACCACATTTCGATCCTAGAACGATATTATTATCTTGTGCTTCATTACATGCAGCACACGTTATGATGCAGATACATTCGTGGATGTAGGCTATTCATTCATTTATTTATTACAGCAACTGTAATAAATAGCGCCCATTTAATGTTGCCTACAAAGCGGCGCTTCCAACCCAACTCCGGTCTTAAGGACAGTGAAAAATGAGACATAGAAGACAACAGGTGAGCTGCATGACACCAGCAAGGTGCTTATGTTGGAATGCAAAATTAATAACACATAGCAGCACTCTCATTTTAAATTCGTGTTTTACATTATTTCGCTGAAAGACTAAACAAGACTCCAGCCGTATTATAATAATACATCGCAGTTTATTTCAGTGCATAGGGCCTATTATAGGCCTACCGGTACTAACGGGGATCTTTGAAGATCGGATTGCAGTCCTTGGTGACTGCAATTCATTGGCATAAATTCCACTTGCCGTGTAGATAAAGACAAGAATGAATAGAACGAACAGTGTTTGCATTCTCATCTGACTAAAACAACAAAGAAGCAATAGCATAAGCGTACGAGGCGGGGGTCAACAGGGGGAGGGGCAAAGGCCCCCCACCCCGAAATTTCGGGGAAATCTGTCTTTCTGGCAAACAGAAAAATAAGAAATAATTTTTTTCACGACATTTCAACGCGATAACTAAAAAAGTCGTCAACTTTTTGTCACCGAGATTTATTTTTTCGGGCACAAGTTAAATCTCCCTCCACCCCCCCCCCCCCACTGCTGAAATCTACTCTACGCCTATGATCAATAGCAACAAATTTGAATTGCACGCGTCAGCCTCGATCCCACTGGCGCTTCGTTTTCTCTCGCTTGCTAATTAACCTATTCGGATCTTCTCTCATTGTTTACAGCCACTGTAGCCTATATAGCATATAGTATTCACAATTCAACTCCGACCATTCTGCCTTATTCCTTTAACCCTCCTTACTTGCTGTTCTAAAGTGCATCCATCACGCATAAACTCCCGAAAAATCATTTTAACTTTTCAGCTATCCGGTGACATAAACGCAGTCTTCATTTCACGCAACAAGATCGTCCAACAAGAAATTCTTTTTCTCTTCCGTCAATATTCAGTTTCATTTAAATTCCTAAAATTATTCCGTTCTCTCAAGCGATCTTCAATAATAATATTATTTAAATTCAATAGTTTATTCAAATTTCAGACTGGCAAAACGCAGTAGCCTATGTATGCCCACAGTTAGGCTAATAATCTTGCATCCTGTTCAAATACACCTGGATCCTTCAGATAGCCTACCATAATAATTATTATATCCTTATAATTTATTAGGCCTGCTTGCTTGAAATATTATTGTTCTCCGTTGCCCCAATTTAACGAGTGAATGTCTTTGCGTAGACCTGTGATTCTAAGCTGTTCGTTCGACCAAAATTATAATGTTCCTGTCTCTAGTTAACAGAACTTCTACTTGTAACACTCTTCTCGTAGATTGAAGCTAACACCTGGCGGTGTATAATAGCCACCGCTTTTGAGAGGACATACACGCTGGACGGAGACACTAAACAACGTTCACTGGCAACAAAGCCGATCTAAGGCTATTAATGTGAAAATCTAAAGCATACAGTGAGTTTCACATTCACAGTGTTGTTTGGGAGGTCATAAAATTAGCATCCATATCTCAAACGTTCTCGAATGCAATGCATAATCAATACAACAATTTATACTTTTTAATGAAGCCAGTAAATCACGAAACACTGAGTGAAAGTGTTGCAGTTTAGTTAAAGACAATAATGTTTTTAAAGCGTAATTTCGCGTCTAAAGATAGGCCTACTGCAGAATGTATTTATAATAATTAAACCTGTGGAATGACATTGTGAAACGAAAGATCACATGGCTGGTAGGGAAGGTCGTTTCTTATCAGCAATAATTCCACTCCACCACCCGATCGTTTGGCCTTATGAACAAGGTAATAGCCCGGTGTGTTTAATGTGCCTCTTGCATCCTGCCAGATCTCTGAAAGACCTAATAGGCTATAATATACAGAAAAAGGAAGTTGGGTTAGTAAATCCACAACTGCGGATAATTTATTTAAGATGCTTCTGCAGTTAAGGTGCATCGTGGAAAACAGGAAAGATGTAATTTTAGGTTTCGCGGAGTCGGGGGGGGGGGGGGGGGAAGAGTACAGATTTTCTCAACTCAAATAAAAATAATAGGCTGCAAAGAGGTTATTATCAGATAATAATTAATTATTAATGTCAGGCCCTATCATTCGCTAGTACAGAAGTGGATGGAAGAAAAATTCTTGCTCAAACGTTAACAGTAAGGCACCAGTAATAATTCACGACCAATTCAACTATAATTATAACCCGGCGTGAACGATGCTACAAATAAAAGCAATAATACAAGTAGAACCGGCTGGTGGAGTTTCTTTCATGGTGCATAATAACCGAAGTGACATAAACAAATCCGGCTTCTACAGACTCAGGCACACTTCGCGCCGGAAAAACGTGTAGGCCTATTAATAACACGCCAGCTGCATTTTCTAAGAAATCAAAAGAAACAAGTTACATGCTTTAAACTTTTTATGAACGGACTAATAATGCTTAACATCCTACGTTTATGCTGTTTCGTGATTCAAAAACCAGATAAAATGATATCTTATTTGCCACTATCTGGGAGAGATATAATTTGACTGGAAATTTTCATTGAAAAGTCCCCAGCATGTCTTCTTGGGCTTATCTGGCGGACCTCGCTGAGTACGGGCAAATGCGATAAAGATCTGCTCGAGAGTCGGCTGTCCCACCGAATAGTTCTCGATCTCGTAAGTAGCCTTCGCCCTCTCCATGATCGCGAAAATTTCAGACCACTTAAAAATCCGCGCCATGACCTGGTAGTTAAGAAGGTTCTCGTGATGGTCTTTAAGAACGCTCTCTGGAAACGTTTGGAAGATGAAACTCCTCAGCTTCCTAATCCGCTGGTCCAGCAGTTTCCCGGGTTTATCGGTGTCGGTTGAGCGCTGGAGTTTGATGATGAGCGTGTATCCTTTGCCGTACTTTTCCTTCAGGTGCTGGAGGCTCCCAAGACAGCGAAAGCGACCGTCGACAAGGATTCCAACCCGAGTACAGAGAGCTTCGCATTCTTCCATGCTTGTAAAACAAGAGACAGCATGGCAATATTAAACACTCTATCTACACTGTCAACACACAACTGGCACTCCTATCCAAAAGCTTTTATCACTCTTAGCGTACATTCTTCCTTCAATCGCTCTGTCCCTCTCTCTGTATCTCTCTTTCTCTGTCTCTGTCTCTGTCGCTCTTCGACGTAGGCCTACGGTCGCACAGCAACAACTTCCCCGCTATATACTCAGCCACCTGGCCTACGTTACCTGTTACAGTACGCGGCTCCTGCATAATAATCAGCTCACAGCATGCCTTTAAAAAACTAACTATCGAAGGAATTAAGACAACTTATGTTTCTTAAATTAATTATTTAAGTTGTAAATTCAATCACTTCTATGGTCATCTTATATTAATGTCGAGATCAGTTTTATGCTTCTAACAGCTGATAAACACGTGGTGGTACCTGTGTGACGTGAGTATGATGGTGGCGCCGGTGTTTCGTGCAGCGGCCAGAGTGTTCCAGACGTGTCTTCTGGCTTCTGGATCGACGCCCGTTGTCGGTTCATCGAGGAAGACGACCGTCGGATTTCCCATCAACGCAACGGCCACACATAACTTACGCTTGTTGCCACCGCTAATAACAACGTAACAAAACACATTGCAAGTTCATAAGGTACGGTTGTCTATGTCAGTGAAACGTAAGATAAGGTAAAATAACTAAGAGAAAGGTAAGGTATGAATAGCCTACAGGTAAGGCAACAAACAGGTTAAAAAGCGGGAACGCATCGAAAAACTGCATTCGGCATTTGCAATCGGTGCTTAACTGAACAGTTAACGGACTGTAAAGTAATTATATCTAACTAGTCATAAGCGTATGTCTAATTAGGTACTTGAATTCAAACACAGTTATTTCTAAATCACCTGAGTTTTCCAGCTAGTTTGCCGGTGTATGGTTTGAGCGTCAGACGTTCAATGAGTCGGTCGATGACCTCTTGTCGGACCTTAGCTGGAATTCCGTGAACGCATGCGTACATCCAGAGCGTCTCGTGAACAGTCAGTTGGTCGATGATGGTGTTAAACTGCGGACAGTAACCGATCTTCTGACGAACCTCTGCAATGTCATCTTCAACGCTTTTCCCAGCAACATAGGCGCTTCCGAAGGATGGTCGGATTTCTCCGGTCAGCATCTTGAAGACGGTCGTCTTTCCGGCTCCGTTGACTCCCAGCAGACCGAAGCATTCCTTCGGAGAGACCCCGACACTCAACTGGTTAACAACCACAACTTTATCATAGAGCTTCGTCAGATCCTGGGTGATCATTGGTTCAGTTTTGGCGAGTTCCTCAATTGGATTGGATTGGATGCGTTTTCGCTCGCTAAACACATCTTCGTCTTGAGAAACCCTTCCATATACGTCACCATGCATCTCGGTAAGCATGGCTTGAATCACTCGATCCGGGGTCATCGTTTTGAGCAGACGTTCAACGATTTCGGTTTCGATGATGCAGATAACGAGGAAGAAAACGAGTCCTTGAATGACCATGAAGACTAATGGGCGCCCAACCCCAGGCGAAGTCCACGACAGATAGTCGTCAACCATTTCGATGCAATGTTTTCCGCAGTTACCTTAAAATCCAACAACGGAAACTACATGTAAATGTGTTGTTCGCATATGAATAGAACAACGTCCACACTTCTTAACAGAACAGTTATTTCCACCAACTGAGAACAATTTTTTTAAATGATCTCAGGGAGAGAAACATTAATCTATAAATGTTGTTTAAAATCACTTTAATGCTACGGTCTGCTATCGTTATCGGTACGCTTTCCTTCTCCGGTGCTCTTCCTCTCCACACCTATCTCGCTGAGTCTCTCTCCCTGTCTCTATGTCTCTGTCTGTCTGTTTGTCTGTCTGTCTGTCTCTCCTTCCCAGTCTCAACCGCTCTGGCTTTCCTCAGCATATATCTAGCGCTGTCTGTCTAGGCTCTACACTAGTCTACATGTACATCTAAACGCACAAGGAAGAGCGATTTAGTGTCTTTGCATAGGCCCTATACCACACAAACGTCTCTTACCTGGACAGCAAATATTGGATTGACCAATCCTTTGCATGTATTCACAGAAGTCGGTCAGTGTCTCTCCAAATGCCATTCGTTCGCAGTCCTCATGTCTGTTGTAGTTGTCGTAGACGTTTTGATGAACCGAGTTGAAGCAGAAAGTGGGAAACAAGGCGTAGAATATCCATTCTACGATTTGCCAGGCTTCTTTTGATATTTGCCCTTGCAGAATGGTACTAATGACGGCAGCAAATAGACCTTCAAAACGACCAGATGTCAATTGTAGCCTCAACGCAGAGTTTGTGATTCAAAAATGCACTGTGTCAGCGCAACATACAAACCTCTTTTGGCTGCTCATCCCTACTTGAAATAGTCATGTAACGGCGTCGGCCAGCGTAGGTCAATGTGACATAATGAAAAATATTATATCCCGTTTACAACTAAACTTACGTATTGCGATTCTTAGCGAGTCATTTGATTTAGGCCCTATAATTATTTTCTGAGATTTTCTTAAGAAATAAATATTGTCAAGATATTTCATTTGCTTTATTGTTTTATGCCACTTCATTGCAGAATATAATTTTTATACAAAGTAGAATGCATCGAAACGATGTAAACGATATCTAAAGACGACGTTATCGTTGCGATTCATCTTTGAAAAAAGACTGACAGAAAAGCATCATAGATAAGCTTACATAATTATAGGCTATACTGCACTATTATACTGTAACGTCTTACCTGTTATAAGGAAGATGACGAAAAGCCAGATAAATCCGGATGAAGGTTCTTGAAAAAAGAGTGACATTACGTAGGTAAATGGTATGCAGGAAAAACCGCACAGCAGTAAACCAATATAGATTATCCTGAAATAAATAGATATCAGGCTAATCAACTATTGTTATTATTCTCAGATTCACAAAGCGTGCCGACATTTTCCTCCTCAGCACGCTCAACTCACGTGTCAAACGTTGTGCGCATGTAGGCTAGTTCCCCGTAAATGTTTTCATCGGGTTTCGCTAACTGCGTTTGTCCACTCTTCGTTTTTTTCTACATCACGCCACTCCTCAGTGAGCGGATAGATTTTACAAACGTATCTTTTTGACATTGTCCTTGACTTCATCTAGACATTAAATTTTCTTTGTTGGCCACGCATCGCATCTCTCAAACGCCCTTGATCTCACATTGTTTAGGAATTTTTGCAAATCCATTATATACTGATACAGTAGGCCTAGACCTAAATTGATCATATGCAAAAATTCACTTTGACATCTGAGTAGTCCCCGATGAGTGGCGCCATATCAATTTATTAGAAGAATAATTCTCACCCAGTATCCAGAGTGCAAGATTAAATTTCTTCTGTAATTGGTGTGGTTTCTAGAAGCGTGATTGGTCGAGCCAAAAATAGCCTATACAATCTCGTTGACTTTTACCAGCAAGTGCCACGTTGCCTCAGCAAACCCTCAGCAGACGACCATTATAATTATTTACCAACGGTCTTCCAACGTTGACTAGTCCAATTAGAAGATTACAGACCACACAGTTCACACCGTATCCAAGAATCGCAGTAAGATTCCCCAATTTAGTATAATATTATTCTTAAGTACTTGTCCGAAGTAATGATCCATTAATTAAGCAATATACATTGATTATTGTTAGTTAGAGTCTTTTTAAAAAGCATGAAAATTAGCACGAGTATTGAGCAATAAGCACTGCCTGTCCACTGTATATAACAAGATAGAAAGATACGTGCAAGAGCGGAGGACACAATAATCTCTCAGACCTCCTTCATTACGACACTTCACTACATTTATTCTTTTATGCTCTCATTGTAATCAGCATTAACGAGAATTTGAATGTGACATCGAAACTGGATAGACCTATAGGCCCTACCTACCAAATATGTTGCAAGTAACCTTCTGTTTCAAAGCTCAAGATGACTGCGATGATCAGAACGCAAAGGACAACATAGTTGACGTAATCCCAGAGAAATGTTGCCAGCCAGAAATTATAAAGTCTGACTCCACTGACGAGTTGGCTGTGCTTCGCTCCAGACGTTCGTTCTTTGATCAAGAAAATCATGAAAGTGGCGAACAGTAAAGCCATTCCGAAAGACATGCAGAAGGCGAAACCGAATCCGTGAGTCGTTTCTCGATCTAGCAACTGTTCCGAAGAGTTCCTGGGAAGTGGGTGGTTGATGGTTACAATCTGGTAGTCCTTGTTTCCAAAGCATTGCATCAAAGTGTTTCCCAAATAGGATAAGGAGATGGCGATTGTGTGGTAGGCTAGGTTGTTGAAAAAGCCTGT
The DNA here is from genome assembly GCA_945859605.1 of Lumbricus rubellus. Classification (NCBI taxonomy): domain Eukaryota; kingdom Metazoa; phylum Annelida; class Clitellata; order Crassiclitellata; family Lumbricidae; genus Lumbricus; species Lumbricus rubellus. The sequence goes on along the minus strand of OX243814.1, from coordinate 9,570,164 downwards.
AATGTTCAACATTCCGTCAAGGTCCTCTTCTACAGTTGCGCCGATCTCATAATTCCAATTGTACTCGTTTCTGCTATAATTGCCGATCGCGATCAGGTAGTCATCCAATGTTGAGTAGTCAGGGTCGTTTTGTATCAAGACAGCTTTACTCTGCCTTGAGACACTAGTTACATAACATCCTGACAGTTTCTTCGCGTTCGAGGTTTGATTTAGCACGTCGTATGGAGTGATTGTACTTCTAAAACCGGTTAGGTCAAGAATAATGGAACTGTCGTCTCTTGGCGGATCCAAAAGCGTGAGACAGGCGAGTGCAGTGGAAATGACTGCTATGAGAATCTGGCAGATTTCAAGGATATAGTTTCGCTTGTAATGTAGTAATCGCTTGTAGAACATGGCACGTAGCTGAAGATTCTGTAGTTTCCAACCGGTCTCCTTCCGATATTGCACACCAGTATCTGAAAGTCATTATCAAGCGTTCTAGTTCAATGGGATGATGCTATTATTGTCCCTTTGTAGGGTTGCCTACTACTATCCAATGTAAACTCAATGACGTCACCCACTCAAAGTCATTAGCATTTAGCTGGTGTCGCGTGACAGAGTCATTCAGCAAGTAGCCTATATAGTGGCGGTTTAACAGGGGCGCAACCAGAAAATTTTCCTGGGGGTGCTCAGAATCATTATTGCAAGCGCCGAAGGTCCAAAGCAGGGAGTGCCGAAGGCACGAAACCAATGCAGACTAGAGAGTTTGGGGAGCGTCGTAAGCTCCCCAGCGGGGTCTGGGGCTGCGCCCCAGAAACCAACGCATTTTTAACTTTTGACATCAGCTAGAGCACGTTTCAGACTCTTGTTTGCCAGCTGTTCTTACGAGCGATAAAGTCATGAAAACTTATGAAAAACATGGTTTAAGACTTCAAAAATGTCCTTTCCCAATATTTTGTTTAGATAAGATAAAGGGTATTAGGCCTAAGCTTGTAGTTTGCGAGTGGCAGAATTAATAGTAAGACTAGTGTTTAATCTACATGTAGACCCTACCCCAATAACCAATGCTTTTTCTAGGCCCTTCTCTGGGAATCGAAGTTTCTGGGGAAAAGCGAGCATCCGGTGGAAGAGGGCAGGGCCCTTGGGACGGGATGTTCCCCTCCACATCAGAAAGTTCAATCAATTAGGTATGCCCTACAGAATTTAGTTACGTGTCGTCTTATATTAGTCCTACAGATGCGCATACAGCCAGAAGAGCTTACATACACATCAGGCATATAGGCACACAGGCAGACAGTCAGACAAGCACATAGACAGACACACATACATACAGACGTTCAAGCATGCATGCATGCATACATGGACACATACGTCAAGCAGACAGACAGGCATACAAGCTAAGATAAAAATTATAAGCTTACGTTTGAGGAAAGTTCCGTTTTATAGGCCTAAGATTCGTTTGATGATCCCAAAACATTACTTTTCGGCATTAAAACCATGTGATGGCTAGCGTAGGCTAGCCTATATAACGCAAGCAAAGAAAAAATGAAAGCCCAGATCGAGACAGAATGCAAAATTAATTATCACAATTTCACGTCGTCTGGTATTACCTTGTATTCCTGAAACAGCGGCAATGCTCACCCCTGGCCCTGCTTCCAGACTGAGTGCAGACGAATCAGTTACTCTGTGTTCAAATAACCAACACGTTTCACTTCACTTATTGCTGCATTGGAATCTAATACCAATTGCGGTTTGATGACTGCGATAACATGATTAAATGGGAATCTGTTAATTAAAGGCATTTCATTATCGCCTAGCGTATGGATTTGGTTTACAAACCTTACCAATAGAAAAAAAAACATTTTTGTCGATTGTCATCTGTATAATTAGTAAAATTACTTTACCGTTAATAGTCATAAAAGAGAATACCAACATCTGGCACAAGAGTTGTAGGGTCGAATGTACATGTAAGAACGGAGCGAGGAAATGCTAGAGGTAGGAAGGGATAGAGGGGAGAGATGGATGGACAGTAGTAGGGACGGAGGCGAGGATGTATAAGAGAGAAGGGAGGGAGAGGAGAGGTGGACACTGGAACTATGTGTACGGCTGGAGATTGAGAGAAAGAGAGGGACAAGAATTGTGGGAGGAGGAAGAGAGAGAGGGAGACATGGACGGACGGTTGTGGGTAGGGAGGAAGAACTGGAGGAACGTAGGGTATAAAGGAGCGGAGAAAGGAAGGTAAGGATGGAAAGTGGGAGGAAGGGATGGACGGAGGAAAGAAGGAAACATGAGAGGAAGAGTAGGAGCAAGTGAAGGAAGGCAAGAGGAAGGGATGAGACAGGTAGATGACAACAACTATCGCGGAACGGCGCTTCTCCTGACGTTCTCTAATAATTCTGACCTCGTAGGACGGACCAACATCAAAATGGTTGTCACACTGGTATATTATATTTTACGTCAAAGAAATGATAGTGTCTTGCATCGTGCATGTAAACCAGGTTTGACCTTCCATTTGTGTTCTTATGTATAATTGTATATTCTCCATGGTGAATTAATGCACATATGAAATAATTGCATGTTTCACAGTATAGATGCAGTAGAAATTATATTATTGGAATGGAGTGGATTCACTCATTCATTCATTCATTCTATGGACGTAGCCATATGCGTGGATTCTTCAGGAAACCTGACCAGGAGAGCTCCCACAGTCCCTCAGTCCATTCACGATTTAAGATAAACGACTTGAGTGATTATCACGTTATCATCCATAGATTGAATCAAATAAATAATTTTATAACGAATTTTCACTTGTCTAATTAAAGCGTTCATATTATGTCATTTCAGTTATATCATGATTTGTTTTTCATAGTCTTTTGATGCTAGTTACATTTGTGGCTTCTAATGAAAGTAACTGTTGCATCCCGTGAGAGCAACGTCACCGAATGTAAATACAAATTTATAAGCTTTGTGTCCAAAGACAAGACTGACTTGAGAAAGACTTCTTCCATTGACGTCGTCGATATTCCGAAACTTTCGATGCCGAGGGTTTCGCCATCTGTCTCAAGCGTCTCGAAAAGTCTCTCAAATTGTGAGGATTGATTACTCGGCAGAAGGAAGGTAACCTCCTCAGCCTCATTGCTAACCATCTCAGTCATGGAAATTTGAGACTTTATAACATCCTTGAGGTGATCCACATCGCAAGTGGACGTCTTTACTATCGTCATGTGATATCCAACGCCTTCAGACATAGTTCAATATTACTTGTAGTACTTGATCTAATGACAGTAATAGATTGAGAATAGAATAACTGATAATTTTTCACAATAAGAAAATATTGATTGTCAATCAGCCCCGGGATGGGAGTTGACATTCTGAGATTTTGATATCTCGGGCTAGCACGTGTGGGACGCAGGGGTGCAAGCTGCTGCACCATCATCATCAATCAGATTATGTCTCATAGGCTACACCTTTATGTAACGACGCCATTCAACGCACATTAAGACTAATATCATCAGTGTCAATATTAACTACTAGCCTATAGTACTATAAGTATCATTAGTGACAATAGTAATTACTATGAATACCAAAAGTGTTAATATTGATTACTGGTACGTATCATTAGTGTCAATGCTAATTACTATGTGTGTCATTAGTGTCAATTTTAATTACTGGCCTATTTTAAAGTATCATTAGTGTAACTACTGTCAATATTAATTACTACAAGCACCATTATAATGAATTTTAATTACTATGAGTATTATAGCGTCAATATTAATAACCATAATGTAGGCCTATCATTAATGTCAATATTAATTATTATATGTATCATTAGTGTCAATATTAATTACAATATGTATCATTACTGTCAATATTAATTACATTCTAACCATGACTACACGCTGTTTCCCTGTTTAGTACGGTCATCTCTGCCTATAATAGCGGATCCATCTTTCCAACTTGCTTTTAACAGCTGCTATCCTGGACTGCTTCGGCTGATATAAATATACCGGATTCGTCTATATAATTATTTAAATTTAATATCCTCACATAATTATCGCGAGTTAATGAAAAGCCTAACTTGTGAGCGGATAAAGTTAACCTAAAAATTAATGCGTTATCAACCATACAAACGCAACTATTTTCAACTCACAATTTCCTTTAAATAAATCGACGTTTAAAAATTTGACGTGGTCACCACGTAGTAGGCTACGTATTTATTTATTTATTTATTTATTTACTGAGAATTTGATATAGCGCTCCTTCAAGGTTACTACTCAGGAGCGTACCATTGCAACAACGGTGAAAATTAATAATGTTGGGAATTAGCAGTTGATTAACGGCAGATGCTATTTGTTACCGTATTTGTTTTTAAGGAACATGGGTGTCCCGTAGCACTGTATCTCTCCGTTGGACATGATGGCTATGCGGTCTCCCAGTATATCGGCTTCATCCATATAATGCGTTGATAGAAGCATCGTCCGGTCCTTTCTCTCGCTTTGTAGAATGTCCCATGTCTGTCTGCGTGACTCGGGGTCCATGCCAGACGTCGGCTCATCCAGAATCACGAACTGTAAGATATTGTAATGCAACTTATCATTCTCATGGACTAATGGCAATAATACTGGATGGATCAAAGAACGTAACCTTTAAGGTATTTTGTCAATATCTTGGCCAGAATTTGAAATTTTTAAATAAAAACGTACATTCTTAAAGGCACTCATATCTACATTCAATTGCCAAGTTTGACCAAAACATTTCAAGCATAACAAAAAAAGCAATTTTGTTAGGCCTATTCGTATCTCAAATAATTTATTGTTATCAAATAACCTTGATTTTTCGGACAATTTTTTTATCATTACTTAGAAAAGAAAGAGATCACTTAGCAAGATGACGGTCAAGATTTGACCGCCAAGTTGGTAAACAAATAATTTGCAGATTAATATTTTTTATTAAAATTTAAAACAATAATGTCAAAATATATAAGTTTTAATCCAAGGTTCCGATGACAGACAAAATGTGTATTCAGAAACTTCAAGAGCAAGGTCCTGAAGCTAAAGCACAGTATAAATAAAAAGTTTTTTGTTATTTATACTGTGGCTAAAGCTTACTCTGATGGAGCGGTGAGTGCAGATAAATTAAGAGTTAAATTGGAAGTTAAGAAAATTTATGTGCCGTTGATGAAAGGACTTCGGCATAATGTCAATTGCTCTGGTTTAAGTCAGTGGCAGCGCTAGCCCCCCCCCCCCCCAGAAAGGTCATCACGTTTTTTTCACAGAGAAAATTAATTAAATAATATCAACTTAGCCCCTCCTATAAAAGGTCATCAGGTTTTCAACTTCAACTTGTTTATTGATCCCAAAAATATCAAACAGACAATTATGCATTCATAATAGTACACAAAGTGATTAATTGGGGTTACATACATTTGAACGGCGTTGTACTCTATGCGAGACGATTGCGTGTAAGTCTACTTTGAGTTTTGATTGAATGATGGGCGCGAAGTTTGGTGACACTGAATACTAGACAAAGTTATACAAAGTTTTACTGGGTGAAGGACTTGCCCGGTCCTTACGCGGCGAGGTGGATTCGAACCTCGAACCTTCCGGCTCCAAGGCAACGACGTCACCACTACACCAGCGCTCCCCACATACAACGTTTCCGACCAACGAGTTCAAGTCGTTGCTGTTTGACAAAAGACCTTAGCAAAGACAAGAGTATTAAAATGATTAAGTTTAGCTTGCGCCATTTTTGCACTTCTAATTAATTTCAGCGTTTGTGATGGTTTACCTTGGATCCTGCAATGAGCGCAATTCCAACACTTAGTTTTCTTTTCTGCCCGCCGGAAAGCGTTTTGGCTTGTGATTTGATTTTCTCTTCCATGCGCAAAACTGTGATCATTTTCTCCATCTCCAAATGAGCACTATCACTCGAACATCCCTTTAGCTAAAAATCAAAATGAGAGCCGATACACCATTGCTCATTAAAAACTGTTCCTCACAGCATTTTGTCTAGACTCTAGTCTAGTGAATAGGGCCTATGCGATTCAGGTGGCGATGGCTACCTACTGCCTATATACTGCAGTGCTTTTCAACTTTTTTCTAGTGACGGAACCACTAACAAGTGGGCTAATTAGCTATTACGACAAAATTATAGAAAGCAAAAAGTCTTTCACATAATAATGTTATTTTAAACAAGAAAGACTGAGAGCTGTGAAAGAATAATTCACTTATACTTGTTGGCTTTCAGCCGGTGCCATAAAATGTCCATCAAACTGCCGCGGAACCCCTAGCCGTCGCCGGGGAATCCTCCGCGGAACCCCGGTTGAAAATCACTGACCTACTGTGAAGATAATGATGGTGACTTTGAACGGTGTCACGACAACTGGTCCAACGACAACTGGTCCAACGACAACTCGTCCACGAAATATTTATTCATCGACAAATGGTCAACGACAAAATGTTCCTGAGAATGTTTCAGACGATGGTTTTTGCAGCTGAAATAGAAGCTGGAGTGATGAGAAAACGTTTGAGAAATGGAAGCTGGATGAAAGTTCTTTTACAGGTGAAATAGAAGCTGGACTTATGAACGCTTGGGAAATAGAAGCTGGATAAAGGTTCTTTTACAGGTGAAATAGGAGCTGGATTGATGAACAAACGTTTAAGAAATGGAAGCTGGGTCAAGGTGTTTTTAGATCTGAAATAGAAGCTGGATGTATGTTGAAGTACATGAATGAAAATCATCAATCCAGCTTCAAATTAGGCTAGAAAATCATGAAAGTCTTTTCATGAATCCAGCTACTATTTCATAAATGACGAGCCTTCATCCACCTTCGGTTTTTTTAAGCGCTTTCTCATTAATCCGGCTTTTATTTCAGTGGACGAGTTGTCAGTGGACGAGTTGTCAGTGGACCAGTTGTCGTGGAACCATTGTGAAGGGGCATCGAACACTGAGTTCTCGGCTTTTGATTATGAGTAATCGATAATTATTCTATAATTTTCTCATTGAATCTTGAATGGTGAATATGTTGAGACGATGCTAACGCCTTGCTACTGACCCTGGCGTAAAAGATCAGGTGCTCTTTGACAGTTAGAGTATCAAAGAGTATGTTGTGCTGTGGACAGAGGCCGAGGCTTTCTCTGATCTTATCCATTTCCTGCGTTATATCGAAGCCGCTTATTAAGGCTGTGCCTTTCGACGGTGGCAAAAAACCTGCAAAGCCAATACACTGTGGTCCGTCAATCGTTCTCAACAGTCACGAAACATAGCGCATTTCCAGAGAATTTGCAATGATTCCTATAATATAGGAATCATTGCTTATTATGCATATTATGCTGAGTCTGATAAAATTATTTTCTCGCCAGTTGAAGTTACTCAGAGAATGGAGAAGGACGAAAATAATCAAAGATAAAAATTAATTATTTTGAAATGCTTGCGCTGTTGAAACTGGAGAGATAGTCATGCCACCAGTGTTTAAGATTAGCAAGAAGAAGAACAATAGAACACTTTTGAGAATAAAAGACATTTTAGGCTAGTCGATGTAACTTATTGATTCTTACCTGTTAACATGAACATCGTCGTCGTTTTTCCCGCTCCGTTGTGTCCAACTAAAGCGTTTATATTGCATTCATAGAAGTCGATGTTGAGATTGTTAACTGATGGATTGGCCTTGGAGTCGAAACTCTACATCAACGATTAATTTACTATTAGACGGATATAATTATCAGCTCGCTCTAATCCACCAGTAGCAAAGGTTAAATACGCCGATCGATCAACTACAACTTGCTTACTTTAATAGCGCTTAATGCTTATAATACAGAATGCTCAAAGCATCAATCAGTCTAACCTACTTGTTATATTCCTGTCAAATGAGTAAGACATTTATAACTAGAATGTCATCTATGTCATTTACAACATTGTACATATTGATTAGTAATTTAGTAATAACAATAACTCAGTGTGAAATAGATATTTAAGTGAACTAAGCTATGCTCTTTGTCCAAAAGCAGACGTAACTCAATTCAATTAATATATAATCTCTTGGAGATCAGTTGTAGGGGTCTAGGACTTTACCCCCAGGCCCATTACCCCCCTGCCATTACCCCTCGACCATTACCCCCCGTAGGACATTACCCCCTGCCATTACCCCCCGGTCGTTTACATTTGGGTCCAATGTATGTATGTGTGTGTGTATGTATGTATGTATGTATGTATGTATGTATGTATGTATGTATGTATGTATGTATGTATGTATGTATGTATGTATGTATGTATGTGTGTATGTATGGATTTATGCATGTATGCATGTATGTATTTATGTATGTATGCATGAATGTATGCATGTATGTAAGTACGCATGTGCGTATGCATGTATGTAAGACTTGTAAGTACGCATGTGCGTATGTGTGGATGCAAGTAAGTATGTATGTATGTATGTATGTATGTATGTATGTATGTATGTATGTATGCAAGTATTATGTGCGTATGTATGTGCGTATGTATGTAAGTATGCTTACATGTAAGTGTGTATGTAAGTATGTAATTATGCATGCATAGTTGCATACATACTTATATACATCCATACACACATACATACATACTTATATACATACGTACAAACATACGCACATACATACTCACATACATGAATGCATACATACTTACATACATACATACATGCATACATACATACATACCTACATACTTACATTCATACATACATGCATACATACATACATACATACATACATACATACATACATACATACCTACATACCTACATACATGCATACTTACATACATACATACCTACGCACATACATACATACCTAAATATATACATGCATACATGCATAAATCCATACATACACACATACATACATACATGCATGCATACACTGGACCTAAATGCAAACGACCGGGGGGGTAATGGCAGGGGGGTAATGTCCTACGGGGGGTAATGGTCGGGGGGTAATGGCAGGGGGGTAATGGCAGGGGGTAATGGGCCGGGGGGTAATGTCCGGATACCAGTTGTAGTATTTTGAGCATTGGAATAATTCTTCTTATTTCTGTTTGTCACAAGGCATATGATTTTTGTAATTTTCAACAGTAATTAATTTTCGTATATTGTGTACTCCAGCGTAGGCGCCTCAGGAGTGATATGGGCTTAATGAATTGCAGCTGACACTTAAGGAAATCGTACCTAAGTTCATGTTTATGCCTCTAAGTAGTTTATTAGAAGGGCGCTACATAAATAATCAGAATGAAATAACGAGTGAATGATTGGCTGGCCAACCTTAGTCAGTCCTCTGATCTGAATCCCTGCTTTAGCATTCTGCAACGGAGTTTCAAAGTAAGGTATTTTGTCTTCTGGAATTAGAGTCATGAAATCTTCGATCAACAGCTTCATCGTGTCTCCTTTTCTTCCTACCCAATACTCCTTCTGCGAACGAACATATGGCACATTTAAGCAGACTCATGATTGTTAATGATAATTACATTTCAAACAACTACAGCTTCGTTTAAAACAAATGCACAAATCGTTTCTGGTAACCTAAATCAATTGTAAGATAAATACATACAATAAGGTTGCCCGTTTTTTGGCAACACTCCTGCTTTCTACTAATTCTGTCTTCTTTTTCTGTCCACTACTTTTCTTTCTTATTCCTTCCTCCTCTTTCACTCTGCATGTACTCGTTGCCTCCGTCCACTTTGTTCCCACCCCCGTCTTTCTTCCTCTCTGCAAATCTCATTAGGCTCTTCGTTCTCTTTATCTCCCACCATCAGGTTTAGGCTAATTATTACTCTCGTTAAGATGACTTCGATGCACCTACACTTTAAGTCTCTTACTCTTTTCCGTTTTAAAACTCTCTTAACATAAATTTACCCGGACGCATGGTAACCCTACATAAAAATCACTTCCTGAATAAAACGAACTGAACTTTTGAGAACGACGTTACAACCATCTCTGCGCTCTTGTTCCTGGGTTTGTAGAAATATTAGTCTCTTGAAGGATCATCAATGTACACGACTACACGTACTGACCGTGAATGGAAAATAGAACGGCTGCGCCGCTGCTCCGAAGTCTCCTGGTATAACTGCATCCAAATACCAGGTAATTATCGCGTAGATGATTGTATCGACTGATAGCATGATCATAACGTGAGCCATCGTATGACCGTCGTTACCCGATGACCAAATGTTGCTCCAACGTGCGCCACGGCCTGACAAATTTAAACGGACAAAAATTTAATGTCTACAGTCAAATATATTAACCTAATTTACATGTAGCATCTTCGTCTGGCTATGCTTGTTCCATACTTAGAAATTTCTATGTATTTGTCATTATGTCTCTTCCGAATCCGATCCTTTTTTCTTTCTTTGATCTCTTCCGTCAGTCGTGCGACTACGATGAGGATCCCAAATGACTTCTTCAGACTTCTCTACCGCCTGACTCTCATGCAGTGATTTTTCTGCAATTCTCATACTGCACCCAGTGCATCTAATTTTCCACATCATAGGCTAATATCGTCAGACACATACAAAAGCTTGTAAAAGAAGTGAATCAGCATGAAATAATTAGTTTCACCGCCAATTCCCACCATGGATTCCAAATTGCTAATGTTTAAGAAAATTCATGTGTGTTTTAATAAATTGTAAAAAATTGTATGCCGGTGGCAAGGCTTTGGCCTAACCATTTTAAATTGGTCTTAAAATTGGTAGGCTACTGTTGAAGAAATTGATAAATGGAATGGAAAAATTGCCAGGGAGCAGTATTTTGAGAAATAGTTTGAAAATCCATTATAATCTGGAGCACCCTAATGATCAGTAAATGTTCAATTGAATTGTCCATCAATGCGTACCAAATGTTTCTTGCTGTGATATCTGCATGCATCCGAATATCATGGCCAAGTTGAAGTCGACAGACGCTCCTAACTTCTGCTCCAAAGTCATATCGTCGTAGGTCGTGCGAAGGTAGAGATGAGGAATGAAGGACGCGACAAAGAGTGAAACACCCAGAACCGATCCGTCGGTGGCTGAGAAAGAAATATTAAGGATTTGAGGGAACCAGCAGAAATTAATCGAGTGTTAAAGTGTGGGAGGTATTCGATGCGACTAAGTAAGTACGTTCACCATGGTCAGACGGTGAGCAAATTAATAATTTATGTAGGCTATTATAGGCTACAGTCGATATGCCCTATAAAAGGGCCTATATGCTTGAAGGAAAGTTTCAATAGAATAAACACGACGACCTTTCAAAAACAGGATCTGAAAACGTCTGCTGTTTCATATAAGGCAGATAGTTTTGCTGGGATCTCAAAATTGGTTTACGTTGAATTCAGCGCGTATGCAATTCGCCGCCATTCATTTCAGCGTCTACACAATTCGATGAGGTGTGATGATTGTATTGCTCATGTCAGCTAGCTCTACTAATATTATTAGCTCCGCGCTGATTCTCCTAGGACTATTAATCGTTCAAGTTTACTGATGCTTATTTCAACGGATTCAATGCAAGTAGATTGCTTAATTAAGTCTGCCTTGATAGATTATGAGTCATTACCCTTTGATACGAGAGTGGAAATAGCGAAGCAGAAGGTGATGAGAGACAGGGTGTAGAGTAGGAGGAAGACGAATGTGACGGAGGCTGAGCCTTGTGCAAACACGGTTCCGTGGTCCGTGTGAAAAGCGTGGAATATGATCGTCATGATAATCACAATAACGAGCATGAACAGAAGGTATTTGGCGAACCAAGAAGACCAGTAGAGCCACGCACGCATTCCCATCAGCTTCATCAACTCCTGCGCATTGTGTGTAAAAACGAGAACACATCTGAATGTATTGTTTGAACATTTAGGCCATAAACAATTTTTATTTACTGAGAATTTGATATAGCGCTCCTTCAAGGTTACCACTCAGGAGCGCTCCCAGTCTAACCCCGTCGAATAAGACAGTCTTGAGAAGAGAAAGAAATGAAGTAGAAGTAGAAAGGCCATTAGGTATTTGACGAAGGATAACAGGGAGCTCATTCCAGGTCGTAGGGCCAGCCACGGAAAAATCACGGCGCTGCCTGGTTGCAATTCGTGAGCGTGGAACAATAAGTTGGTCAATAAGTTGGTCAAGGATGACTCCCAAATTCCGGACTGAAGTGGAAAAAGTGAAATGTGGATATTTCAAGGATAGGGAAGCTAAATCAATTTTAGAAAGCTGCTGGGGCGTTCCAAGCCAGATAAGCTGAGTGTTATTAGAGGTAAGGCGCAGGCGGTTTGAGAACATCCAGGACTACAGGGTTACTATAGTCTGGCTTATTGTTCCAACCACTGCGTCAGCATGAACCGCCAGACAGTGGACATAATCTTTCAGGTCGTCAGCATAAGATTGGCTGTGGACATCCATAGCTGTCAGCAGGGAACCCAGATCGGCGGTGTATATTATATAAAGGAGGGGTCCAAGAACGGAGCCTTGAGGCAAACCAATTGGAGCAGAGACCCATGAGGACTTAGTGGATCCATAAGCTACCATGAAGGAACGTTCCTGCAAAAAGGAAGCAAGCCAATCAAGTACGTTTCCAGAACACAACCCTCATCCGAACAAGCGAAAATACAACTTAATCCGAACAAAGGGGGGGTCTGGCCAGACCCCTTTTGATGTGGGTTTTTCATGGGTAATAGTGCCTTGTATGTGCCAAACACCAACTTTCCACATTGAACACTGGAACATTGTATGTCTAGATTGTCAACCAACTTGCCTCAGGCAGGCAACCAACTTGCCCTAGCGCAGGGGTAAGTTGATTGACTTTCAGAAAATTCCTAAGTTCGTTCTTGGCAAACGTAGAATATAATATTTTATGCCTGATTCTGTGCAAGAATGTAGGTGTTATCAATCAATAGGCCCTACGTTGTAGAAAACCCAACTTTGCTGGCATCATCGAAGATGATCAGGGGCCCAAAAACTCTTAATCCTGCCAACTTGCACCCATGTACTTCCCCTAACTATACATTGTACCTTGCCTGTCTGTAAACCAAAATGCGTCTAGCCATTGGTGAATTAAAGAATATTCTTATCTTAATGCATGGCTGACATCATACTTATGAGAATGATTGTACCTTGAATTTGTTTTCCCTCTCGAGCACAATTTCTTGACAAATTGTTGGAGCAATGATCATGAAGAAGAACAGAATGAACCAAGGTAAGATGTCTCTAATTAAACTAATCATATCATCTTCTTGGTATGGCGGAAACGGATATTTCTTCAGCAGAGTAGTTACGTTCATTGTAGTTGGGTCGAAACTCTGGTTCACTTCAGCGATTAGACTCAGATCAACGGCCATTTGAATCGACAGAAAACCCTCTTCTTTATACACTGCAACGTGAAATAGACCTACCTTTAATTTTTCTCAATTTCTTTTAAAACCAAAGTCATAAGAAACATAAATAAATGTTGTATGATTAAGTTTGTCCCACTAACAAAGTTGTGTTATTTTTCGATTAAGATAAAATTGCATAAAGAAGGTTTTTAAGTTTAAAATGCTGTTGAAGATCCTATACAAAGTCAAATTATTTTCCGTTTGGGTTTTTTTCTGGTTTTTAATTTTTTCGAATAAATCGACGTTTTCCGGTTTTTTCCGTTTTGATCCTTTTTACATCTATGGTAAAATTTATCATAAAGAGGTGAAAAAAGCAGATGAATAATTAGTCATCAACTGGCATAATTATGAAGCTACCTGGTTGTTTATCACTCCTCGGTCCATCCACATTTAAGTCATAGACGCTTGAAATGAGATTTGTTTTCCAGTCGATCTTCCGTCTCTGATCTGACCCCGGTGACCTTCTGTCTGACCTCAGACGGATCTTGTAGGAGATCTTCATCGGAAGATTTACCGAATCCTTTGAAACGTCCAAAACGATTGCACCGAAAATGTCTTCGTTCGTCGTAACACGATCTACCAGCTCAGACTCAGTTGCAAAACCCAGATCTACGACAAAAGCACGATGATGCGAACGATACCATTCCGTGATAAATAGATAGAAACCATGGTCCCACGTATTTTGGCGTTTCATTCGTTCCCTCTGCTAGCGTGCTACTACTGATGCAAGAAATAAACCTTAAATTTTACACCAAAGTCTGGCTATGTGAGAAAGCCTTAACTATCCGTGTAGTAGGCTACTTCTGAAGATTATCTTTCATTAGACGTAGCTCAGCACCGTTATGCTCTACATTAAAGATAATAGGTAGAGAAATTGTCAGACCAAGCACTTTTCAAACCGCACCATGCATATTATCATTCAATAGTTCTAGGACAATTACCCCTGGAAAATAATCCCCCGGACAATTACCCCCGGGACAATTGTACCCGGACAACTACCCCGTGCCATTAACCCCGGACAATTACCTCACCCCGTGCAAATATCCCCCGGACAATTGCCCCATGGCAATAACCCGGGCTAGCTGACTGAGAGATAACTGATTGCTACAGAAAATGATGATTAGTGTTAATGAGCTTATTCAGCTTATAACTAAGTCCTTAGGTTAGTGTTAACGTTCAAAAAACATATTAAATATTAAATAAAGTCAAATCTAAAATCGGTTCTAAGCTTACGTGTGAAACGTTCAAGAAAACATCTACGTGTGGGTTATTGTCCGGGGGTAATTGACATGGGGTAGTTGTCCCGGGAGTAATTGTCCGGGGGTAATTGTCCGGGGGGGGTCAGTGTCCGCGGGATAATTCATGGGATACCACACCATGGAATGTCATTCAATAACCATTACACTGAATGTCATTAAGTACCATAGCATTCAGTCATTCGATATTCTAAAGAGCGAGTTCATTCGATACCATACTGTAGGCCTAATATTATTGAACCACACTATACTTTTATGTAGGTCTACTGTATGCCTACTGGTAAAATTTCTTATCAGTAATAAGTGAACCCAATGAAATGTTTGTCTCCAACATTTTGTAAGTTATGCAAAACAATATTATAGACATTAGGGAATTCGCCTATTATATTATAACACAATATAACAGCCTAAGGCTTAGTCGAATCAATCGTCAAGAGTGAAGCTGTTTCCTAATTCAATCATTCATTCAGAGCATCTATAAAGCGCATCTTCAAGACGGCTACTGTAGCAGACGACCCTATCGCGGGAAAAACAGTTCATTTTCAAGCGAACGGATATCAGGAAGACAACACGCAGACCTAAGTAGTTATCATTCTGAACTGATCGTCCAGCGATTTAAAACAGCACAGCGCTGCTTCATCGAGGCATAACCTACAGGCAAAGGATCAACTTATTCATCAGTAGGCCTATTCACCCTAAGCAGTGAAATGAGGATTTCTACGGACAGCCAAACCTCCAACGGAGAAGCACAACTTGTGTAAAGTAACAGTCCGAAGAATCCCATACTTAGCATCGTATTTATGTGTAGCTTGACAGCAGTAGCCTTCCAGGTGGCACTGAAACGGTCTGTGAAAAGACTTGACTGTACCCTGCGTGCTTTCAAACCACAAGTACAATCATTGCTCGTCAGGACTTCTGTTGTCGACATTAAGGCTGCATGTGATTTTTTCCTACCCACTCTTAAGATGCAATTTTTTTCAGCTGTAGACTTACATTGGCCACCCGCCATTGTAAGTCTACAGCAAGTGATCACTTGGAGAGGTTCTGCGAATATTTAAAATAATGTATTTATACATTGCATTGCGCCTCAGGTTCCTATGGAACCTGTGCCGGTCCCAAGCCCGGGCAAAGGAGGAGGGTTCCGCGGAGGGTTTGCAACCCTCCCGGGTAAAACAAACTACCGCAACAGAAACGACACAGATGAACTACAAAAATTATACTGTCAAGGCTGGTCTGAAGGGAGACGGGAAGGTGGAAGACCTATTTATGACGAGTAATGGTGAAAGCCGCAAGGAAGCCACGACTCAGAAGACCCAGATCTTGACGACCAAAGCTAAGACAAGGATAGGATGCTGGAATGTAAGAACAATGTATGCTACGGGAAGGCTGGCGCAGGTGCTAGCAGAGATGAGGAAATACAAACTGAGGATATTGGGAATGAGCGAGATAAGATGGACTGGAAGCGGAATTACTACATCTGAAGGAATGAATATATACCACTCTGGAGGAACCAGGCATGAAAGAGGAGTAGGTATAGCAATCGATGCAAGAATGGCAACGGCGGTAATTGGATGGGAGCCGGTAAGCGACAGAATAATCACCATCAGGATCCAGACTAGACATACGAAGACAACTATAATACAGGTGTATGCACCAACAAATATGGCCACGGACGAGGAAAAAGATGACTTCTACGAGCAGTTGCAGGATGTCATGGACACTGTGCCGGGACACGACCAGAGAATAGTCATGGGCGACTTCAATGCGCAGATAGGGAAGGAAAGAGATGGATGGATGGATGTAATAGGAGCAGAGGCTGCTGGAGAAAGGAACGACAATGGAGAGAGAATGCTCAGTTTTTGCAGCAACTACAAACTAAAGTTAGGGGGAAGCATGTTTAAACATAAGACCATTCATAAAGAGACATGGAGATCCCCGGATGGAAAGACTAAACATCAGATCGACCACATTTGCATTTCCAAGAGATGGGCAACGGCGATGCAGGACGTGAGGGTATACAGAGGAGCGGATGCTGCCTCAGATCACCATTTGGTTATTGCGACATTAAAACTAAAGTTGAAGAAACAGATTGGAAAGCAGGAGCATGGGGTAATAGATGTAGCCAAGTTAAGCAGGAAGGAGGTGCAGGAAACGTTTCAACTGGAATTAAAGAACCGATTTGAAATACTGGGCGAACAGGGAGCAGAACAGGAGTCAATTGAGGAAAGCTGGACGAGGATAAAAAACACGATTAACGAAACGGCGAAAGAAGTGATCGGGTTGAGGAGGGGAACAAGGAAGGAAACGTGGATCAGGGAAGGTACATGGGGAGCAATCGACGAACGTAGAGAGCTCAAAAGCAGGAGAGAACAGGCATACAACACAGGAACAAATGCAGAGGGTATATGCGAAGACTACCGAAAGAAGGACAAGGAGGTAAAGAAACGCTGCAGAGAGGACAAGAAGGTGTGGACGGAGAACCGTCTAGAGGAGGCAGAGAGGGCGGCAGAGAGAGGCGACTCGAAGACACTATACAAGATCACAAAGGAGTTAACGGGAGGGATGGCGCAAAGGTTGCCAATTAAAGATGCTACAGGAAACACACTTAGAACACACGAGGAACAGGCAGCAAGATGGAGACAGCATTTCGACAAAATCCTAAATTGCCCAGAACCAGAGATTATGCACGACTTCACACAGGAACAATGTCTACCAACCTTGGATGTGAACTTGGAAGATATCACGGAGAAAGAGGTAGAAGAAGCGCTGAGAAGATTAAAGAATGGAAAGTCTGCTGGAGTTGATAATATACAACCAGAACTGCTGAAAAACGGAGGTGATGAGATGAACAGAGTCCTGGCGCACCTATGCAATATGATATGGAAGACAGGGGAGGTTCCAAGAGATTGGCGAGACGGGATTATCATACCGCTGCCGAAGAAAGGGAACCTTAGTGATTGCAATAATTGGAGAGGAATCACGTTGCTCTCCATACCTGGTAAGGTGCTGGCCAGCATAATCTTGAGAAGAATACAGGGCGCAGTAGATAACATTCTGAGACAACAACAGGCGGGCTTCAGAAAGGGCAGGTCATGCAGCGAGCAGATCTTCATACTGAGACAGATTATCGAGAAGTGCGTAGAGGGGAATGTTAATGTGCTTGTCAACTTCGTCGACTTCAAAAAGGCATTTGACAGCGTCCAAAGACCTGTGGTGTGGAACATCCTCGCACAATATGGTATACCAGAGAAGGTTATAAACATCATAAAAGAAATGTATAGAGAAAGCAGGTGTGCAGTAAGAACGGAGGGGAAATTAGGAGAGTGGTTTCAGATTGTCACAGGGGTGCGTCAGGGTTGCATCTTGTCACCATTGCTATTCCTGATAACGATCGATTGGGTGATGAGACGGAGCACAAAAGATGGAGAGTGTGGACTGGAGTGGGAAGGAGCCGGAAAGCTGGCGGACTTAGACTTCGCGGACGATATAGCACTACTGGAGGAGTCTTGGGGAGGGATGAGTAAACTCACGAACAGTGTGGAGAGAGAGGCGGGTCTGGTCGGATTAAAGATCAACACCACAAAAACAAAGATTATGAAAATAGGAAAATGGACAACGACGGAGAACATCAAAGTTGGGGAGGATGTACTGGAGGAGGTGGAGCACTTCTGCTACCTGGGAAGTGCTATTTCAAACAATGGCAGCTGTGATAAGGAGATTGGTAGCAGAATGGGAAAAGCCAATGCCACATTTGGAAGGTTGAACAACATATGGAGGAACAAAGGACTCAGTATAGTAACAAAGACAAGATTGTATAGAGCTTTGGTATTGACAACGTTGCTGTATGGGGCAGAGACATGGCCTATGACAAAAGCCAATATAAAGAAACTGGAGGCAGCACATCATCGTTGGCTGAGAAGGATATTGAAGATCACTTGGAGGGACAAGATCAGAAATGAAGAAGTAAGAAGGAGAACATCTATGGAGAAACTGGAAGACATGATGAAGAAGATGCGTTTACGTTGGTTGGGTCACGTTCATAGATCGGAAGAGGAGAGAAATCTAAAGCAGATACTGGATTGGACGCCGACGGGATGGAAAAGGAGTCGAGGAAGACCCAGAAAGACCTGGCGAAGCACGGTTACTCAGGATTTGGAAGACGGCGGAATGACGTGGGAGGATGCTCGGATGACTGCAGAAGACAGGATAACGTGGAGAGGCTGTGTCGCCCGATGCGCTGCCAGCGCAAGGACGGACTAAGTGCTAAGTAAGTACATTGCATTTCATAATTTTCATTACACGGCATCTGAATACAACGTAGGTCGCACCTGGTGAATTCTGAATCCCCAAAAGGTCGGCCGCCCTATTCACAATTCTCGCAGTGAGGATCGTGTTTGGAGCGTATGCGAGGATCAATTTCTCTGGTGGATCTCGCAGGTTGTCGGTCAGATTCGTGGTAACAAGGAAGCTGTCGTAGACCGTTGTGCTTAGAATGAAACGGAAATCGTTTGCATCTCGTAAACTGGCTAAGATCCCACCACAAAATACCAGCAATAGAAGGATCATGACAGACTTTTTAAGCTTCCTCTTCTGGAGCAACCAGTTCTTCCAGAGCAGCAGCCAGAACTGTCTCCAGTTCCTGTAACACAATTCATCATCATCATTATGTATACGCTGCAGCAACAGCTTCAAGCGATAAAATTTTTAAAGTAAGGCTAGATCTACAATTCTACTTAGTGGTAGCCTATAATATTTAATTAGAAAGCGGCACTGTAATAATTACAGCAGTCCTACCGCTTCCTAATTAAATATGTTTCCATTTATGTAATCCTACTTGAAATTGTTTCAGTTTCAGTTGTTCCAATTATTGGAAGGAGACCGTACGAGAGGATCTACAGTAGTGTCTGGGGATAACGTGGGAGGATTCTGTGAAGGTGATGATGGACAGAGGAGAATGGAGAAGCTGTATTGCACGATGTGCACATTGTGAAGTGCTGCCGGGAAGGACTAAGGTCTAAGGTACCGGTAAGGCAAGGAAAGGTAAAGCTGTTGAACTTTATAAGTGGCGCTATAGTAACGACTATGTTGACTCTACTGTTGTATAGTCGGATGTTCTTGTTCCTTAGTTCTTGACTAAGCTTCCGTGCAAGGAGGTCTAATGGCGTTTGAGTTCTGAGACATTTCTGTCATTAATCATATTAAATCTCTTACTTATAAGTGTCATCAGCTTCGTTTCTTAACAGGTTATGGGCCCAGGACGCCCAGTGCACAAGATGATCTCAAAGAGTAAAAGAGTTTAGGATGCGATACTTTAATAAGGAAAATCCGGTCAACTACGCGGTAAAGCGTGACATGTGACTGTTCTCTTCGACGTGACAGAAATGCAAGAAGCAGTTGTTTATTTCTTTTCTCCGAAAGAATAAAGATGACGGATAAAGGTAAAATCGCAAAGTTGAATAATCAGAACTATCAAACGTGGAAGTTTAAAGTTGAACTCCTGTTAATTAAAGAGGATTTGTGGGACACTGTCATTAAAGAAACTCCTAATCCTATTACGGAAGCGTGGCAAAGTAAAGATGGAAAAGCACGAGCCACGATAGGCTTGTTAGTTGAAGATAATCAACTTCATCTAATAAGAAAGCAAACTACGGCAAAGGGTTCATGGGAAGAACTGAAAAAGTATCACCAAAAGGCAACACTGTCCAGTAAAGTAAATTTATTAAGGAAACTGTGTGCATTAAAGTTAACAGAGCATGGCGATATGCAAAACCATCTTGCAGAAATGGAGAATTTAATCGACCAGCTAACTTCGTTGGGTGAAACGTTGGCAGAGCATTTAACAGTCGCTTTCTTCCTCAGTAGTCTTCCAGAAAGTTATGGGACACTGATTACAGCATTAGAAAGCAGACCTGAAGATGATTTGACTGTGGAATTAGTCAAAGGAAAATTGCTTGAAGAGTCTGCAAGAAGGACAAGTAATTTCGCAACACATAAAGGACAAGAATTAAAGGCTTTTAAAGCAACAAAACCAGTAACACATCCTAAAGAATCTCGCACATGTTTTTTCTGTAAAAAAGCCTAACCATATAAAAAGAGATTGCAGGAAGTACATCCAGTGGAAAGAAAGAAACACAGACCATGTGGCAAAAACATTGAGAGAAAATTTCATGGAAGAAAAACCTCCAGAAAAAGTAGCACATACATGTCTTAAAGCATACGAAAAAGACATCAGTTGTATTTGGCATGTTGACTCAGGTGCAACAACACACATGTGTAGTAACAGAAATTTCTTCTTGAACATTAACAGACAGTACAAAAGTGAAGTTTTTCTTGCTGATGGTCGGAAGATTCAAACTGCAGGAAATGGTGAGGTAATGATTAATTTCATAAAGGAAAATTGAGAGATACATGTTGCAAAATTGTGTGAAGTCTTGTACGTTCCACAATTGAAAGGAAATTTACTATCAGTAAAGAAACTTGTCAATAAAGGTTGTGAAGTGGTTTTCAAAGAAAACAAATGCATCATAATAAAGGATGGAGAAACAATAGCAATTGCAGATGACAAAAATGATTTGTTTGAAGTGAGGATCTCTGAACAAACAAATAAAGTAAAGCAAACCCATATTGCACAGGTTGCACAAAGTTGCACAGGTTGCATACACGTTTGGCACAACAGAATGGGACACAGAGATTCAAAAGCTATACAGAACATGGTGAATCAGAATAAAGTATCAGGGATCGTCATCAAGCCGTGTAAATTCTCAGGTGTATGTGAATGTTGTATTGAAGCAAAGATGACAAGAAAGTCTATCCCAAAGAAGTCAGATTCCAAGTCAGCTGAAATTCTAGACTTAATACATACAGATGTCCGTGGACCAATGCAGATAACAACACCAGGTGGGAAAAGATATTTCATGACGATGATTGATGATCACAGTAAATATACAGAAGTGTATTTATTGGCAAATAAATCTGAAGTACCTGACAAAATACAAGAGTATGTCAAGCATGTCCAGACAAAATTTGGTAAAACGCCGAAAAGAATTCGTTCAGATAGAGGAGGGGAATATACAGCTGAAAGGTTACAGAAATTCATGAAGAGTGAAGGAATTCAAGCTGAATTCACAACTCCCTATACACCTCAACAGAATGGCTGTGCTGAAAGAAAAAACAGATATCTTACTGAGATGACAAGATGTATGTTAAAGGATGCAGATCTACCGCTAAAATATTGGGGCGAATCCATTATGACAGCGAATCATTTACAGAACAGATTACCAGTTGAAGGTATTGAAGGCACTCCTTTTGAAAGATGGAACAAAAGGAAACCAAATCTAAGCTACATAAAGAAATTCGGATCAAAAGCTTACGTAGCAATTCCAGCAGAAAAAAGACAGAAATTGGATGACAAAGCCAAGAAATTAACTTTTGTAGGTTATGAAAAAGGTACAAAAGGTTACAGACTACTAGATGTGAACACGGACAAAGTGTACATTAGTAGAGATGTGATATTTCTTGAGACTGATCCACATTTATCAGAAGTGAGTAATTCAGACATTGATGTTGAAGAGAAGTCATCAAATTCAGACTTTGATGATGAAATTGTTCAATTTCCAACACACAAATTACCAGAGGAGGTAATAATTCAACAGGATACAGAAACTACAGACTCACAGATAAACTTAAGGAGATCAGAAAGAGTTAACAAAGGTAAACCAGCTGAAAGGTTAATTGAAACAATTAATAAAGTAACAATGGTTGAGTCAGAACCAAGAAATTATAAGGAAGCAATATCTTGTAAACAGCAACAATCCTGGCGGAAAGCTATGGATGAAGAAATGAAATCCCTTAATGAAAATGGAACATGGATCTTAACAGAACTACCTGAAAACAAAACAGCAATTGGTAGTAAATGGGTTTACAAAATCAAAAGGGATGAAAAAGGAAATATAACAAGATATAAAGCACGTTTAGTTGCACAAGGATATTCTCAGAAATTTGGAGAAGATTATGATGAAGTTTTTGCTCCTGTGGCAAAGCCATCAACATTGAGAACTATCTTGACCATAGCAGGACTTAAAGGCATGACGGTAAAACACTATGATGTGGAAACAGCTTACCTGAATGGAGATTTATCTCATGAAGTGTACATGAAACAACCTGATGGATATCAGAAAGGCGCTGCGGAAGTTGTCTGTAAACTGGAAAAGAATTTATATGGACTCAAGCAAGGAGCGAATGAATGGAACAAAAAGCTCAATGAAGTACTTATCACTAATGCATTCAAGAGAAGTGATAATGATCTATGTCTATATTCAAAACAGTACGATGATGGATGGATTTATATCTCAATTCATGTGGATGACTTAATTGTGGCAGCAACAAAAGTTTCAATGATAAAGGAATTTGAAGAAGTTATGAATGAAACTCTGGTTATGAAAGATCTGGATGATTTATCGGAACTAAATATCATTTTGTTCGATGAATGTACAGAAATAAGGAACTAGACATTAAGACTTAGTTTTGTCCTAGTGAACATATGATAGCTGATCTCTTAACTAAACCTCTAGAAGCAGTTAAAACTAGGAAGTTTACTTGTGAAATTGGACTAACTTAAGAGAACAGTATATTTTGTTATTAGGATAAATTAGTCGTTAAGGAGGGGTGTTGAACTTTATAAGTGGCGCTATAGTAACGACTATGTTGACTCTACTGTTGTATAGTCGGATGTTCTTGTTCCTTAGTTCTTGACTAAGCTTCCGTGCAAGGAGGTCTAATGGCGTTTGAGTTCTGAGACATTTCTGTCGTTAATCATATTAAATCTCTTACTTATAAGTGTCATCAGCTTCGTTTCTTAACAAAAGCAAGGTACTGTAGGCTAATGTAGGCTAAATCTTTTAAATGTCTCAGCGCCACGTAAAGAAATAGGCTACTATTTCTTATTGTCAACATGATAAACATACGAATTTCTTGCTTGTGTCTCCGTAATTTCACTAGGTCCTGGTTCTTCCATCGCGATAAAAAAAATAACTGCGGGAGAAAATCCAAAATCCAGAATCCTCGAATTCGTGTCACTTTGAGAGAAGACGTCGAATCATGTAACGACTGCTTGCAAACAATATTGCTATAGTCTACTAAATCTTAGCAAATTAAACGCAAAATTAATCAGCTTCGTTAAAATTATGTCAACATCCAAAGAAGTAAATTAGCGACATTTCAAATTTGTTGCTTATGACGTCACAATTATACATGGACGCACAATGTAGCCTAAATAATAATTATACTGTGGTAATAACTACAATCATAATTGTGTTTAAGAGCTTATGTAGCGCCACCATCTTGTGTTGAAAACCAGTCGATTGTATTGCGTAGCTAAAAATATTAAATTAACGGATTGCTTTGACTGGATATTGATTAACTGGATAAATTGCAGCTTGATATTATAAAAATACTTTTTCTTTAAGTGAGTGCCTGGAAACGCACTGCGAGTGGAATGGCAGTAGGCTATAAGACACTTGATCTTCCCTAGGAGGAATAGAATCAGTCGACTGAGAGTCGTCATCTACAAAATCTTCGCAGCTCGTTGAAGTCTGCGTAGCCTAACTCAAACACTGGTTTCTGGAATTTCTCTAATGTTTATAACTAGAAAATAAATTTTATTAGGCCTATTCCCAAACTATCTCGGACATTGTTCAACTACATAGGGCCTATCAATAATCTATATAAGCTTTTGTGGGTGGGGGAGCGGTAGCGCTATGAATAACACGCTGGCGTAGAGTGCGAGATGTAGGCTAGTGAGTTCGAGCCCCCGTTGGGTGGATAGGCCTATCGCCGCCCTAGAGTTATAATGCTCTATCATAGCTTTTGGCGAATCCGAGAAAAACGACTTTAAAGTTTGGTCACTGTTTTAGGCCCAAAATTCTTAATTTCATTGTTTTGCAGTATAATTCTATCATTTTTAGATTCCTGCCAGTGACTTGTTTTGAAAAAATATATATTTTGTTGAACAAAAGTAAAAAATATAGAAAAATTTAAGAAAATGCAAAAATATATGTTACAGCAAAACGTTTCGATCAGACATAGTAAATTTGGCCACGTAAAGTAACACACGAAGTATTTATTCTAATCGCGTCTTCAGTATTATATTGCTCTATCATACACTGCGAGTATTATTTTGCTCTAACTCAGCGTAATGGTTTCGCCTATGATGATGATAGAGCATTTATACCCTGAAATTTTTTATTCCGTGAAACTTTGCTCTATCATAGTCAAAAGCAGGCTTGTGATTGGCTGCCGACGAGTAATGATAGAGCATTATAACCCTAAGAAAGTCTAGATTGAAAACAGTTTCACAAGATAGAGCATTTAAAAACTGACTTATAACTAAGAAACGGCTGCTTCAATCAGCTAGCTTCTTTGTCTAATGATAGAGCAAATGCTCCCCTGATGCAATTGATACCAAACTCGGTTTTTTCAAAAATTCATGATAGAGCATTATAACTCTCAGGCGGCGCTATGCTTTGTAGGCTGCTATTAGCGCCGTGTAATTGCAAAGCTGTCTGTTCAGTTAGTTACCTTGTGCTTTCAGCTCTCTGAGCTCTAGCGACCGACAATATCCATTTTCTCCATTGCTTTCTTTCTGATGTCGCTTCCCTTAGTTCTTCCAAGTTCATTCCTGTCGTTTCATGAATCTCATCCATCCACCTTTTCCTTGGTAGCCCTTGTTCAGTTAGTAATTACATGTAAGTTTAATTAAGAATACCATAGCTCGAGGGTACGCGTACCCTAAAACAGAATACATTAAAATACGTACGTACCTTTCAAAAAATAGAATACGCGTAGGCCTATGGTACGTACCGTACACGACAATTTTATTCATGGTTTACTCGTCGACCCATAGCGTATACGTATAATCTGACGTCAACTGTAGGCCTATGCGTCATTGAAACCGGTACTTCCGGTAGTGTAGCAGTAAATTTAATTCGATAAAATTTTCGGTTATATATAATTAATTTAATGCAAATTGTACTGTCTTTCTGATGAGAGCTAAGTACACGTGTCCATGGTTTTCAAATTGCTGTAACTCGAAAGTTGCAGTAATAGCCTGTATGTCTTATAGCCTATACGCATCAGTCAGCGAATCAACGATGCCCAGAGAACATGCATGGAAAGGAATATAAGCTACGCACGCTAAAGTTTTGAAAAATGCGAAAAACAATTATTTGATTTAATGCAATATTTTCGACAAACGGTTATGGGTTGGATTAGGCAATCGCATAAGAACACACCTTTGAAGTATTGCAGCAGAACTGAGTCGGCTGACTGACATTAGTGCATTAACCCTTTCGTTACGGCACACATACCCAGGCGCCGTACGGAAGGACTATTATACAGCATAGTGGCCAAATTATCATGGACAAGGCTAAAAAACAGTTATTTTCACATTTCGCACTTATTTTATGCAATCAAGAGACTGAGAACATCATATGGCAAGGCAAGGCATGGCATGGCAAGGCATGGCATGCCAAGGTATGTCATGGCAAGGCATGGCATGGCATGGCAAGGCATGGCATGGCAAGGCAAGACATGACAAAGCAAGGTATGGCATGGTATGGCTTGGCAAGGCATGGCATGGCAAGGCATGGCATGGCAAGGCATGGCATGGCAAGACATGGCATGGCAAGGCATGGCAAGGTATGGCATGGAATGACATGGCATGGCAAGCATGGCATGGCATGGCATGGCAAGGCATGGCATGGCATGGCAAGACATGGCATGGCAAGGCATGGTATAGCATGGCATGGCAAGGTATGGCATGGAATGACATGGCATGGCAAGCATGGCATGGCATGGCAAGGCATAGCATGGCATGGCAAGGTATGGCAAGGCAAAACATGGCATGGCAAGGCATGGTATGGCATGGCATGGTAAGGCATGGCTTGACATGGCATGGCTTGCATGGCATGGCAAGCATGGAATGGCAGGGCAAAGTAGGGAAGTGCCACGCCATGCCATACCATGCCTTGCCCTGCCATGTCATGCTTGCCATGCCATGCAAGCCATGCCATGCCTTGCCATGCCATGCCATTCCATGCCTTGCCATGCCAGACCTTGCTATGCCATGCCATGGCAAGGCATGCTATGCCTGCCATGCCATGCCTTGCCATGCCATGCCATTCTATGCCATTCCATACCATGCCATACCATGCCTTGCCATGCCATGCCTTGCCTTGCCATACCTTGCCTTGCCATACCATGCCTTGCCATGTCATGTCATGCATGCCATATGATGTTCTCAGTCCTTTGATTGCATAATATAAGTGCGAAATGTGAAAATAACTGTTTTTTAGCCTTTTCCATAATAATATGGCCACTACTGTAAGTCAGGGTTGTAGAGTGTAGACCCGTCGCGGCGACGGGTTCCGTACAGCAGGTGGGTTTCTAAACCCGTCGCAGCGACGGGTTCCGTAACGAAAGGGTTAAGTTCAAAGTATGCTGGATAAACATAGACCTACATGTACATTGTACAATAGGCCTATAGTATTGCAGCAATTTACTACGCCGTATAGGCTACTGGTTTGTGATTGTTTGCTTAAAATTAAATTGAACATTCTTATAATTATAATGAGCAGTGACATGGTTGACGTATTTTATTTACTGTTTACGTAGGCCTACCCTAAAAAAGGGTACGTTAAAATACGTACGTACCTTTCAAAAAATAGAATACGTATGGTACGTACCCTCGAGCTTTGAAGAATACTGCATTACTTGTAAATGTAGCCTAAAGCGCAGTGCGTCTTGCAGGCGTTTAATTAAAGAAAATATTATTTTTTATTATTTTGTTCTGAATAGTAAATAGCGATTCGCTAATTAACACATCAACAGATTAGTAATTCTGTTCTGAATTTCAAAAGTAACGTTGTTTATTTTAACTCTAGAATGCTTTCATATTATGTGCGGTTCACCTAATTAGGGTTGATCGTAACAGTAACAATTTAGTCAACAATAGAAAGAATCGTAGGAAGAGAGCGGTTGAAAAGATAAGTAACAGGGACATATTACAGGGAAGATACTATAAGGGCCAACTGAAGACCTACGGACTGATTCCTGCCCAATTAACACAGAATATTCATCTATAATTAGCAGGTTGTTCAATGTTCAATGTTAACAGTCAGTTTAAGCAATGGTTCAACACAAGCTTGATCAGTTGGAACAGCCTGATAATGTCGGTTCAGCGACTCGCACATAACACCACCCAACACCGCAGGACTAACAGCATCATCACCCCGAAGCCGAGAGCTTCCGAGAGACCCCGAAATGAGGCACTACACTGACTACAGTAACTGGCGTCGACAATGCAGTCATTAATCCTATAGCGGCAAGACCATCAGCAGCTTTAGCCTTACAACGGCGGAGAAGCATATTTCTACGGGGCAGAAGGAACTTCAAGCATGGAGACTTGCATGATGGAACTTTAGGCCCTACCCTGATCGATATTTTTAAGGGAAGCAAAGCGGTTTAATCATGGGCGGTGGGGGGCCCGGTAGAGTCATGGTTAACACGCTGGCCAAGAGTGCGAGAGGTAGCAGGTTCGAACCCCCGTTGGGCGGATTTGATTTGTAGGCTGCTATTAGCGCCATTGTAACAGCAAAGCTGTCTGCTCAGTTGGTAGTTAAGTTTCAAATCAAATCAATCAAATCAAATCAGTTTATTCTGAGAAATAACAACAGACAAACAAACAAATAACCAAGGTAGACAGCAGAGTAAAATGGTATACAAGAATTAAAAAAACAATGTTCATAGTACACCTTGATTGTATGAACGGTGAATACTCAGAAAGGGTCATCCAGAAAGGGACAGGTCCCGCTAACCTGGATAACTCAAATTAATTAAGATTTAATTAATATTACTGCATTACTTGCAAATGTAAAGCGCAGTGCGTCTTGCAGGCGTTTCAATAAAGAAAAGATATTATTATTATTTATTTATCAGTGGCTAGAGGCTATGATTTGTATGTGCAGTTGTCATAGCGCCCCTCCAAGCTCCCTACTCAGAGGCGCTCCCGACTACAGAGCGGACACGGCATCGGAGTTTCACGCAGCAGCGCTGAGCAATTACTGGTGAAGAACTTGCCCAAGGTCCCTAAGCGAGGAATTAAGGTAGATTCGAACCTGCAACCCTTCGGCTGCAAGGCGACAAACATACCCACTACACCACCGCGCCACCATAGGGTGGTCGCATCTGTAATGGCAAATTTTCAACGTCAGTTTTTTACTTTCTCCAACCCAACAAGACCTGCGGCTTCAAAGCACCCAACACACTACTACACCACCGCGCCCCTCGAGATATTCTCAAGTTATCTCAGACCGTGTTCGGTTAGATATCAGCTATCTATCCGACACGTCTGCTGAATAGCCCCACATGAACATGCATGAAGACGTGAATAACATTTCTGTTCTGAATTGGAAAACGTTGTTTATTTTAAATCAAGAATGTTTTCATTGTAATTTTCACGTAAACATCGGAGATGACTATTAGGCTATAACAGTCAAGATTCAATAGGAGTTTAAATTTTCTGGATAGATAATTATTATCAGTTATGTAGCCTATCATGCCTACTGTTAACGAAGATGTGCATTAATATTAATTTAGTTCTGGTCAACGGCAGAATCTTTAATCTACTGAGACAAGTATTGGTTATTGCATAAATTGGGCGACGTGCATACATGGACGCAGTAACGAATACCGGTCGCAGATGAGCATCCTGCAGTTGGTGCTCCACCCCAAAATCCGCCGGCCGCACATTCCCTCGTAATAGCTGTAGTCCTTTGCACCCCGGCTGCAACAGATAAAAGGTTTGCAAATCATTCCAGCATTATAATAATCAGTATTTTTATAATAATTATTATTTACTATTATTATTATTATTTTATTATTTTTATTTTTTATTTTTTCCCCGAGGTATTTAGGATCTCTCAGGGACTTATATAGTCCTTTGCACTCCGGCTGCAACAGATAATTATTATTATTATTGTTATTATTATTATTATTATTATTATCATTATTATTATTGTAACGGAATCTCAGCCGGCGGGTGGGAAGAGCGGATGCCTTACTCTCCCACCAGGTGGTAAGGCTTGCGTGTCGCACAAAGATGGCGCAAGTCCGGCCTCCGTCGTCTATCGAAGGGCTTAGCAGTGTTTCCCCAGTCGCGACGTCCGTACGAATCAACACGAAGACAGCAGGTATTTTCAGACGATATATTGTAACACACGACTCCACACGTCAGAAGCAGGCATGCACGTGATACACCGCGAACTATCGAACCCCAGCAGCGGACGGTCATGCACCTCTCGGCAACTCCCACAGCAATGGCTGACTACGGGGGCGCCCCACTGCGTCGAACACGGGCACTACACGGCAGCGGCAGCTGCTCTCGACGACGACGACTGACTTCTGCGACGACTGCGGACGAACTGAGCTGACCTCCTGCGACGACTGCGGACGAACTAAGCTCATGCGTGCAGGCAGCACCTCTATTTATACAAGACCGAGGAGACAGGGGTCCGGACAGGGGGCTATGACGTCAGAGGTCCGGACCGGGGGCTGGAAGCGAGGGAGGAGGGGAGGGGACTGTCATGTCCGGGATCACTAGGTGCAAGGGAAGGGGAGGGGACCGCTACGTCAGAGGACCGGACAGGGGTCTATGACGTCAGAGGTCCGATCCGAGGTCCGAGGTCTTCCCGCGCAAAGATCCTCGCATGCGCACTAAGGGGACCGACGTCAGAGGTCCGCCCGAGGACTTCCCGCGCAAAGATCCGCGCATGCGCACTAAGGGGGACCGACGTCAGAGGTCCGGTCCGGGGTCTTCCCGCGCAAAGATCCGCGCATGCGCACTAAGGGGGACCGACGTCAGAGGTCCGGTCCGGGGTCTTCCCGCGCAAAGATCCGCGCATGCGCACTAAGGAGGGACCGACGTCAGAGGTCCGGACAAGGGACATGGCGCGCAAAGATCCGCGCATGCGCACTAAGGGGGACCGACGTCAGAGGTCCGGTCCGGGGTCTTCCCGCGCAAAGATCCGCGCATGCGCACTAAGGGGGGGACCGACGTCAGAGGTCCGGACAAGGGACATGGCGCGCAAAGATCCGCGCAAGCACACGTGCCAACGACGGCGCGAATCGACCGCCAACGAAGCCAATTAACCGATAGCAAGATCGCGTCGGCGAAGGAGGGGGAAGGGGGGAAACTACCGCGGCTGCACAGGCGAATTTCGCTACATCATTATTATTATTATTATTATTATTATTATTATTATTATTATTATTATTATTATTATTATTATTATTATTATGAATCATTTATTTCCGTTTCAAACAGTGCAACATCAATTAACTGTGCGCGATGAACAGAGAACGCCTGACAAACACAGGCATAATGTGCTAATTGTTTCGTTCAACTAAAACTGGTGTAAATTAGACAGATCAGTCGTCCTCGACCCCGGTGAGTTGTGCGAATGTGCCTCTGAATGCTATGGCATTAAATCTCTGGGTGCAAATTGACAAACGTTGAAATAAGTGCAAAGTTTCCCGAGGGTCCCCAGAGACGGCAGTCATTCGGCGCCCCAACTCCATCAAGAATTCACGTCCTGTCCGATTGAGGGGGCCCAGCGATTCGATGGCGATGGGGACGAAATCATGGGTGGTCGGAAGGGTTGAATATTTAGCGCACTTCCGGTTCGCGGCATGTTCGGCTGCTCCTCCAGGCATTGATGACGTAATGCTGAGGTAGGAGGTAGCACAGGTATGGATGGATGTTGCATCCCATGCGACATACCTGCCCCTCGCCCAGGGGACCAATGTTGCTCCGTCCGGTCTCTTGCCGTCTGTGCGGATCAGGCCCGGTGGTTCTTTAGAGCTTGGAATGTCTGCTTTTACAAGAGCTCTCCAGATAGTGTCATTCAGAGCGAAGTGGCGTGCAGCTCTCCCTGCAGATCGTCGGCATACAAGCCCGTGGTGGCCTCCCGGATCGGCGATCTCACCGCACTGACATTGATGCGGTGTACAGAGTTCGAGTCCCAGTCGGAGGCCGACTGCGACTCGCACGGCCTCATTGCTGAGACCCAATCCACAAGCGATCACGGGTACAGTCGAGAGCCAGTCTCCAGCGTGGGGCGATGTCACCGCGCCCATTATTATTATTATTATTATTATTATTATTATTATTATTATTATTGTGGAGAACGGGGGCTGGGCGAAGACCCAGGATGACCAGTACCAACCCCTGTCGTCAGGTACCCTTGCAGTCCGCGGAGTCCACTTTAGCGGTAGACTAAAGATTAGCCGACTAGGCTTGAACACGTTTTATTGAAGAATCACAGTTTATGGAAGAATCACAGATTTCACAGCACGATTTATGTAGCGCCACGATCAGAGAACAGTAATTGATATAGCGCCCAGATTCGGAAAGTCAGTTGCAGCAGAAAGTGAAACGTCAGACAGCAACAACAGATCGGAATGTCAATAGCGGCAGCTTCTGCAGCTCAAGAGTCCGCGCGTCGTAGCAGCTTTGTCCGTCAGCTAGGTTACGGTAGTCAGGCACCGAACCCCAGTCATGTAGAGGGATACCTGAAGAGGCCGAGTTCAAAGCTCGAGGCACAGATCAGGATTTACCCCCTCTACAACAGTATCACTCAACGAACGTTTTACCGTCCGTCAAGCCAGATCATTTAGCCTGACTACTACGCGGTTTAGGCGTTCTTCACCAGGCCATTCGTCTGCCCCGAGCAAGCGTACGAGCGGACTTATATACCCTGTATGTGTGCTGAAGATGTAGATGTGCTGAAGATGTAGATGTGCTGAAGATGTAGATGTGGGCTGTAGGCGGCGTAGGCTAGATGCGCTGAAGATGTAGAAGTAGGCTATAGGCGGCGTAGGCTAGATGCGCTGAAGATGTAGATGTGCTGAAGATGTAGATGTGCTGAAGATGTAGATGTGCTGAAGATGTAGATGTGCTGAAGATGTAGATAGGCTGAAGATGTAGATACAGGCAGAGATACAGAGCAGGGCAGACACACATACAGACACCCATACAGTGCAAAATCTCTACACGGCTCCCCCACAAACAGTCCCCAATTCCACTTTGGGGAGAAAGGAGCAAGGCACTGTCCCCAAAATTTGACTAAGCATCGGTCTACTGCAATGTCAATAATGCGCGGTCAAAGTTCAATGCACGAGATATTGTTCAGTTCAATACGAATGTTCAAATAATGTGCTACAATCCGATTCAGGTACAAAATTAAACTACTGTTCGTAGCAGGACAATCGTCGTTCAATAAGAAATCGAATCCGAAAATAAAGTGCCATCGCACACAGAAAGTCACTTGTAAAACTAATCGTCCGTAAGCATCGACATGTTAAAATAAGCACATAAAGCATTTCACATGGAAAGTCCTTCACACAATAAGTCATTAGGTCATTATGCACGGCAAAGTTGCGAACGCCGTCCATATTCACCTTTGAAAGTTTCTCCAACAGAATTGTTCCGGCAGAGTTCCGTGAATTCCGTTCCGCAGTTGTGCGCGTGGATTCGAGCGCAGACGAGGAACTTGCGCGCTGACTTGCGCGCACGTAGAGGACTTGCGCGCAGACGAAGAAGAACGCCTGCGGACGCAGACGACGAAGCATGCGCGCTGACTTGCGCGCACGTAGAAGAAGAAGAAGGACGCCTGCGGACGTAGACTCGTGCGCCGACAAGGATTCTTGTGCGCACCGACGACGAAGACTTGCGCCGTCCGCCTCGAGATCCTCACTGGAAACGGACTGGTCGGCGAGGATTGCGACGAGGTCGGCCCGAACCGGTCGTAGTTCCGTCCGGGTCTCCCTCGTAGACATCTCTTCCTTGCGCCTTCTTATCCAGCGTCCTGTCTCGTGGCCGATCGACGGCAAA
Organism: Lumbricus rubellus; assembly: GCA_945859605.1. NCBI lineage: Eukaryota > Metazoa > Annelida > Clitellata > Crassiclitellata > Lumbricidae > Lumbricus > Lumbricus rubellus. Next base: position 9,536,622 of record OX243814.1, on the reverse strand, counting down.
AGCTGTCGCGCCGCCGTTAGCTTCGGCGAGTGTGGCAGACGATTCCGTTGTAGGTGAACGCTTCCAACGGTGACGTGGCCGACGGCTTGGAGGAGCTGTGGCTTCGTCTGACACCTCGATAGCTGGTTCATCGGTCATCCTGGTAGCTGGTTCACTCCACTGTCCTTTCGTCCGCCAGTAACAGTGGCGGAGTTTGTCAACGTGAGACACGAAGGGCTTAGCCTTCGGCGACCTTTGGAGGAGGTAGTTGACCGGACCGCACGCTCTCTGTATCATGTAGGGACCCGTGAAGTTACGCTGGAACTTCGGGCTACGTCCCACAAACTTCCGTGGACTGAAGTAGTAAACCCAGTCGCCTTCTTCGAATCTGGCCGGCCGTACTCGCAAGTCGTAGCTGTGCTTGCGCCTCTCAGCGTTCTTCCTAAGGCTATGAGCCTTCTCAAATCTTTCGGACAGTTGAGCCACGTAAAACAGACCAACGGGTCTCTCTCGAATCAGTCGAACAAAATCAGATCGATATCCTCCGGGGTCAAAGAGCACAAGTCCACGATTCAAAATCAGCCTACAGGTAGACAGACCGTTCCTATTCACATGAGCGAGACCAATCATTCTCTGGAGACATCCATATCTCAAGTCAAGAGTTCTAAGCCACCCAGCCTGAGAAAGGGCATCAACGAAGGCATCGGTTCTAGGAAAAGGATAGGAATCCTTCCCTGTCAGATTAGGCCTAATAGATTTGCCGTAACCATTGCGAGACCGTAAAGATCTATCTATCTCCTTGGCGAGCACCACATTTGCCGAACATTCACCAAGAGCAGGTTCCACAACACCAGTCGACAACATTTGATCCAGTTCTACATCAATGGCGGCCTGATACGGAAGCGGCTGCCTCCTCAAGGGTTGTCTCACAGGACGAGAGTCTCCGGTGTCAATCCTGTGCTGAGAGATCGTGGTCCTCCCTAGGTCATGGTCCGTGGTCGAGAAAATCCCTTCGTACTTGACCAACAACTCCTTCAGTCTCTCCTTTGTTTCTGCCGAGACATCCTCAGAAATCTCCTCCATCAACTTTTCGACCAAATGAGTTTCATTAGGGGAATTCGTCTGTCGTTCCGCTTCCTCCCTTACCTCAACCTCCACGGGATGTAAGTCACCCAACATTTGATCGACAGTCAACATAGCAGGATATTCATTCAAGTTTACAACTCTAATGCACGCCGTATCAGTATTATCGTCCAGCACAACTCTTGCCACGTGCAGACCAGGCTGAATCTCCTTGGACTCGGTCATCCACGCCTGGGCAGAGGTTGTCAAATCCCGATATTGCGTCTTACAAGAAACATCGCTCTGGGATCGAGGAAGAATTGTAGTCTCCTCTGCGACCATAACCCGGCGACACCAAAGCGAGCCATTACCCTTAACCAGAGGAATGCGGCGCCGGCCAATGAAGAGCGCGCCCTGACCAAAACCTAAGCGACAACGATGCTGCCTCAACCAGTCCATCCCAAGCATTGGTTCGCCTATCTGGTCAGACACAAGAAAACCCGTATCAATGGAGAACCCTCTGGAAATCTTAATCGGAACATCAATCTGACCCAAGACTCTAATCTGCGTTCCATTAGCAGCCAAAAGAATGCGGTTACTAGGCTGAAGCGGCAGACCATCAACATCAGCAGAGGGAACCAGGCTTACCTCCGACCCAGTGTCCACTAGGCATGTTCTTTGCTGTCCGTTGATCGTTCCACGGATGTAGATCGCGTTGTTCGTGACGCCCGTCGCTCTGTCTCTCGTCGTGTGGTTGGTGACGGTCGTCCCATTCTGCTCGGACGTCGGTGGGTCCGAGGTGGCTGCGTCGTCACGGCGGTTGAAGAACTGCTGGCGCTGGCGGCACCGGCGAGCCACGTGACCGACCCGTCCACAGTTGAAGCAGGTTATCCCGCGCCCGGGACTACCTGGTGCGTTCCCTTGCGGAGGAGGAGGAGTAGGAACGGTAGATGGAACCGTCCGTGGAACAGCCGGTTCGGCGTTGAAACTCGTGCGATACGAGCCTCGAATCTCGTCTAGCTGACGGCAGATCCTTCCTTCCATGTCCTGTTGCCACTTACGCTGCGCCGCGAAGAAGCTGTCCAATTGAGACTGGAGCTGTCCACCGGCGTCGACTTCCTGAGACCCTCGCACTCGATTGGCTGGTCTCCGACGATCGTCCAAGTCCGCCGTTTGCTGATACGCGGCGAGGCGTAGAGCCGTTCGATACGCCTCGTCGATGGTCTTAGGTTCGCGTTCTCTCACCTTCAGGGACAATTCCCGGTCGCGGATTGCTTCGAGGAAGGCGTCCTTCGCAAGAATTTCTGTCGTTTCGCTGGACGGCACCGGGTAAGCAAGGACGACGAGTCTCCGGATGTCGTGAAGCAGATCGCCAAGAGTCTCATCGGCTCTCTGTCGGCGATAATAGAGTTGAGCTCGGAAGGTCTCGGCTTGACCCTCCGACCCGTAGCGTTGACGCAGTCTCTCGACGAGTTGTTCGTACGTGACGTCCGTCCGAGCTCCGAAATCCCACAGCAGCTGCGTTGCTGCCTTCTCCAAGGAACAACGGAGGAAGTCGACTTTATCGGCTGCAGTCCATCGATTGTACTTAGCACAGACGTCGAACTGTGCCAGGAACGATTCGAGAGATCCGGTTCCGTCGAATTTTCCGGGCTTCATGGGATTCCGCTTTTGTCTCAACGCAGCGCTGAGACTCTCGACCAACACGGGGTCGACCAACGCGCACTTCGTTTCTTGTTTCGTCTTCTTCCTCGGAGATTTCGCTGAGGACGGAGTCGGATCATCAAAGTCGATGATTCCCAGAAGATTGCCTGACTCTGACTCGCGCTCGTCAAAGTCCACCATTGCTGCTTTCGATGTGGGCGTGCAGAAGAACACCTCATCAGCGACACTCAGCACCGTATAGGAAGTCGTTTTCCTACCCTCAGGAACGTCCATTCTGTGCAGCGACGAAATCTGTTGTCTTTTCACAACCAGTTTGAAGCAGTCCCACAAATTTTCTAGTCACACCCCACTTCTGGTACCAGTTTGTGGAGAACGGGGGCTGGGCGAAGACCCAGGATGACCAGTACCAACCCCTGTCGTCAGGTACCCTTGCAGTCCGCGGAGTCCACTTTAGCGGTAGACTAAAGATTAGCCGACTAGGCTTGAACACGTTTTATTGAAGAATCACAGTTTATGGAAGAATCACAGATTTCACAGCACGATTTATGTAGCGCCACGATCAGAGAACAGTAATTGATATAGCGCCCAGATTCGGAAAGTCAGTTGCAGCAGAAAGTGAAACGTCAGACAGCAACAACAGATCGGAATGTCAATAGCGGCAGCTTCTGCAGCTCAAGAGTCCGCGCGTCGTAGCAGCTTTGTCCGTCAGCTAGGTTACGGTAGTCAGGCACCGAACCCCAGTCATGTAGAGGGATACCTGAAGAGGCCGAGTTCAAAGCTCGAGGCACAGATCAGGATTTACCCCCTCTACAACAGTATCACTCAACGAACGTTTTACCGTCCGTCAAGCCAGATCATTTAGCCTGACTACTACGCGGTTTAGGCGTTCTTCACCAGGCCATTCGTCTGCCCCGAGCAAGCGTACGAGCGGACTTATATACCCTGTATGTGTGCTGAAGATGTAGATGTGCTGAAGATGTAGATGTGCTGAAGATGTAGATGTGGGCTGTAGGCGGCGTAGGCTAGATGCGCTGAAGATGTAGAAGTAGGCTATAGGCGGCGTAGGCTAGATGCGCTGAAGATGTAGATGTGCTGAAGATGTAGATGTGCTGAAGATGTAGATGTGCTGAAGATGTAGATGTGCTGAAGATGTAGATAGGCTGAAGATGTAGATACAGGCAGAGATACAGAGCAGGGCAGACACACATACAGACACCCATACAGTGCAAAATCTCTACATTATTATTATTATTATTATTATTATTTTTATTATTATTATTATTATTATTATACAACATTTATTTCTTCAAAAACTGACACAATCATGTAGGCCCTACAGACGAGTAAAATAATCGTTTAAAAAATTTAGGTCCTATAGGCCTCTCAGTGTCTTGGTTGATAAGTTCTGTCGTGCCCAACACGGACAACGAGTTTCCTACTGGGAGCGCGACTGAAATGCGCTGGAGCAGATGGCTGGACTCTCTCTGATCACCGGTCGATATAGAAATTCTGCCTCCCAACTCTTGAACGAATTCCAGGGACTCGGAGTGCCAGCTTCATCCGGTTTCGATGGCCACAGGAACGAAGTGATGCGACAGCGAGATGGCGGCATAATTTTTTATTTACTGGTCTTATTTCGAGCTGCTTTCTCCGCTGCTGCACCTGCGTTTTGCGATGTTAGATGTTCATACGAGGCTGCAAATGTGTCCGGCACGGTGACGTCCCAAGCCAGGCAACGACCTCTGGACCAGGGTATTACAGTAACTCCGTCTGGTCTTTTGCCATCGGTTCTGGAAAGACCATTAGGTTCTTTGATGGCCGGTATTTTGGCTCTCGTGAACGCTCGCCAAATCATGTCATTTATCACAGCATGCCGTTGTTGTCTGCCAGCACCTTGGATCAGTTGTCGTGGAACCATTTTCAAGCTTTTGCTTATAAATTTATCCGTGACCATCGTGAAAATTTCTGCGGGCGCCCACGATTGAAGGCTATAGCATTTTTATTGTTGTCAAATAAGCAACCCGGGTCCTTGACCGACTCGTAAACTTACCATCCCACGAGAATAACATTTATTTCCAGAATGCATAATGGACCATAATTTCTATGCTATCTGCGAGCAATGTTTCAACTCAATATAAACTAACATTAGTATTCATTTAACAAAGAATTTTCTGCTCTAGACATATTCGATTGCTGCTATAAATGTCGCGGTTGTGGATTAGGGCCTGTGCCCTGTTACAGTAGGCCTATTACACGAATTTTACTTCTAAGCTATATCGAAGCTGGCTTAGGCTATATAACGGAATATATGATTTATGGTTGTAGGTCAACTATCAAGATAATTTATTAACATATTTATATGAATGAAGCTACTAACTTGTTTCAGTAGATACGGTCGCAAGCGTCGTTTTGCAATAGTCGTAGCCATACGCACAGAGAGTTGCAAAACGACGCACGTTTGTTGCGTGCAGACAATCATCCTCTCCCCCGTCTTGGGTTATTTGACATATATAGCACATTATACCTACAGAGCACAGGCATTGAATTTGATTTAATATGTCATGTCCTGCTGACTCAAAATACACCTACCTTAAAACGTAGGCTACTTTAGCCTAGGCTGTGTGTTATCTTTTTTACATTTCGATAGCTCAAATCTCGTAGTGCGTGAATATCACCAACTTTGGAAACCCTTCAAATATTTCTTCCTTCCATTAAACACAGGTAGGCCTAACTTTTTGTCCTGGGCACGACGTTAAACTGCATCCATCCTCCGCCACAGGGAACCAACAACGTCCCTGTGCTGGTTCTAAGCCCGAACAAAGGAGGAAAGTTTGCCAGATGGGTGGCGATACACTGGCAGAAAAAGACCAAGACGATTGAAATCCGCAAAAACCACCACACAAGTGACATAGCGACCCAGATGCTTCAAGGTGGTCTAGCTGCTCCAAGATGTTAATGGTATCGAGCAGACCTGCTGGCCGGACCGGTTGAAGCTGGGAAGCATGACGCGCGTGACGCGAGACAGACTCAGACAGAGAGTGGCGTCGGACTCCTACGGGCATTGAGCCTAAGGATGTTGATGATGATGATGATGAGGCCTAACTTTAATTGTACGCAAATCAACTATCGCAAAAAATTAATAATGACACAATATGTTTATCTACAGTAGATGCTAAGCACACACACACTGCTCGCACTCGGCTTTCATGCACACACACACACACACAGTCCTGTTCTGGCAGCTAATCTAACAAGCAAGACTTAACACATGCTCCGGCAATCACATGCAGTTGCGCATATAGCCTATAATTATATATGATATATAATTATATATTATATATAATTGTATATGATGTATAATTATATATTATATATATTTAATTATATATACATATATAAGAAAAGAGATAGGCCTACGTTGCACCCAGCTTCGCATGGTCTATAGCTCTACTTCTCTAAGAAGCAATTGAATGAAGCTTTCCGATAGATATAGGAGTAGTTAGGCCTTCACTTTGGTGCTTTGGCTGGTAAGCTTAGGCCTATACGTCCTCAGTGTAGTTGAACTTACTCTATCCCATGAATCGTTCCTAGTTGACTTCAAAATGCAGAATGAAAGAGTTCGCGTTTCCATAGCAACCGAATGAATAGCAATGGTCTCAATCCTGATCGTTTTGTCAGTGAATTGAACAGGTGAGTCCCAACCCTTGGCCATGATCGATCTGTCGAGTGGATGCCACGCATTTTAAAACCCCTTACTACATAAATATCTACATGACATTGTAGTAGTGTATGGGTATGATAGATGCATTGGAGCCGGAAGGTTGCGGGTTTGAATCCAACTCAAGCCGCCGAGTGGAAACTCTGAGCAAGTCCTTCACTCGCAATTGCTCATTCAGGCACCGTCAAAAGAGCGCCCGACATAATTATTTCGGCGAACGACAGCTGAATTTAATTACACGAACTGCAATAAAGATATTCTTCTAAAGATAATTTGAAATAATAATTTATAGGCCTAATAGCCAACGTCGAATGATGTCTATTATATAAATCCGCAGAGTTTATTATGAAGCAGAGGCTAGAACTGTGGTTGAGGTCGGTAAACTGTTTCTATCTACTTTGGACTGGCAATTACTTTTCACTCGGTGCAATCCAACTTCTATTTAAACAAATAATTACTTTCATCTATCCCATTTCTAAATTTCCCGGGCAACGCCGAGTATCCCAGCTGGTATGTATAATTTATATAGGCTAGCCTATTCGTTTGTATATTGGTAGTATGAGCACCCACAGTTTGGGTAGCCTTAGATCTATGTTGCATCAATTATCTCTGTGTCGCTGCTCAGTGTTCATTTAGGGGAGAATGTCCAGCATTGGGACAAATTTTACATTTTATAGCATACAATCTGTGTTATTTGTAGTACATGTATATTGTTGATATAGTCCGAAACAGCATAGTTTCGTGAACCTAAAATGATTTTATTGCATTTTTATCACAAAAATAAACCTCCCAAAATTAGAATTTTCCGTTGTGAAAAAATGTGTCCCAATTCAGGCCATAGCGTCCTGCATTGGGACAACGCATGTGGAGCATTGGGACACACAATAAATCTGGTTCTAATCATATCTAATAGAGTACAATATATCATATTCCATTTGACAATATCTAAACGAGTGACTAGAGTAGATTAAACAATAATATTATCAAAAATTTAATCAATACGAGCAAGCTTCCGTTGACCCTGTCAATCATAATAAAAATTGGACTTAAGCTTACTGGTTAATTTCAAATAAGTGCAATGTATCATATCTTTACCCATCCTGATAGCATTCTGTTTAACACAATATACAGTAAAACCGTTTAAGTTTAATTTTTTATGATGAATTTCATGCATTGAGATTGTCCCAATGCAGGCCATCAGCACATGTCCCAATGCAGGCCATCTATGGCTATTTCTTTACTTTTCAACTATTAAAAAATGTACGCTGTAAATGACGTCAACATTTCACCGAATGCTTTGCAGTATACTTACCTAAATAGTTAACTGAAATTTCAGGCTAAATCTGCACTAAACATTTAATGCACTGGTTGAGAATGCGTGAGTGAAAATTTACTTTCTTTACCTGAAAATGAAAATTTGCAATATTTTTGTCAAACACGTTCTTTTTCGTGGCATAAGACGCGTGATCACTCGCAACGTCAAAAACGTTCGTTTGGTGGCGCCACACGATTTTATAAATACGCAGAAGGTTATGATATCACGCTGTCCCAATTCAGGACCTGTCCCAAAACTGGACATTCTCCCCTACTATAGCATACAGTGTTGAGTAAAGAAGCGATTAATTTTATTGGACCATGTTTTCCGAATATTATGCTATGACTGGCGTCAAAATTCATTGCCACTTCGGGATAAAACCGTTACGACCTCCGACAAGACATCCTACTTTACTAAATCCTTAACAAAGTGTTATCTTGCGTCTATAGATACAATGAGATACATGTACATTGTACAATACACGATTCGACCCATAGACGTCGTTAATTGTATCACTTTAACCAGCGAGTGATCGTTTGAAAGCTTACGGCAAAAGAAATTTTTTTAAAATACCTGCTGCGGCTGAGATCAGAGAAAAGACAACCAACGAAATAAGGAAGAAGCAGCGCGACATTCTCTTCGAAGTCTTCGTCCAAGTAATTCGTTGCAATGCTCAATGCTGAAGTCAAACGAACACTGCACAGTGTAACAATGGATTCACGACGGCACTTTAAAACGTCTGCGAAACGTTTATTATTGTTGGATTGTGTTTCAGAATTTCTAATAAATTCTCCTGATAATGTCGCAGCTTTGAAGTTTGATTCATTTTAAAGCGAATTTCAAGGCAAACGGCCTAAAGGTCTACGCCGGAAGAAACACAAAATTTAAGAAACAAGACATTAATATAGCCTACCAGTAATATATGTGTTTCCTGAACAATAAAAATGTTATCTGTTTTTGAAGTTACTCCAAAAAGATGATAATTTCGAAAACAAGTAAAGAAATTTAAATTCAGAGACTATGTATGAATAATTGAACATGCTTCCGATTCAAAAACAAGACACAGATATCTGAGAAACGGGCAATTGATCAGCTCAATGCTTTATACACAAGAAACCAATCAAGTGAGGATTGTACGAACACTATACAGTTGCTGCGTAAAGCCAGGTGAGTCAACAAGTGAGCTGTTAGTGAGTAAGTGAGTAAGCGAGTGAATGGGTGGACGGGTGGGTTGGTCTCTGTGGGTTGTTGGTGGGTATAGCCCTGCAACGCAAGGTGTCCTGCCGTCCCTGTAGGGCTCAAACTTCTACAGTGCTGCATAAAAGCTTCGCTATAATTATGGTCGGTCCATCGTTTTGGAATATTAAGTTTTTACCGGTACCTAATTACTGTACTGTAGTCTCTGTAATGAACTTCGTCTTTCTTTGCCTCTTTTCCGCAAGCGTTTGAAAACCATTCGTTGTGCTTTGGCACTATCAGGTAGGAAGCGCCTCTGAGGAGTTTCTCCAGATGTGGCGCTATATAAATTTACTATTGCGATTACGGCGTGGGTTCATTTGATGGGTGAGGCTGTATTTTCGTGTGTTTTGATGTTTATATGTGAATGGATGTGTAGCTAGACGAGTGATAAGTGAGTAAGTGGGTAGGGGAGACCGGGGCTAAAAGTAACAGGGGCAGGTTGTAACTTTGCAAAAATAAGGAAAACTGAAACTCAGGAAACCATGCTATGCACGTCATAGCATGCGTCATATCGTTTCCGTTTTGTGTTCCTTTCGGCTTTTCTTGCGTTCCACCAAAACAGAATCGTTTTTTCAAAAGTGTGATTTTTGCCACTAAAAGTAAGTTTTTCAATCCGCATGGTTTTTCTCATTGTTTTCGTCTGGCGCACGATATTCTTACTTAGTGTTGGTTTATGCGAAGCTTGTTTATGTTATATTACATGACAGGATGAAATATTTCGTCAGCTAACATGGCGTTTGAAAATTTTATGTGATTATCTTAGACGCGTGATCGGGGCAGGTTGCAACAATTCTCAAGGGGCTTGTTGTAACAATGTTACAACATGCACCAAACCACCTTCAATGTTTTAAAAGATTTATTTTTACTTGAAACCTACCGAAATGTTTTTAGCTGTACATAATTTATGAGAAATCACAAAAGAAACAGTTTTAGAGAAGAAACCACACCGGTTGAATTAAAGAAGCGGCAGAAAAGTTTTTTAGCCTTTTTGTGCTGTCAGAAACAAAAAGAAAACTGTATCCAATGTGTGGCTTGTAAGAAATGATCTCAAATGGATTGTACTGATAGCGCTGTGAATTATATCTGATATAACGTCGGTCGAGAAATATAAGGCTCTATGTCCATTTTTTGAAATTTTTTAGTTATTGGTACCATGACGTAGATCTTGTTCAGGGCTATAATGTCATGTGAGAATCTAAGCTGGATCTTCAATATTAACAGAGATATTTACAAAATGAAAAGGCTCTATGTCCCCATGCATTTCAATAGAGACGTCAGACGTCGTAGATAGTCCCATGTTTTCATCTTTTTGAGAATTATAAGGCTCTATGTCCAACAGCAAATGAGACCGCTGCGTACAGGTCACGTGATCTAAATTTATCAATAATAATTGGGCCCACGCATTCTGTACTTTGAGCGTCATGAGGCTCTATGTCCAATTTTGGGGTGTTGGGCTTTTTTTTAAAAATTCATTAAAAAATGTGTCAACATTTTATTCACAGCCTTTTGCGATGTACAATTTTACTTTATTGGCAAATGAACTAAATCCCTTAGTTACATTTGTAATATTTTCAGTATTGTTTGTGTACTTGAATGATGAACTTTCAAATTGGGAAAAAAATTTTAAGCTCTCGCAATTTGCTTACATTGAGTATTATAAGGCTCTATGTCCAATTTTGAAGCGGGGCTTTCTTTAAAAAATTCATAAAAAATGTTTTTACATTTTATTCAAATTTTTTGCAATGTACAATGTTACTTAATTGACAAATGAACTAAATCCGTTACTTAAATTTTTAGTATTTTCATTATTGTTTGCGTGCTAGATTGTTGAACTTTCAAATTGGAATATCTCGGAATAGTACTTTTTGGACATAGAGCCTTATAATTCTCGACCGACGATAAGTGTGTTTCAGACGACTTGGAATAACAGTAGCGCCTATAGACTACATGTGTTGTGTTACAACCAGCCCCAATGCTAAGAGTATTGTTACAATTTACCCCAGGTTCTGTTACAACCAACCCCAAGCCGGGGCAATTTGTAACACAAAAAAATATTTTTTTGACCTAATTTATATCCTAAACTAATATAGTTAGACATTTGAAATTTGGCCTAAATATAAAGCTCTTATGAAGGTTTTCACTGATATATTAGGTGTCGTACTTGGAAAAACAGTTCTGCCGTAAGTCGATGAAATGTGTAAATTGTTACTTGTAGCCCCGGTCTCCCCTACATTGGTGGATTGAGCGGCGAGTTAGTGAATAAGTGAATGAGGTTGATTGTGTGTATTGAGCTTGTTAGCATGATCATTGAACATTAAATAATGACCAGCAGACGTATAGGCTACATCCAATTTCTAGTCAAGGTATGGCCGCTAAATGACTGGCGAAGACCTAATAGTGGATGATGATAATAATGATGATGATGATGATGATGATGATGATTATGATGTTAATGATAATGATGATGCTGATGAGGATGCTGATGCTGCTGATGATGATGATGAGCGCACACACCCACACGCGCGCAAAAAACACACAAGCAAGCAAACGCACACCAACACACACGCACACACGCATACATGTAGGCCTAGATCACGAGGATTCGTCGATAAATTTCATTAGAAGAGATTCTGCTACGAACCATCGATCGTAAGTCAGCTTAATAATTAATTATGTCCTGCACTTATCTTTTAAGTGGCGCTTTATAAATAATTGAATTTGCTGCATTGTATCTTTTTTGCTCGATTTGTTTTACCCGGGTTGGTCGCAGGCTCACCGCGGAACCCTCATCCTTTATCCTGGCTTGGTGGGACAGGCACAGGTTTCCTCGAAAGGAAATCTGTTTTTTTATAAATTGCGAGGTCATGATTACGACTACGATTAATTTTACATTCACTATGATAAGCATTAGAGTTCAGTGTGAATTCAATGAACAGGAGTTGACGGGTAGCGGGGCAGCTGAATGATCTCACGATGGCGGTGTAACTGCAATTCAGAAAGATCGTCTGCTCGACGCCAGACGATCACAATGTCATGTCGGCTGTTAATTCAGATCAAATTTTTCCCATTATTTGTTTCTTTTAATTTTTGAAGTGAGGTCATTTTCACTCCAAATTCATTCAAGACAAAGATAGCCTATAAGTTTCCGCATCACTCATCCTTAATATTATAATTCTGCGTGATGGCCTAAAATTGAGCTCTTGGATAAGAACATAGGTAAACTGCGTGTTGTATGTAATAAAATGAAGCATTGTAGGCTATAGGCCTACGCAATTACGCATAGTAGACTATTTGAGACAAACACACGCAGTCTAATCTAGGCCTAATCTAGCCTAATAATAATGAACGTTTGTAAATCGCTTCTCACAGCAGAGCTATTCAGAAGCGCGCTCTCGGTGTGACAGAGAGGTCTTCAAGTAGCCAGAAAAGCAGGACTTTTTAACGTGCAGTTCTACACAAAATGTGCAGTTGTAAATGAATTTGTGCAGTTGTAGAAGCAATCTTGTGCAGTGATAATCATTAGAAAAGGTAACTGCAGCCGTTTTGCCACGGAAGAGCGAAAAACTGTCACGAATGGTTTGTGCAGTGAAGAAATATGCAGGAATGGGAAATTACCAAATTTCAAGTGGATGACTAAAAAAAGGTCATCAGATTTTATAAGCGGCGACTTGCGACATCTCTGGCAAACGACAAAAAAGTTCATCACTCATCAGAATTGTTCACCGGTGACGTGCGACGAGTTTTGGGAAGAATTTTTCAGAAACGACTAAGAAAGTCGTGAGAAATTTTCGCCACCAAACTCACACTAAAAAATTGCAAGTTGTGCAGTTAAAAAAATTCTTTATGAAAGCCCTACAGAAAAGTAGGCCCTAATGTTCCCACTAGAACGCTACTACGAATTGCAAAAGGACGGTAATTCTAAAGCTATAGACCCACAAAGCGAAACCCTATGCTGGGTTAATGAGGTTCGTGACCGAGTTACGGTACACATAGCCTATGTCATTCATGTAGATCAAGGCGGACAGCACGGAGAGCACATAATAAAACGCACACAAAACACACAGAGAAGCACACAAAATGTGCAGAAACGCATAGGCCTATAATACGGCTGTGACTGAAGTTTATGTGAACTTGTGAAGCATGATTTACATGCATTATTTCAAAAACGCCTTTTAAATTGATAGCATACAGAAGACTAAGACAGTATTCTCTTTGTGTACGCGCACATAATTTATTATAAATGTAGGCGTAGTCTGACTCGTTCACTTCAACCTTAAGATTCTTTGTGTGTGGATGGATCTTGCTTCAACTTTTATAAATTGAATGCAGTCTGTGCAGTGTGGGCACCCGTTGAAATCGGACGACATGAGCAAACAACGATCGATAGTAAGCCTAGGCTATATGCATGCACTTCCCACTTTAAATGTTGTACAAGCCTATGTAGGCTAAGCCTACTCGTGATTGTTAGTGTTATATAGGCTATTAAATACATTAGTAGGGCCTATATAAGCTCATAGTCCACGAGACACAAAAATTTAACATGAAAACCACCTTTCAAGACAAGATAACAATATGCATTTAAATTCGGATTATGCACGACTACATGTTTCAATGGTCTAATGAGTTCCTCAGTGTCTGTGAAACAATCCTTAAATATTGCCTCGACTCCGAGTAAAAACACTGATTGTAAGAACCTATTTAACATGATTATTTAACATTGAAAATAAAAATCTTTCCGCCATCTTTTGATGCGTTGTCAGCCACAAACAGTCGACCATTTGACTCATCCAGAAGAATCCTCGATGGATTTCGTAAGCTGTGTTTATTTTCCCTTGAGAAAATTTCTCTCTTAAATTGCAAATCTGAATCCAATAACAAAACTCGACCGATTCCTCGATCAGTAACCATCAAAAATCCATTTTCATCCACTAACAAATAGCTAGGACTACCCATATCTCCCGAGGATGATACATCGAATGACTTCTCAAGTTTTCCATCTCCATCCACTTCACACACTCTACGCAGATCACCGCCAGTACTGACCACGAAATGACCATTGGTCAGTCGAATAGCATGCCATGGATGACGAATACCTGCTTCTGATAGATTTATTTCACGGATCAGTTTTCCATCTGGCGAATATTCATTTAACCTATGTTCAATAAAAACAGGTGAAATGATATTCGATTCCTCTGTAATAGATAAACCCCATCCATATTCCGCTCCTATTGGCCATTTCTTTATTAATTTTCCATTTGGATCAACTCTCAAGATTTCACTCGATACATCGCAGTACTTGTAATCGCTGATGTAAAGACATTTAAATCTGTAACAGGATGCAATGTCCCTTGGATTAATTAATTCATTCAAATTCCATTGACGACTGAGAGTAAATTTTGTTGCATCGTAGACTTCAACTTTTGAACTCTCTCCACTCACAACAAATAAATCCTTGCCTAAGATCGCCAGTCCACGAATTAATTTATTTTGCTGTTCTGATGCTCTTGTTCTGATCGTCGAAACTAAAACTGGATCCGATTTGTATTCGATTCGAAATGTATCTGAAATAGGACAGCTTCACATAAATTCTTCGTATTGTTTAGTTAGCCTACGCCGTTTAGTTCAAAATGAGAAGAAATTCTTCGCAATATTTTCTGAACTATTTCGACTTATATAAATTAGCCTAGCGTCCATTCTTTTTGGCCTCGGTTGAGCTAAAGCGCTATGCAAACTGTCTTGCTGCTATCTTTAAAAGGAAGCAGGCTCTGACAACATAAATTAAATAAAGAGGTATGGACAAGGATAGACGGAAAGGATAGACTGCCAGCATTATGGAGTCATTGGTAATATTAATTAAGGAGTGAAGCACAACAACATTACAAACTACAGAGTGAAGAACCGCGAGAGTTTCAAAACTTGCTGTAAGCATTTACTAGGCCCACTAATTAATGTTTAACCTTTTAACAACCAGCTACATATATTTTCCAAGCATTTTAGTACACGCTGGTCGTTAAAGGGTTAAGAGATATTGTAGAAGGTTCATCAAAATAGAGCATGCAGTAGTACAATCTCACCAATTAGGCAATAGCAAAAATTATGAATGCCAAAAACCAGTGAAAAGTTGATTCAGTCAGTGGCGTAGCCAAGGGAGGTTTGGAGGTTAAACCATGCACCCATTTGCTCAGGAAAGCGTTTTGTATGTTAGGAGATTAGATACTACCAACATGCATTCAGAGCATGTAATTAGTAGAAATTTGTCCAATTATATAAGAAAAAGCAAGCATTCGGCCATAAGCCCCCTTTAGAAATTTCTGGCAACGCCACTAGTTTCAAAACACACCAATTATTAAATATAGGACAGCCATACCAACATGCATTCAGTGCATGTAATTAGTTGAAAGCTCTCTTACCATGTCTAAAACCTAACTTGACATCATTATTAAGTTAGCAATCTACCTCCTTTTTTGCCACTTCTGATCAGCTTATCAATGATGTTTTCAAACGAAGGTCTGCCGTCTTTATCTTTGTGTAAACAGTCTAAATATAAAAGATAGATTATCCAAAACGCTCTCTATGCAAAAGAAACATACCTACCCTTGGAAAGAGAGTTCTATGCCATTAATTTGTATTTTGTGAAGTTTCTTTTATAGGCCTACATGTAATTGTGTGACAGAACCGGTACCTGTAGTTACATAATCCTCTATGGCAAATCAATGGAATTCACAATAATTTCGTTTTACCTCGGCTTCACGCAGCTTCGTCCAACCGTCCACCGTTCATCCAATAGACTTGACTGGCTCCTCGCTCTAGTCTAGAACATGCTATGGCTCACAAGCTCAGTAAATCAGTTTCCTCTATAACTTTGGTCCTTCTCTTTGGCTTTCTTCTTCTGTTCGCTCAACCATTATGTCAGGCAATCTCTATTCTTCCTTCTCTCCTCTCAAAACCTGCTTCTCGCGGGCCTTGCTCACTAGGAGCACCTCTGAACGGTCCGCTCTATAAGAGGCGCTTTACAGAGCTATGATTAAATACAATACAAGGCAAAATACAATTACGAATTTATTCAGTTGCTCATTTGAAATTTAAACTGATTGTTGTTAAGTGTTAGAAATATTATACTTTCAACTGTAGGCCTATACACTAAACAGTAATATACACCCTAAACGTTGCATATAGGCCTAAAATTACCCAGCCTGGACCCATAATAGTTGCGGGCCCCATGGTATTTTCCCCTCAGCCCCTTCTCCCCGAGTGTGGGCGCAAGAACAGAAACTCTGCTTGAAAATTTGTAGAGAGACACACACATAGTTGTAAAAAACTTTTTTTCGTTTTTTATTCTCTCCCAAAAACGTCGTTTATTTCGGTTTTTTATTTTTCCCATCGTTTTTTATGGTTTTTTATTTTTTCTTCAACTTTATTTATTCATTTACTTTCTGTTATTATTGTCCTAAATTTTAATTTTTTCTGGTATTCCTTGTGTTTTCCGCCAACTCTCAAGGATTCAGCTAACTAAAATCATTATTTCATCGTTTAAGACGTTTAACCCCATCATTTAGGAAATAGCCTGCGTGTAGTAGGTTCCTAATCAAGGTTTTTAAAGTTAAAATGCGGGTTTAGATGTAGCAAAGTCAAATTATTTTCCGTTTCCGTTTTTTATCGTTTTTTTGTGGGTTTTTTTTCGAAAGAAACCACGTTTTATTCTGTTTTTATTCCGTTTCCATCGTTTTTTTTACATCTATGGACACACATAATGTAGACCTGTGTAAGTGCACGATTTATGAAAATAACTGTTCCTGTCAGTGAAAGTTGGATTAAAATAAGTCTTTGCTTCAATAGAAGCTGAATGGAATTCTTTTCTGCCTAAATATAAGTGGATTTGACTTGGAAAATTCATCTATGGGGCCTAAATGGAAGCTGGATTGACGAATAACTTCTTGGTTAAGTAGAAGTTGGATTGATGAACATTATTTTGTGGTATTGATAAATATTCTCGATTAAACCGGACTTGAATAATAATTGACGATAATGCTACAATCTATATTATAAGGCGAAGTCGAATTCTGTCTGGGCGCAAAACTCTCGCGGTCAAAGGCTTTTACTCTAAATATATCTAATTCGCGAAATTATTTTTTAAATATTCGTATGCGAATCTGGAAGTCATCGTGACTATTGGCAGCTCTCAATTCACTTTAAAACCGGAGTTATAGACATTTTAAATTTCGATGTGGTAGTTAGCGCCTATAGTACCCTATACAGATATTTTAAGAAGCGATTTCACTCTGCGCCGCCATTATTTAGCAAACGGCTGCATGACGTCATTCTTGACGCTCACAGTATTAATCAAGTTATTAATAGGCGCTCTTAGTGCATAAACCATAGACTAGATGTCACTAGAGAAAGTAGAATGTTAATGTGGGTGGGTGTACGGGTGTGTGTGCGTTTGTCCATAATTATACGCCTACAGTTTCACAGCTATTGATCACCAGAACCACCCAGTGAAGGGTTGGTAAATCTAGCTAACCACGGAGGCCTGCGTGAGGGCGATAATCGCGCAGTTTCGGAGTTTTACACCTCAAGTCCTTTGCAGTTAGAGATAGAATGCGACCAGGGCCCACAGTCAGCATGCACACCCCGCCCCGCAGGGGCGAGACGGGTTTAGTTGTGAGAGGGTTGACCAGAAATGTGCAAGGGCTAACCAAGATGTTCCGGACAACCCCTGTTACATCAGAGGGTTGGAGTCTATGTGGGCCGAGTAAGAGTGGGGATGGGGGTAGGATGGGCCGTGGGTGATGCGGGGTAGGAGCTGTGAGTGGTGTACGGATGAGGAAAGTGTGGTACGAGGGCTTGGGTGGGAGCGGTGAGCAGGGTGGGAGCGGTGAGCAGGGTGGGAGCGAAGCGGGGCGGTGTGTGGGTGCGGAAGGGGGTGAGGACGGGGGAGAGGTGAGCATGGTGGGAGCGGTGAGCAGGGCTGGGAGCGGGGTGACGTGGAAGGGAGGCGAAAACCTTAAATTCCCCGGGAAACGCCGGGTATCACATCTACATTGTACATGTAGTTATTATTTAAACAGAAGTTGGATTTATAAAAATAATTGTTTCTCCAATGGAAGCTGGATCGATGAAAATTATTCTTGCCAATGTAGAAGTCTGATTACTATGGATCTTGACCAACAAAATTAATAGGCCTATAGCAAACGGTGGCTCAAAAATGAAAAATGTCACGAAATAGATTATCCCGTTTTAACCCCCCCCCCAGATGAAGAGGAGTGTAAAAAGCCAATTCCGCGTGTATTTATTTTTGCAATTTAACTTGAATCGGTTTTGTTTTTAACAATGACAGTAGCAGGTAGGCCATATGTTTACTCCTACTAGATTTTTTGCAATGGTTTTAGAGCACGTAGAACATTTATAACACTACTCTTAGTTCCTTTTGCTCGTACTACTATAATGAAGAATCGAGCCTTTTCTGTGGTTGACCCAGTGGACCAGTGGTCTGGAATTGCCTTCCTTTTGAGCTACGCCTACACCTTGGGACCCTTGGTACTCTACCAGGAGCACTCCTTACTAAACTTAAAACTGTTCTTTTTGGGCGTGCTGGAGTCGGGAGCGCCTCTGAGTAGTTTTTTTCTTGAAGGAGCGCTATATAAATGCCCGAATGAATGAATGAACTTAGGAACACTTAGAGTCATCAAATATATTCGAGCTGCCTTGCTCTGAACATTGCTTAGGAAGTTAGGACACATAAAACAATAACAGTAAATTTAGGCCTAAATTTTAATTGATGCATAATTTTTCAATTAGGGGCCTATACGTATTTTTTAATAGGGCAGAATGGTTTATTATCCCGCCGGATAGTCTATATATATATTATAGTCTATAGTCTATACCGTTATATTCCAGCGGGGGTATAGACTATAGATTAATTCATCACCTCTGATGGCTTTAAGGGGGATAGATTATCACGTGACACCGGGCGGCGGGGCCAAAACCACGGCATCAAAACGGTCGTGCAAAAACGGCGGCGCTAAAACGTCCGATTATTTCAGTGTCACCTTACCATAAAGTAATTCTCTGTACGCTTTAGGTATAGATTCGGGACAAGACAGCTCTAGCTGACCAGTCATGGCTTTAAGGAATATTGATCCATCTTCATCATCTTCGTGTGGAAGTCCTCCTGTCAACATCTCCCACACCACCACGCCATAACTAAAACACATCATAATAATAAGCTTACATAATATTCTCTATCGGAAAACAGTAACTGTTTGTGACTCGTACGTACATTTATGCACTCACTTATACACCCGCATAGTGTTACAGCCACTTGTATAGTGCTGTTGAACTACGCAGTGTTTTGGAGCTGATATTTTTACAGTATGAAAGATATGGATCGACTGAAATACCCCAGAGAGGAATAATTGTCGTAATAAGAGGAGACATGCAGCTATTAAAAAATTATATTCTTCTTTTCCTTCTCTGCTCTTAGGCAGGTTCGAATGTTTGACGTCTCCATTCGATTCCATTGCTCGATTCCAGTATACATTGACTCCTCTTAATGCTTCTGGACAAAACTTTGGTATTTGTTCGTATGTGCACTTGTTATAGCGCCCATTCAAGCTCTGTACTTGGAGGCGCTCCCGACTACAGAGCGGACACTGCATCAGAGTTTCACCCCGAAGAACTGAGCAATTGCGAGTGAAGGACTTGCCCATGGTCCCTATACGCGGCGACTTGGGGTGGATTTGAACCTGCAACCCTTCGGCTGCAAGGTGACGAACATGTCCACTACACCACCACGCCCCACAAAATTGTGTGATAGCCTATCAGTTAATAATAGCCTATCAGTTGGCATATAGCCTAGTTACATCTAAAATTATGACTCAGGTGCACACCTGGAAATATCGCTAACGATGCATCGAAGACAGCAATGTCATTGAGTCCAGTCACAATCGACTTACAATAACAAGAAATGAACTTACATGTATGACTTATGGGAGTGAAAAAACGCGATGACGAAAATTGCAGAATAGGTTTACGTTCATATCAGTGCAATAAAAAATGCAGCATTAAAAAAAACATTGCACTTTTAAAAGTTCACATACTTCGAAACCTCTTGATACTGTCCACGTTCTTATTCCAACATTAAATCAATTTATTAGGTTATAGATTAATTAATTAAACACGAATAGTTTGAAACATTATTTTATGTGATTTCAAGCAAATCTGAGGACGATTAAATAGCTTCAAAATTACCTCCAAACGTCACTGGCTTTGGAGAACCTTTCTGTTTTCAGAACTTCCGGAGCTGTGTAGGCAATTGTTCCTCTGAATGACATAGTGGTCGTATGCGTGTGTTCTCTGACATCATCAAAATCTGTTATCTTCAGTGTTATTTCTTTATATGGATTGGCAAATTCAAATGAATCCATCAACATAACTGCTCACATGAACACGACATGCATCAGAATAATAGTAGAAAAAATGTAATAGCAATAATAATAATAATAATAATAATAATAATAATAATAATAATAATAATAATAATAATAATAATAATAATAATAATAATAATAATAATAATAATAATAATAATAATAATAATAATAATAATAATAATAATAATAATAATAATAATAATAATAATAATAATAATAATAATAATAATAATAATAATAATAATAATAATAATAATAATAATAATAATAATAATAATAATAATAATAATAATGTCATGTGGCCCGACATGCAGCAATCAACGACTTGATCCATCGCAGTCTGATTAAAGCCGGCTTCCCAGCGATTAAGGAGCCACGAGGCATGCTACGCTCAGATGGTAGAAGACCTGACGGCACGAGTCTTATACCGTGGAAAGCAGGACGGAGCCTCGTATGGGACGTCACTGTGGTTGACACTCTGGCGCCATCGTATCTGCAGGCAACGGCTGTTACGGCTGAAGCAGCAGCAGAAATTGCGGACAACAGAAAAAATCAAAAATATCAATCCCTTTCAGTAACACATGACTTCGTTCCATTGGCCATTGAAACTCTAGGCCGTGTTAATTCAAGAGGCATTGAATTCATCACAGATTTGGGTCGTCACTTAACGAAGGCGTCTGATGAATTGATAGAAACAACATTCCTATACCAAAGACTTTCGGTGACCATTCAGCGCTTTAACGCTGTGGCTTTCGCGGGATCTTTTGTTGCAGTATAATAATAATAATAATAATAGGCCTAATAATAATAATAATAATAATAATAATAATAATAATAATAATAATAATAATAATAATAATAATAATAATAACAATAATAATAATAATAATAATAAACACCCATAAACAATCATCATGGGACACGCCAGGTTTCCCGATTCAACACATCAGGCTTGCCTTAAAGCCATATCAGCCCCACACGCGGGAGACTGGTTGCTGGCTCTCTCCATTACAAGCTGTGGACTTAGGCTTGACGACGAATCGATCAGGGTGGCGGTGGGTTTACGGCTGGGGGTCCCACTTTGCGAGCCACATGGGTGCCCATGCGGGGCCCCGGTGTTGGCAGATGGACATCACGGGCTCTCCTGCGCGCTGGGACCAGGACGCATGCCGAGACACGCAGCTCTGAACAATATCATCTTTCAGAGCTTGATCCGTGCCGGCTATCCGTCCACAAAGGAGCCCTTTGGCCTCTTGAGAACGGACGGTAGGAGACCAGACGGCCTTACCCTGATCCCATGGCGTGTCGGGCGATGCCTCATCTGGGACGCAACCGTGATAGACACCCTGGCTGCATCCTACCTGCCAGACACCTCCCAAACTGCTGGTGCTGCTGCAGAGCGGGCATCGACCAGAAAGATGGACAAATATACAGAGCTGTCGTCCCCATATCATTTCACCCCTTTGGCCTTTGAAACTCTGGGCCCGATCAACAATGATGGGCTGACCTTCCTGTCAGACCTAGGCCAAAAGCTTTGCACCATTACAGGGGACCCACGGGAAACCACGCGCGTTTTTATTCCAACGCCTCTCGCTGACAATACAGAGGTTTAACGCAGTAGCTTTCAGAGGCACTTTCGCAAGCCTTGGAATAGACGAATAGGGCCATTCCGGACTGGTTTTATAGCAGTAGTTAGGCGATAAGTCTCTGAGGGATCCTAAATACTTCGGGGCGAAAAAAAAATAATAATAATATTATTATCAACGATTGTATCCACCGTAGCCTCATCAGAGCCGGCTTTCCAGCGGTCAAAGAGCCACGGGGCATGCTACGCTCGGACGGGAGGAGACCGGACGGCACCACCCTTATCCCATGGAAAGCGGGCCGATGCCTCGTATGGGATGTCACCGTGGTCGACACCTTAGCACCTTCCTATCTGCCGGCAACGGCTGTCACGGCTGGAGCAGCAGTAGAAATTGCAGATACCAGAAAGGAGAAAAAATATCTGTCAATAACAGCCTCACATGACTTCATTCCGCTGGCCCTGGAGACGCTAGGACCCATCAATTCAAGAGGAATTTCTCTGTTGTCTGATTTGGGTCGTCATTTGTCAAAGGCGTCGGACGATCTGAGAGAGACGTCCTTTCTCTTTCAAAGACTTTCAATTACTATCCAGCGCTTTAACGCTGTGGCTTTCACGGGCTCCTTCGTTAACACTTTGCCCGATTTGGAAAAGGGGTAGCCTTTCAATAACATAACATGACAATAGTGATAATAATAATAATAATAATAATAATAATAATAATAATAATAATAATAATAATAATAATAATAATAATAATAATAATAATAATAATAATCAATTATTACTCTTCGGAAGAGACGTTAGAGTAGGCACTTGTCTGTTTTGCAATAAAGGAAGTTGATAATAATAATAATAATAATAATAATAATAATAATAATAATAATAATAATAATAATAATAATAATAATAATAATAATAATAATAATCATAATAATAATAATAATAATAATAATAATCGTGGAGGAAATCATGGAGACCCGAAAAACATCGCACCCGGAAGGAGAGGAGCCATCCCTTACCAGCCAGAAGACCTGGGACAGGCCTTTGATTAACGCTGACAAGGCTGCAGTGTTGTCTGCCAACACTGATCCACTCAACCGGGCAAGGTTGGGCGCGGTGACATCGCCCCACGCTGGAGACTGGCTCTCGACTGTACCCGTGGTCGCTTGTGGATTGGGTCTCAGCAATGAGGCCGTGCGAGTCGCAGTCGGCCTCCGACTGGGACTCGAACTCTGTACACCGCATCAATGTCAGTGCGGTGAGATCGCCGATCCGGGAGGCCACCACGGGCTTGTATGCCGACGATCTGCAGGGAGAGCTGCACGCCACTTTGCTCTGAATGACACTATCTGGAGAGCTCTTGTAAAAGCAGACATTCCAAGCTCTAAAGAACCACCGGGCCTGATCCGCACAGACGGCAAGAGACCGGACGGAGCAACATTGGTCCCCTGGGCGAGGGGCAGGTATGTCGCATGGGATGCAACATCCATCCATACCTGTGCTACCTCCTACCTCAGCATTACGTCATCAATGCCTGGAGGAGCAGCCGAACATGCCGCGAACCGGAAGTGCGCTAAATATTCAACCCTTCCGACCACCCATGATTTCGTCCCCATCGCCATCGAATCGCTGGGCCCCCTCAATCGGACAGGACGTGAATTCTTGATGGAGTTGGGGCGCCAAATGACTGCCGTCTCTGGGGACCCTCGGGAAACTTTGCACTTATTTCAACGTTTGTCGATTTGCACCCAGAGATTTAATGCCATAGCATTCAGAGGCACATTCGCACAACTCACCGGGGTCGAGGACGACTGACCTGTCTAATTTACACCAGTTTTAGTTGAACGAAACAATTAGCACATTATGCCTGTGTTTGTCAGGCGTTCTCTGTTCATCGCGCACAGTTAATTGATGTTGCACTGTTTGAAACGGAAATAAATGATTCTTATAATAAAAAAAATAAAAAAAATAATAATAATAATAATAATAATAATAATAATAATAATAATATGAGATAGACCTGTTTTTTGCTGCAACGCCTCTCTCTCTCTATTACTGTCCAGCGCTTCAACTCGGTGGCCTTTCGAGGCACTTTAGCCGAGTCAGATCCTGAGGAGATTTAACAATGGCACTTTTATAATCTTTTAGAACAATGACTATTGACTACCGCCTTTGTTGTTTACCGTGCTTAATGTGTCTGTTGTTTTTTGTCAAAGTTATTAAAAGGATAATAATAAAAATAAAAATAAAATAATAATAATAATAATAATAATAATAATAATAATAATAATAATAATAATAATAATAATAATAATAATAAAACGTCACAATATGCTGAACGACATCGTCTGGCGCTCCTTAAGAAGGGCAAACATCCCGTCACAGAAGGAACCTTTAGGACTCACCAGGGAAGACGGAAAACGGCCGGACGGCGTGACACTTATTCCATGGACATGTGGAAAGTGTCTCACTTGGGACGTGACGGTGTCAGACACATTTGCAGCATCGCATCTGGCAGCAACATCTGCAGAAACCGGTGAGGCCGCAAACCGAGCAGCCGCTGCCAAAAGGACCAAATACGCCGCGATCACCCGGACGCATGACTTCGTGGCGGTGGCATTGGAGTCCAGCGGATCCTGGAGCACGGAAGGACTGGACTTTGTCTTAGACCTGGGACGAAGGTTGACCGAGGCGACGCAGGACAGGCTCGAGACAAGCTACCTTCTTCAAAGAATCTCGATAGCAGTCCAGCGGGGCAACGCCATCTGCTTCTCTTCCACATTGCCTCTGTAACAATGCTATATAATCCGACTGTTGTATAATAATAATAATAATAATAATAATAATAATAATAATAATAATAATAATAATAATAATAATAATAATAATAATAATAATAATAATAATAATAATAATAATAATAATAATAATAATAATAATAATAATAATAATAATAATAATAATAATAATAATAATAATAATAATAATATTAATAATAATAATAATAATAATAATAATAATAATAATAATAATAATTCGTCGGGTGTCGTCTCTGGCCCTTCCCGCCTTCTTGGCTTCTGCTGCGGGCACCCTACCACTCCAGTCCTCCATGCTAAGATGTCTGCAAATACCCATGGATCCAGAGTACCAGGCATTGCCTGATCACTGGCAGGGAGAAACCACGATCTTGATCCCTGATAACATCCACTTGCAAAAGCAAGCATTCTGGGACAAACCGCTTCTTGACAGGACTGTGAACGAGGTTTATGCGTCAGCCAACGATGCTTATAATCAGGCACGTTTGAAGGCGGTTTCTGCTCCACATTCTGGTGACTGGTTATTTGCACTGCCAATAACAGCTTGTGGCTTGAGACTGGACAATGAGGCTATCAGAATTGCCGATGGCCTCCGTCTTGGAGCCATTTTATGTGAGCCACATACTTGTGCATGTGGCACTCTGGTTGCTGCCGATGGCTCACATGGACTCTCATGCACCCTTGGCCCCAGTCGCATAGCTCGACATGGCGTCTTAAATGACCTCATTTGGCGCAGTCTTACTCGTGCTGGTTTTCCTGCCATTAAGGAACCATCGGGTCTTTCTCGGACTGATGGCAAGAGACCGGATGGCCTCACTCTAATTCCGTGGCATTCTGGACGTAGCCTATTATGGGATGCCACAGTGACCGATACTTTGGCTACTTCATACCTGCCAGCAACTTCAGTTACGGCAGGGGCTGCAGCAGAGCTGGCAGCTTCAAGAAAAGAGGCGAAATACAGAGCATTCCTTGCAACACATGTATTCGTTCCTCTGGCCCTCGAAACTCTTGGGCCCATCAATAGCACTGGTCTTTCTTTCATTTCTGATCTTGGACGCAATCTTACTCGGATTTCCGGAGACTCGAGAGAAACAAGCCACCTATTCCAAAGGCTTTCAATTATTATTCAGCGATTCAATGCCGTTGCTTACCACAGCACTTTTGACTTGCCAAAATTGGATGAAGCGTAGCCGTTCCAGAACCCACCAACTAACAGTCTCCGGACAATTTTTTGAAATCCCGAAAGATCCTAGGTACCTCGGGTAAAAAAAAAATAATAATGATGATGATGATCTCGCTGGCACTACCCGCCTTTCTGGCTTCAGCCGCAGGGACCGATCTGCTCCAGTCCACCATGTTGGGAGACGCAGCCTCAGCAGACCAACAACATGGGGCACTGACGACCAGATGGTGCGAGGCTAGTGGCACTAGTGCCATGCAGTGCCCAGAGGGGAGTCTCACCCATAAAAAATCAGCATGGGACACACCTCTGATCGATGGTGTAGTTTCTTGCCTACACGCACCCGGTGTCGGCAGATGGACATCACGGGCTCTCCTTCGCGCTGGGACCAGGTCGCATGCCAAGACACGCAGCTCTGAACAATATCATCTTTCAGAGCTTGATCCGTGCCGGCTATCCGTCCACAAAGGAGCCCCTGGGCCTCTTGAGAACGGACGGTAGGAGACCAGACGGCCTTACCCTGATCCCATGGCGCGTCGGGAAATGCCTCATCTGGGACGCAACCGGTATAGACACCTTGGCTGCTTCCTACCTGCCAGACACCTCCCAAACTGCTGGTGCTGCTGCAGAGCGGGCATCGACCAGAAAGATGGACAAACATACAGAGCTGTCGTCCACATATCATTTCACCCCTTTGGCCTTTGAAACCCTGGGCCCGATCAACAACGAAGGGCTGACCTTCCTGTCAGACCTAGGCCAAAAGCTTTGCACCATTACAGGGGACCCACGGGAAACCACGTTTTTATTCCAACGCCTCTCGTTGATAATGCAGAGGTTTAACGCAGCAGCTTTCAGAGGCACTTTCGCAAGCCTTGAAGCAGACGAATAGGGCCATTCTGGACTGGTTTTATAGCAGTAGTTAGGCGATAAGTCCCTGAAGGATCCTAAATACCTCGGGGCAAATAAAAAAAATGATAATAATAATAATAATAATAATTATTATTATTATTATTAATGTTTGCACAGTTGACCGTTGGCTAAAAAAATAAAATAAAATAATAATAATAATAATAATAATAGAGGCCTAATAACAACGCACTCTAAGTTTGATCACTTCTCTGTTTCAGTCTGGTTTTAAGCTTGCACGTGGTTTCTCCCTGCCAGTGATCGAAGCTAAAAAATAATAGTAGTAATAATAATAAATATAAATAAAAAAGTAATAATAATAATAATGCAAATTAGAATAATGACAATAATAGTATTAGTAATAATAATAATTACTCTTTGGTATGACACCGCAAGTTGTGACGTCCGCGAAACGTCATTCAACGTCTAAACGGCGAGGTTTTTAATACAATACAATACAATTCACTTTATTGCAACCAGAAAACAAGAAAACAATAAAAGTACAGAACATGCATGCATTGGCTACAAAGGGGGGCCCAAAAGGGATGGACATCCCGCTGGGAAGGGTCACCCAAGTAAAAAATCCCAAGAAAAATTAATCAAGATACATGTAGCTGAAAAGAAAGAGACTAAAACAAATTAGGTGATGACAGATTGCAGAAAAGCTTATATTGTCAAGAGCATGTAGAGAAACAAACTTAACTAAGTACTTAACTAAAATCTTAACTACACATGGTCATGTGCACTTCAAGTAGCTTTAGTGGAGGAGAGTAGAAGAACACGAAGTTTCTTTTTAAATACCTGCAGACTACTCGATTGACGAATGTCAAATGGTATTGTGTTCCATACTTTAGTGCCATAAGATTTAATAGTAAAACGCCTAGTATTAGATTGAGCTTTGACAGGGCGAAAAGCAGATGCATTCCTAGTAAAATGCGAATGGATGTCAGAGGCGTGAGGGAGGTAACCTTGGAATACCGAAGGAAGGAGACCGTGTTCGAGCCGAAAAAAGAACTCGCAAATTTGGAGATCCTTTATCTGGTCAATTTTCAGGAGATGAAGTTCATTAAAGGAAGGACCAGTGTGTTCCCGTTTACGAATACCTGCAATTATACGAACAGCCCTCTTCTGTAAGATTACAAGTTTATGAAGCCTGGATTCGTATGTAGATGCCCAAACAAGGTTGCAATACGTGAGGTAGGGTAGACAAGGGTATAATATAAATTCATTCTAATTGTCTTTGGCAAGATATAAGCAACACGGGAAACAATACCAATATTTTTAGCAATTTTAGTAGCAATTTGATTAATATGAACTTTCCAGGTCAAATGTTGATCTATATGCACACCTAAGAATTTTGTAGATTCAACTTGATTGATGGAAATATCATCAATAAGCAAACAGAGATTGTCACTTGGCTTTATTTTCCGGTGGGATTTAAATAAAATAAAGTTGGTTTTATCTAAATTAAGGGTGAGTTTATTTGCATGGAACCAAACAGCTATGCTAGATAGTTCAACGTTCACAGTTTGAAACAACGTCTGCCAAGAACCATTGGAGTAAAAAACGTTGGTGTCATCGGCAAATAGAATAAAAAACATTGTTGGAGAGACATTGGCCAAGTCATTAATATAAAGCAGGAAAAGGAGTGGTCCGAGGTTGGAGCCTTGAGGAACTCCATATTTGATCAACCCTAGCTCAGAAAGGACACCATTACAGAGAACTCTTTGTGTACGGCTCTCAAAATAGCTGGCAAACCATCTGAGCTGAGTCCCCCTAATTCCATAGTTGTCTAATTTTTTAAGCAAAATATTATGGTCTACCGTATCAAACGCTTTAGCTAGATCAAAGAAGATTCCCACTGAATATTCATTATTTTCAATAGCCTTTGAAATCATGTCCTGCATATTTAATAAGGCCATATAGGGGGAATGACCAGGTTGAAATCCATGCTGAGATGGATAAATGATGTTAGAGTTTTTAACATAGCCATAGAGTCGATTATACATAAGTTTTTCATAGAACTTGGAGAAGTAAGGAAGAACGGAAATGGGTCTGTAATTGATTACATTGTCCTTATCGCCCTTTTTTAGTATTGGGACCACTTTAGCTATTTTTATGCCTTGTGGAACAATCCCACTACTAAATGAACAATTTATTATCTCCGCTAAAGGTCTGGCAACCAAGGAGAGATTGGGGGCCGCAATACAGGGGTCTATATCGTCAACACCTTTGCTATGCGTTAAACGTATATCACGGCCAATATCCATAATTTCCTCAGGGGATACCATTAGGAAACCCATAGAGTTCTGCCGAGGGGCCTGTAAGTAACTATGGTAAGGGAGAGGTGAATCTGGTATTTTCTTTGCCAAAGAATGGGCTATGTTGGTGAAGTAGTTATTGAAGCTATTGGCCATTTTTTCTGGATCTTTAACATTTTCTCCGTTAATTTTTAACGATTCAATTTGTGTCTCCTTATTTTCCAATTGCATTATGGAGCGAATGAGTTTCCAAGTCCTCCTTAGGTCATCTTTATATTTGCAGAATTCGGAAGCATAGTAATTTTTTTCTGCTTTGACTCTAATAGCTTTGAATTTATTCCTGTATACAGTAAATTTATTTTTATTATAAGCATTTGGATTTTTTATATATTTTAAGTACAATGAAGCTTTCTTCTTACTAGATTTGAGGAGCCCAGCAGTCATCCAGGGTTGCTTAAATCTAGGCCCCTTAGCGTTATTTTTTTTAGACACAATCGGGAAGGCCTGATCATAAGCGTTTTTATATGTTTCAATAAACACTTCATATGCCCCATCAGCATCTCCATTATTGCATGTAGTCGAGACATTATCCCAATTACTATCAGCAAGTAAGGATTTAAATTGTTCTGATCTTTCCTCATTAATTATGCGATGGTCATAATAATTCGGGAAACTTCTCTTGTAATTACCAAATGCAAAGTGTGCGAATACTGGCAGGTGATCAGACAAGTCAGCTATGAAAATGGACGAATCAATCAGACTAGACCAGGCATTAGTGAATATGTTATCAATCAAAGTTGATGAGGTTGGTGTGATACGAGTGGGTTTCGTGATGGCTGGGATAAGCTGATGGGAAGTCAGGTTATTATAAAATATATTAGTTTCTTTATGTTCATTGATTTTCAATAGGTCAATGTTGAAATCTCCTAGTAGGACAATATCTTTGGTTCCCTTGACAATACTGGAGAATAATACCTCTATCTCAGCATTAAATTCGACCAAGTTTTGTCCTGGGGGCCTATACAAAACTCCTACTAAACATGTTGTGCTAGGTAAATAAGTTTTGATGAAAAGACCCTCATAAGTTTTATTTTCGCTTTTTTCTTCGTACAATTGGAATTTAATGGTATCCCTAACAAAAAAACCCACCCCTCCTCCTCCTAGATTCTCCCCTCTAGACTTATGTATAAATTTGTAGTTGGGCACATTAATAGTATCCTCAAATTCCGACTCCAACCAGGTCTCCGACAGGGCCAGAATAGATACAGGCAGTTTACTGAGAATCTCGCGAATTTCATCTAGCTTATGTACCATGCTGCGGCAATTAATGTGCATGACCGAAAAATTAGCTTCAATAGACTCGAACTTAGCCTCCCAACAAGGGATTGTGGAGTAGGGACTGCTCCAAGCCACATTTGAGAAATAGTTTAAGTCTGGGTCAGTGTCAGTATTGTTGAGCAAGATACGATTGCCCGACTCATCAGGAAACACATCAAGTTCAAGATTCAGACCATTCAATTCTATGGCAGTAGTGTCATCTGTCTTAATAGTGTCATTCAGTATAAATTCTTCATCATCCTCGACAAAAGGGAATACTTCCCTGTTACAATGTAAGCATATCCAATTAACTGAGTCACAGTGTAAAAAAGTGCTTTGAAAACAGCAGCTAAAGTGGAACACAGCGTGGCACAATGAGCAGGTAATTACATCCTCGGTCGTCAATCAGCCAGCCATCAATCGCAGTCACCGCCGCCGTTTACTGCGGATGCATTCCTTGAGCGCCATACAGCTAAAATTTCAGCCATACGTGACGCTACCTCAGCTTCTACTCCACCAGAATTCTCTGTCACGGATCACCGTCTATCTACCTTAAATGAGGTCACTGAACTAGAGTTGCGAAAGCTAATTCTAGCATCTGCGCCAAAAACGTGTGAGTTGGATATTGTCCCTACATTTATCATTCAAGAACTCATAGACGACTTTCTGCCGTTTCTCACTACGCTCTGCAACCGGTCTATCCAAGAAACCCATCTTCCATCTTCTCAAAAACAGTCAATCCTGCTTCCTGTTCTGAAGCGAGATGGTCTGGACCGAAATGATCCAGCCAACTACAGGCCAATTGCAAATGTTACTTTTTTATCCAAAATTTTAGAACGAATTGTTGCAAACCAATTAATTGCATATTTAGACATGAATGGGTTACTCCCCTCTCAGCAATCAGGTTTCCGTAGAAATCACTCTACTGAAACTCTTTTAGTTCGCCTATTATCTGACTTCTATGGTGCCATCGACCGTGGCCAGGTCACTCTTTTAGCTTTGTTTGATGTCAGTGCTGCATTTGATGCAGTTGATCATTCTATCCTGCTCCAGCGTCTTTCTATTTCATTTGGCCTAGCTGATGCTCCTTTGGAGTGGCTTCGTTCTTTTCTGTCTGGGCGCACTAACTGTGTGGTATTGGGTGCCTCGAGGTCATCTTGGGTCCCAGCCCCTTTTGGTGTGCCACAGGGTTCTGTGTTGGGCCCTTTACTGTACATTCTCTACACAGCTGGTATTGGTTCCTTGTTGTCTGCATGTGGCCTTCTGCACCAACTCTATGCTGATGACGTTCAGGCCTATGCTCACTGCCTTGCCACTGATGCAGTGTCCACTGTATCGTTAATGTCCAATGCCATTGATGCTCTTACATCATGGATGGCATCTAATCGTTTGTTACTAAATCCCTCTAAAACTCAGTTTATCTGGTTTGGTACTCGCAGGCAATTGGCATCCATTGACCTGCACTTAATAACAGTAACTTTCCCTGATATATCTTTCTCTCTCACAGTCCGCGACCTTGGAATTACTCTGGATCAAGAGCTCAATTTCTCTAAGCATATCAATTTGGTCACTCGCAGTTGCTACTACCAGCTTCGGCAACTCCGAGTTGTCTCAAGATCTCTCTCTCATAGTGCTACTCTGACACTTGTCCATGCCTTTGTCACCAGTAGAATTGATCACTGCAGTTCGGTACTCATGGGTCTGCCACTTGGACTAATTGGGCGCCTTGAACGAGTTCTTCGTTCGGCTGCTCGCCTCATTGGCCGCATTCCTAAATATGCCCCCGTCTCTGCTTATATGCGTGATGTTCTTCACTGGCTCCCTGTTTCACAGCGCATCTCCTACCGAGTTGCTGCACTTGTCTGGCGTTGCCTTACTGATTGTGCTCCATCATACCTATCTATTCTTTGTCGACCTGTCTCTGACCTTGCAGCCCGTCGAGCTCTTCGCTCTACGACAACGGGGGAGCTTTTGGTTCCTCGAGCTCGCACTTCTACAAGACAGCGCCGAGCCTTTTCTTCTGTGGGTCCGGCTATCTGGAATGGCCTCCCACTAAACTTGCGACTTATGCCTAGACTAAATTCACCTGCTTTTTATAAGTCGCTCAAAACCTATTATTTTAGCTGTGGCTGGACTGGGAGCGCCTCTGAGTAGTTTCTTGAAGAAGCGCTATATAAATTCACGAAATGAATGAATGAATGAATCAATTGTTTCCTTAATTACATTAGTGCACAGACCACATAAAATTGGGTCATCACTATTCATAAACAAGAACGTGAGAGCCCATAATGGTGCACAACCGTCTCTCAATGCCAAATTGCATATAAAGAAAACAAGAAACGGGTTCAAATATCTAAAAGTAGAATAAAGTCAGTGCTATAGAATGCATATAGTATAACTCAAGTAAAATTATAAACAATACTGAATGAAAATATGCTACATTAACACATGGAGGAGTGTTGTTAAAGTAAATTATTATAAACAAGGAAGAGAACAGAAGAAGAAAATTGCACTTAACACTTAGCGCAGTCCAAGTTCCAAAAGATCAGATTGCCGGGAGGCATCAACCAGGTATCCGGAGAAGGACGAAAAAAGGATAAACTCCATTGTTTGATAAGTTGAAGTCTGTAGCTTGCTGGTAGAGGAGCGACGGTGACGAATTGGTCAAAGAGGGTCAGGGTTGCAGATCACCAACAAAGCACGTTGTAGAGTTTTTACCGAGAGGCAGCGCTAGGTGTGGACTCCGAGGCAAGGCATTCCTCCAGACTCTTCAGTGAGGGCAGTTTCAAAGCCTTTGCACCAGGTGCTGCGGAAAGTCTTATGTGAACCCTTCCTCCTGAGGTCCAGGTTGAGGTGGCTTTCTTTTCCTTGACCAATTTTCTAGCACCTGCATAAATTTGAGCGTTGAGCTGGGTGAGATGCTCGTTGATGAATATTTTTGATTCGTCTCTGTCCCATCGTGACCTCCTCAACGACAGACGTGCCATGTAGACTTGGTCCCTTGTCCGTTGGCTGATGAATTTGACGATGATAGGTCGATGGTTGTCTTTGCCTCTGCGCGTTATTCTGAATGCAGACGATATGTCAGCTTCGGAAAGAGACAAACCGAGGCGACTATTGCACATGGATATAACCGCGGTGGTAGCTTCAAGATTCACATGGCGGGCTGACGGGCTGAATCCGGTGTCTCCCTCTCCAGACTGCATGACCGCCTCCTCGAGTCCATGGATGACCAGGTTATTCATTCTAGAATCCGCTTCGGCCAGATCCAAACGAGATTTCAAGGCGTCGTTTTCCTCTTCTAGAGCTCTCGTTTTACGGTCCTGAGAATCGCAGTGCCTTGAGATTAGGTCATGACAATGACTCTCGACGAGTTGGTCTAGTCTTGTTGAGTAGGCATCGACTAAACGATTAAAAATACCTTCAATGACTGGCGTGAGGCTCGCTGTCAGTCGTGCGAGGAGAAACTCCGAAACTCGATCATCCTTAAGTTGTTCAAGCAAATCGTCAACCTTCGCACCTTTTTTTGCCATTGCACTCGCTTTCCAGGCCTTTTAAACCGGTAAAAGTCCGAGATTGAGGTAGAAATACAACGTAGTGAAGAGACTGTTAGTTGAGCGATAATGAGCGATAACAACGGCCAAGCATAATCGAGGCGGGAATGTACTGCACACTATTTCGTCATTTAATTTGACTTATCGAGATTTAAAACGAAACTTCACACCCAATCAACCATTTCTTTGTATGAAATCCGAGGATTCTAACAGATTTTCATTTAGCAGTACCAAAAACGACCCGAAAAAATAACATAAATCGAGAACGGTTGCACACCTAACATCTTAACCGACGGCCATCTTGCATAGAGAATCAGGGTATACCTACTTTTCCAACTGCAGGGACCTTGACGAATAGGGTCCATTCCAGACAAATCTGCTTCTATAGATATTGTTGAAGTCCCTGCAGAGGCGAAAGAGCGAAGAGGCGGCGACCAGGAAGAACGATAAAATTGGCCATAGCGAAATATTGGCTATGACATACTACTACTTGTAGTAGTCTACATTTAATGTAGACATAGCCAATATTTCGCTATAAGTTAGAAAAATGAAAGTAAAACTCACTGTTGTTGGATTTCAAATCCCTGTGAACGATATTCTTTTCGTGTAGGTACAGCATACCCTCAGCTATCTGTGTCGCCCAATTCGACACATCTAATCGGGAATGAACCGCGACATCAGATTTATCTAACAGACGTCTTAATGAACCACCACAGGCATATTCCATTACTATGTATAACGCCTTTGACCTCAAAATGACATTGTGGATTTCTATCAAGTGCTTGTGCTTCACTGATGTCCAGATAGATTTTTTATCATCCAGTTGCTTTTCGGTCTCATTACCAGGTCTACCCGCGGGGATCCAGATTCTCTTGAAAGCGCACTTTCTGCTGTTCCATGCGAAAGGTCCATAGACTTCACCAAAAGCTCCTCTGTCTATGTAGTTGCTGGAAATTGCCACCCTATCAAAGTCAAATTTCTCAAAGTTCACATCAGTTGTGCTACCAAAAGCCATGACCAGGTGCAGCACCTAAACAAAACAATGAAAAACAAAACTACCTACTGACTTTCTTTTAGGTTGTCACGATTGAGGAAAGGGACGAAGCCCCACCAGTGTTGTGCGTTACTCGTTACTAGCTAATTAAAATTTAGCATTCTGGCCCCTTAAATGCCCTAATGTCTAAGAAATTGGCCCTCGTGTCTTCCAACTTACAAAAAGTGGCCCTACAGT
This sequence comes from Lumbricus rubellus, assembly GCA_945859605.1. Lineage (NCBI taxonomy): Eukaryota > Metazoa > Annelida > Clitellata > Crassiclitellata > Lumbricidae > Lumbricus > Lumbricus rubellus. Next base: position 9,501,362 of record OX243814.1, on the reverse strand, counting down.
CGAAAAGGTTGGGAACCACTGATTTAGATCCATGAACTGCCATCACTTTTCTGTATTGAACAGCTCGACCAAAGGAAGTAAAAAATCTTCACATTTGTTGGCCTGTATTGTCTCCATAAATAGAGTAAGCTTATTCGTGACTTTGGGGTTTAATACTCGTAAATATTCGTGAATATTAAGATTTTTTAATATTCGTAAATATTCGTTAACAGATTAAAGTGAACCATCGAAACCGCAATGTTACCGGTACCCGGTAAAGCAGTTCAAGTTTCTGTATGTCTCCGTGACATTCACTCGCATTCAGGGCAGGGCTGAATTAAAATCTGCAATGCGCTTATTATGTTGAAAATGGTATAAATTTTGCTTGTAATCTGGAACTATTATTTCCAGCGTTGGCATTTACATTCACTCATCCTGCAAAAAATCACTGATCACTAAATTGGGACAGATTCCCGTTGGTTAAAGAAGTGCTCCTTAGGTTCAACACTGGAATACCGTCCAGTAGGCTACACCTGTTGAACGACACTTTAGTTTAGGTGGCTAAATCCTGACACCAAGTGACCAAGGCGTAACCGACTCAACGATGAACATTTTGAGATGCTACTACTGCTGTGAGCCAATAAATACGTCTAGTCATCGATGGGCAAAGTGTAACTAAAGGTTCAACTTTTAGTCAAACTAAAAAGTAGAAATCGTTTTTTAGTTATTCGCTAAGACTAGTGACAGTATAAAAATATGCAACTATGCAGCTGATCCATCTTCCGCAATGACAGTGAACACTGTCAGCATGCAGCTCAGTGAACACTGTCAGCATGCAGCTCAGTGAACACTGTCAGCATGCAGCTCAACGTGTTGCGTAGTTACTTATTTCTGCGATCCAGACTATCATAGGCGTACGGGAGGTTTCAGAAGTGGGGGGGGGCAAAGATTGAACTTTTGCCCGAAAAATTTATCCGGCCAAAAAGATTTTTTTTTTAGTCGTCCGCAACTATTTTTGCCCCCGAAAAACCAGACTTGCCCGAAACTTGACGACCTTTTTTTTTTTTTTTTTTAGTCGTCCGCGACTATTTTTGCCCGAAAAACCAGACTTGCCCAAAACTTGACGACCTTTTTTTTTTTTAGTCGTTTGGGTTTTTTTGCCCGAAAAAACCACCAAACTTGCCCGAATTTGGGGGGCAATTGCCCCCCCTGCACCCCCGCCTCGTACGCCTATGCAGACTATTACTCTGGTGATTAGGCCTACATGCTGAAAGACTCAATCAATTAAATTGGACCTGTAGTAGCCTAACTAAAAGTGACTATAGTTACTTTGAAAAGTAACTGTAATCAGTAACTAGTTACTTTTGTGGAAAAGTAATCATTACTGGACTGCAAAAAGTACCGTAACTGGTTACTTTAACTGATTACTTTTAAAAAGTAACTAGCCAACACTGGCTCCACACCATAGCAGCTTGGTAGGGCAGCTAGGGCCTATATAAGCCTATGCACACATACAGAGTATTAGCCTACATACACAATAGGAATTATATTACTACTAGATGTGATACCCGGCGTTGCCCGGGGAACTTCCTTCCACGCCACCCCGCTCCCACCCTGCTTACCGCTCCCACCCTGCTCAACCCTCCCCTGTCCCCACCCCTTCCGCACCCATACACCGCCCCGCTTCGCTCCCACCCTGCTCACCGCTCCCACCCTGCTCACCGCTCCCACCACAGCTTTCGTTCCACCCATTCCGCATCCATACACCGCTCACCGCTCCTACCCCGCATCACCCCGCATCACCCACGGCCCATCCCACCCCTATCCACACTGTTACCCGGTCCCACACAGACTCCAGCCCTCTGATGTTACAGGCGTTGTCCAGAACATTTTGGTTAGCTCTTGCACATTTCTGGTTAACCCTCCCACAACTAAACCCGACTCGCCACTGCGGGGCGGGATGTGCATGCTGACTGTGGGCGTGATGGCCCTGGTCGCATTCTATCTCTAACTTCATAGGGTTTGAGGTGTAAAACTCCAAAATTGCGCGAATATCGCCCCCCCCACGCAGACCTCAGTGGTTAGCTAGATTCGCCAGCCCTTCACTGTGTGGTTCTGATGATCAATAGCTATGAAACTGTAGGCGTATAATTATTGACAAACAAACGCACACCCATACACACACCCACATTAAAATTCTTCTTTCTCTAGTCTATGCTTTATGCACTGAGAGCACCTATTAATAACTTGATTAATACTGTCTCTTCTTTCTTTTTTACGTTCTCTGCTAAGCGGCAGGTCCAAACGTCCAATGTTTCCACTTTTCACGCTGTTGTGCCATGTCCTTCAGTTCTCTGTATCCCTCTTCCATCATCCCGTCCAGCAATTTTTGTCTAGGCCTTCCTCTGCACCTCTTTCCCTTAATACTGTGAGCGTCACGAATGACGTCGTGCGTCGTCGTTTGCTAAATAATGGCGGCGCAAAGTTAAATCGCTTCTTAAAATATCTCTATGGTGTCACGACAACTCGTCTAACGACAACTCGTCTAACGACAAGTGGTCTCCGGACAATTCGTCTAACGACAACTGGTCTACTGACAACTTATCCAGCGCTTGAGAAATGGAAGCTGGATGATAGATTTTAGAGGTGAAATGGAGGTTGGATTGATGAAAAAACGCAAGAGAAATGGAATCTGGATGATGGTTCTCTTACAGGTGAAATAGAAGCTGGATTGACGAAAATAACGCATGATAAATAAAAGCTGGATGAAGGTATTTCTAGATCTGAAATGGAAGCAGGATTGATAAGAAAACCGCTTGAGTAATGGAAGCTGGATGAGGATATTTTTATATATGAAATAGAAGCTGGATTGACTAAAATAACAGGCGAAAAATAAAAGCTGGATGAAGGTTTTTATAGATTTGACGTAGAAATGGGTGCATGTTGGAATACATGAATGAAAATCATCAATCCAGCTTCCATTTAAGCAAAAAAATCATTTTCGTAAATCCAGATTCCATTTCATCAATACTATTCGTCATTAGACCAGTTGTCGTTAGACCAATTGTCCGGAGACGAGTTGTCGTTAGACGAGTTGTCGGTAGACCAGTTGTCGTGGAACCCACGACAACTGGTCTACCGACAACTCGTCTAACGACAACTCGTCTACGATTGTATTTACGAGCGTACATGTGATCAAAATTATTCTTTCCTAAACAATTAAAATTAAGCCGTATAGACTACTAAAGCAGTGGTGTAGTGGGGAGGAACGCGGGGGAACGCCGTTCCCCCACTTTTTTCCAGGGATAATTGAAAATTAATAATAATAGCCTACTAGGGCCTACTACTACTAATATTATTATAAAGAGCGTTCCCCCACTTAATTTTTTAGGACTACACTACTGTACTAAAGTCTATAAAATCCTTGTAGGATATCAGAAAGGCAGAATAAAGATAGGCCTAATAAGCATAGGCCTACGGATAGATTTCTCTTGCGTTTGTCTTTGTCAGATTGAAACACGGGACAGCCAACGAGCACACACAACTTCCAGATCAATAATTATTGTGTGACCAGAATTTAAAAGACGTCTTAATTCTTATCAGGCAGTTCGATCGAGTGATCAACCTGTTGTCGACTGCGTATTTTTGTCTCCATTGTTAATTTTAGCCCTCACAAAGACAAAGTCGCGATCTCGCCACAGGTGATCTAGGTGAAAAAAGCTATGTGTAAGCTTAATTAGCTTCCTTATAGATCCCTACAAATTGCCATGGCTCCTTGAATTCTTCATTTATGATATAATTTTGGCCAGAACTAAATAAAGGTATGTCTTGTCCCCGGTAGGCATCCGTAGGAAACTACGTAGGGCACTGTAGGTCTGTAGGACACTATACATCAATCATCATGATAAAATATTATCCAAAATTATCTAACATTAGAGAGGCATCGAAGAGATACACACCGTGAGGCATAAAAAGGAAACCCCTAGAATAATCGTTATTATTTTAACAATATTCAAAAATGTCAATGAAATTCAGGAAAGGTATAGCTAAACAGCAGGCAATGTAAATACATTTACAGTTTTTACTCTAACTGTCCGCCTTGAGGTGTATCATACCTAGAGCTGGTCATTTCACTTCACCCTGCAGCGCCTCGAAGGAAGAGAATGAAAGGATGATCGGAAGATCGCGATAAATGATCGGTTAACCTTCTGCTTTCGTGTAATTCGACTAAGAACACCGTAGAGTAAGCTATTATATTCTGGTGATGTGTTAGTAGTCGCCTATATTGATAAATTCTCATATTACTCATATTGATAGACATCCAAACTTTATCTAAGAAGTTAAGAATAAGCAAAAGCGAAATTAGGATTGCGGTATCTGATATTTTGTATCTTATTCGCTTACCTGTGGATCCGCTGCAATGGCTAACTAGCGATAGTGTCGTTACTTCCGTGTTCGTGTTCCATACAGAAGTTAGAGCCGCAGAATTGAACTTTTATGCTTTTACAGCTAGAAGCTTACGCTTTTTAATAGGCATAATACGCGATGAATTTGAAGAACTGGGAAATGAGCATACGCTATTAGGCTACTACCACTTACCTTATTATTTCACAGGGGGACTTCACTGGCCAAAGCACACAATATTGAGAGTTTGACTTTTCTGACGCTCAGTAGGCCTATAGGCTTAGTCTTCATGCTCTCGTGCACAAAGCTAACTTTCTTACAAATTGCGCAACCTACCCGAACAAGAGGTGTGTGTTTCCAAATGCATGCGTGTCCGTGTTTCATGGTTGGCGTTATTATTCATGGGGTCTTTTCTGCTGAGGATGAACACCATTTTAGTAATGCTTAGGCGCAGATCTGAAATCTCAGTGGCTTTAGCAGTTGAATAACTGGGTCAGAAGACTCGAAATGTCAGTTTTAACCCGCGCAACCCAGAAAGAATTATAAGCTCACGCTTTCTAACTAAAATATTCAAACATTCAACAAGTAGTTTAAAAGAAACATCCATGGAGTTTTCTATGAAGTAAAATTAGACTTTTTAAAGATGAAATCAGTGCATGATTTAGGCTATAGGCTAATAAAATTGTCTGTTGATAGGCCTATGTTGTTGAATTTAAAATTATTCGATTATTTTCGCGACTCCTTAATCTACTTCAGCAGACTTGCAAACATGTAGGCCTATTCATCCCGTCTCCCGAAACGTCTAAATGCGAAGTTTTTATGATAGGCCTACCAAGTACTTAGTAAGTAGGCCTAACTATAATTGATAATCCATTTATCAATTTTAGTTGCGACATATCAAAAATGCTACTCGCGCTAATTATGGTGAGCATCAAACTTCAAGAAAAAATCAGTTTTTAAAATTAAAACGTTGAACTCCCGACTCCCGAGAAGAAAAGGAAGTTTCATTAGAATTCCTTTAAAATTTTTGAATAATTTTGTGTAGATCTACTGCGTATTGTAAAATAAAGTTCAATGGGTCCGATGTTCCTGTGCACTTCTAAAAATTGCCTTGTAGGCCTATACATGTACGCCTTTGCAGCCATTCTACTTGATGCATTACTGCTATAATATGAAACCCTGAACAAATGTCAACAGACATGGTGACATCTTTTCAAAAGAAATCAAATCTTTCAGCCACACTAAAATTTTCACAAAATATCACCCTCTAACAGCGCAAATACGACCTATAAAGTAATGCAAAACTAATGAAAATTTATTATGATCTAATCTCTAAAATGGTCATAGGCCCAGGCCCTATTTATTCGATACTGACATGTGCATACATGTAGGCCTAGTTGTATACATCAACATGAATATGTCACAGCAGTTTTACATTGGTGAGACGTGAAAACAGTAGAATGCTATGAGCTTTTGATATTCTTTATTAGAACAAAAAGTCGTTGAATTTTATTACATTTCCAATCCAAGTTACAAATAATTGTTCTGCTGTACTAATCACCTTTTGCATATTCCTTCATCTTAGAATGACCTTTCGTTAATTATCAGTGAACTTAATGTCACTGTCAATCAAAGCGTCAGCTCAGGCTACATGCAGGGCCTACCTAAATCGAAAAATATGCACATGCTCTAAAATTAAGAATTTAGTTTTTGCAAGTTTTAAGATAATTAAGTAGGCTAAACTACAGCATAATTATCTGATTAAAAATTCACTAACACATTAAAATGGAAACGTTAGTTCACACAAAAAGGTCATTTTCAGTGTGATTAAAGGAACACACAAAATTACTTTTGTTTCAGATTTAAACATTTAGGCCCATTAGCTTATTATAATATGCCTCTTTTGCTTAATTATTTAACGTCGAAAATCAATATCTGTTGATTATTCAATTTGTTGTCAGCCACAAAGAGTCGACCATTTGCCGCATCCAGATGAATCCGCCATGGATCTCGAACGCGCATATTCCTTCATCTGTGAAAATTTTTCTTTTGTATCTCAAATCGGAATCCAATAGCGAAATTCGACCATTTCCACGATCACAGACCATCACGAATCCATTTCGAGCAACTGCCAAATGAACCGGACGAGTCATATGTCCGATGTTTGATCCACGATATTTACCAAATGACTTCTTAAGATTTCCATCTGCGTCCACTAGACACACTCTATGCAACTCATCACCACCGTCAACTCCATGACTGACCAAGATATGACCATTGGTCAGTTTCATAGCATGCAATGGATGACGAATACCGGAGGCTGATGATAGTTTTATTTCACGTATCAACTGTCCATCTTGCGAATATTCGTTCAATTTGTTTCTATCATAAATTGCTAAAATGACATTTGATTCTTCCGTAACGGACAGGCCAGGCCTTCTCCAAAATCGTCTCCTGTTGACCAATTCTTTAATAAGTTTCCATTTTGATCAACTCTCAAGATTTCACTCGGTTCATCTCGGTTTTTGTAATCGAAGATGTAGAGACATTTATTTCTGTTGCATGATGCGATGTCCCAAGGATTAATTAATTCCTTCAAATTCATGTGACGACTGAAACTGAATGTCATCGAATCGTAGACTTTAACTTTTGAACTCTCTCCATTCCCAACAAACAATTCTTCGTCTAAGATTGTCAATCCACGGATCCATACTTTGCCTTCTCTTTCAGCTCTTGTTTTGATGTTCTGGACTAAACGCACCTTGTATTTGCCTTCTACGAATAGTTTGAGCCATAGCAAATTTTTCTTTTCAATCCCATTTACCCCAGCACATGTTAGGCAACCTAGCTTCGCTGTGCCTTCGCCAATGTCGTATCAACTGAACCAAACCTCGTTCAGTTCCATGGTAGGCCCTATGTTCTGAATCGCAATCATAAACTACAAATCTAATATCTTAAAGCTTCACTTAAAAGCAGCTTATGAGCGCGCCTAGTACCAGAAAATGTGCATAGGTGGCCCTAGCAAGCGGGACTCTGCAGTCCCTTCTGGGAACCCTTTTGTTACCAAGAGCGTTCATGTTTATTTTGATGTGATGATATACATGTAGCCTATATCTTGTGTGCTTCTTGGCTCAATAAAATAAATTGACTTGACTTGACTTCCTCTATATGTGGATATCAGATTAAGACAATGTCAAGTTACAAGGTGTTCAATGTCATTAGGACGATCACTTCGATCAGGTTAGACTTAGACACAGACCTCACTTGCAGACATGGGCGGAGACTTAGGAGGACAGAGGGACGGTCCATTCCAAAGTTTGTGGTGGGGGAAACGGATACGCTTAGGCATATATATCCCAATAATTCAGAAATATCATTATAAAATAATGTATGCACTATGCAGTGTTGTCCACTGTGGTTTACATTTCAGCGACCTTCATTTCAGCGACTTCATTTCGCCGCCGCACATTTCAGCGAGTATTCAATTCGGCGACCTTCATTTCAGCGCCTACTCAATTCATTATTAAGAACAATTTGGCTTTGAAGATCCACAACTGTTTTTGCTTTGATTTTGCTTTGATGTTATTATCAATAAAACGTGGGGTTTGCGCACGAATTAGGCCTTTAGCAACGTCCTTTTGAAGCAGCGCTGAAATGAAGGTCGCCGAATTGAATACGCGCTGAAATGTGCGGCGGCGAATTGAGGTCGCTGAAATGAAGGTCGCTTAAATGTGCGCGCTGAATTCAACGGATACCAGACCTAAGATACCGTCCACTGTTTATTCTTAATGAGCAGTTTTTTAAAAGATGACAGCTTAAAATGTTACCATTAGGCCTACAGTTTGCAAACTGAAAAATGTTTTAAACAATGGAAGGGGCATTTAACGTAGTCTTAAACTATGTCTCTGAAAACTAAAATAGTGAATAGGCCTAATTTTGTGAAGATGACAGTTTAAAATGCTACGGTTACAGTGTGGAAATCCAAAGATCTTAAACAATTTGGATGCGACACTCTTAAGTCTTAAACCATGACTAGGCCTATCAGCATTGAAAACTGAACAATGTTATTAAGATGAGTAGATGACAGCTTATATTCCTACAATTACAATATGGAAATCCAAATAATTTAAACAATGCGGAAGTGACATTTATTGAAGCCTTAAGCCATGTCTTCTGGGCCACCCCAAAGTTCTGACCAAGTCTCCTCCTGTGCTTACAGGCGATATAATTAGGCTATGTGGATGACTACCCCGATGCTGGCGGTCGTGGTGTAGGCCTACGACAGCTTCGCAGTTCTTTGAAGATTTGCCTAACTATACGATTGGCCAATTATAATAGGCCTAATGGCCTATATTGATTCTAGAACTTCTAATGTGTGGTGCGATATATTCTGAAGTCATCACGAACTGTATTCGATTCGAGTCACTAGACATCAACAGCTCAACATTTGCGCCGAATAACTTCACACAAATAGTCTATGGACAGAAAGTTGTGTGATAACCTAATATTTTTAATGCAGCAACGCTGATTATTTTTCACGTAGGAAGGTTTAATGTTTCGTCACCGGCTATTAGGCCCTAGGTCGGACAGATTTCAGTCACATCATAGGCTAATTATAAGGTAAAACAAATTCTCCTTATTTCGTTATTCATGAAAGTAACTTTAGGCCTATGCCTAAACCTGTAGGTTAGGCTACTGCTTCATGAAATAAGATGATTAATATTATTGTTCGCTAACCTTTTATTTCAGGTAAATTATTTCATACTAGCGATGTAGCCTAAGTCTTATTTTCTTAGGGCTCATCATAAGACTTAGCGTTGCATAATTTGCGGTTGCAATGTTCTGGACAGAATGTGATTGTACGGCCGTCAGGCAAAACAGTATCGTCGGAACAATCACCATATTTCGGTAGCACTTTCCGCATCCAAAAGCTCAGAATACACTCTCTCTTCAGTCCAACAAACGCTTTCGACCCGGCTGAAACAAGTTACACAGTAATAGTTCATGTAGCGCCCATCATAATTATATATATATTTAGGCCTACTACTACAATAATATTAAATTTTTTAAATTACTATTTTTGGAATTATTTCCCCTATTAGACTAGGCCTACTCATTGTAGTCAACATTTAGGGTAACTTGTCCTAATTCCAGCCGGTTTTTTTTGTTTTACATGAAATTCATTATTAAAAACTCAACAAACATAGGCCTACATGTATGATATATCGGATGACAGAGAAATTATTCCACAAAATGCGTAACTTTTCAGCAATTAATAACAAATTAAAGATCAATTAGAACATTGAAAAATATAAAAGGTCCGCTTTTGCCCAATTTCCAGCCGGGTTGACCAAATTCCAGCCAGTCTGTTTTGTGAAGGCCTATGACCAAATTCCAGCCAGCCATTAAAGGCATCTAATTTGAATGACATTGTGTCAATATAAATATTACAACAGGCATAATAGCATATTATTGCTAGTGTAGACACTATACTTTTAATTTCTTTTTATAAAGTCTGTAATTAATAATTTTATTATAATAAAAAAATTACGGCCTCTGCCTTTATAGACCTTAGGCCTATAGCTAGCATGAACAAAATTAAGAAATTCGGGTAAAACTCTATTCAAGTGTACTTTATTCTTGCTTTATGTCAATAATTGTAGTTATTTGTTTCCTTATTAACAATGGTCAGCGACATTTTAAAGTATTTTATCATACACAACTTTAGGGCAAATGAAAAAAATATAGGCTAGGCCTAGGTCGAATTATTGGTTATATAAATAATTTGCTTAAACAGAAATTTGATTGACGAGGCTGATGCTTTGTTTAACGTAACAGTTTAATTAGTTAAGGCTATGCTTAAATGGAAGTTGGATTGATGAAATCGATTCTTTGCTTAAATAGGACGTTGGCTTGGTGAAAGGCAGTGAACGATTTTTTTTTTTGAAATGCGCTCTTCATTTTCCATGAGTGACTGTAGACTGATCAAAATATAATGAAAAATACTGAAATATAGTAGAAATTATACATACACGGGAATAATAAAATACAATAATAAGGAGTTTTACCAAAATTGGGCCTAAACAATATGGTAAGCAACGCGCTTGACTCAATTCCAGCAACACTTGTCTCAATTACAGCCCCCGGCTGGAATTAGGTTCAAGCCCGGCTGGAATTAGGACCTTTCGCACAGTCAGTTACAAACTCAATAATTTTTATACACACCGTAGATAGGCCTAGGCCTATTGTTGCGCACAAAGTTTGCATTTAAATGTCTATTCGTTTGTACCATTTTTCAGATAAAATATAATATATTACGGCACTTTGTATACTATTATACCAATCGTACACTGAAGTATTTGAAAATGTGAAAAATCTGTTAGAAAATTGCGATATTTTAGGTAAATATTTACTTTGAATTTGCCACGCCGAAGTGTGAACTCTGACCGAAATACGTGATTGGTTGATAGCCGCGCTCTTACGCTTTCAGAAAGTGGGTGCGTTGTAATTTTCTGATTCCAAAGTCAAAAGTTACAGTGAAACAAAAGGGTGGCTGGAATTAGGGACATGGCCAGGATTAGGACAAATTACCCTATATATTATTAGCATTTCTACTTTGGTTACTATTAGCCTATTATGTATTTTTTTTATCGCATGCCTCCTTTGACCAGCTTCTCCAGCTGGTAAATCATGAATTAATATCAGCTAGTGATTGGTTCAAGGCAAATAAACTTTCATTAAATACCTATCTAAAACTAATCATATTTCGTTCAAATAAAAAACCAATAGGCTACCTATGACAGATAATGAGCTACTTATTGACAACAAGACTATTCCTCAAGTTTAGGCCTAGGCCTACACGACAAAATTCCTTGGCGTTCATATTGATCTGCATCTATAATGGAAAGTAGGCCTACACATAGATGAAATAAGTTTTTAAAAATTCAAAAAGCATAGGCATTATTAAGCTAGAGAGTCTCATACTTGCTTCCCTCTCATGTGCTTACTAATCTATATTTTACCCTAGTCTATCCATATCTTACTTACTCTAATTTAATTTGGACTTCTACCTATGATACCCATCTCCAGGTTTTAAGGACTTTACAAAAAAGCTATAGACCTACGAGTAATCACTAAATCCGCTGGCAACTGTCATACTGGTCCCGTAATTGCTGAGCATAGATTCCTAAATATTAAGCAAATCAGATTTGAACAAACATCGCAATTTATGTACCAATTATATACCAACAACCTTCTCCCTTCTTCCTTTGCTTCTCTCCTGCACTGCATAGCCTACTGGACTGACTAGAGGTAACAGAGACTTCAGTATTATTTTTGCAAGAACAAATGTTCGGAAATTCTCAATTAAATTCCAAGGCCCTGTTTTATGGAATAAACTTCCGATAGTCATTCGTAAGGCTACTAACTTCACTCACTTCAAACACCTCTTACGTGCATGTGCATACATTACATAATGTTTTCTGTTAATGGCATGAGGGGTTACTCATGCTAATGCTGATTTCTTTGATTGTTTGTCTATTGATTGTTCGTCTATTTTTGTTTGTTCATTCTCTGAATTTTTTCTGTAGCTTGTTTTTTTTAATAAGTGGATAAATAACCTTAAAAAACGATTTAAAACGCAGCTCCTTAAAACTTTGTGTTTCGTAATCGTAATCATCAGTGTTTCACAAGCTCCTTAACACTTTTTTGTTTCACCGTGGCTGGACTGGGAGCGCTTCTGGGTAGCTTTTTGCAATGAGTGAATGAATTAATTAATTAATAGTTAATTAAAATATAATGAGCAATTTGCTAACTTCGTCCACGTTCAACTGCGAGCGTATCTCGGCAGTAGTCGTCACCAAATGTGCAATCACGTGCAAAACGATCGATGTTTTTTCCTGTCCAACAATCGGGTCCATCCAAGTCAGTTGAACACTCATAGCACCTTAGACCTACGGAACAAATGCATTAATACATGTAGCCTACTCCAAGTTCTTGAACGAAAGAGGACTATCGATTTATCCGATCAATAGACTGAACGTAGGCCGATCCAGAGTAATGAGGATGGTCAAGATGATGATGATGATGATGATGATGATGATGATGATGATGATGATGATGATGATGATGATGATGATGATGATGATGATGATGATGATGATGATGATGATGATGATGATGATGATGATGATGATGATGATGATGATGATGATGATGATGATGATGATGATGATGATGATGATGATGATGATGATGATGATGATGATGATGATGATGATGATGATGATGATGATGATGATGATGATGATGATGATGATGATGATGATGATGATGATGATGATGATGATGATGATGATGATGATGATGATGATGATGATGATGATGATGATGATGATGATGATGATGATGATGATGATGATGATGATGATGATGATGATGATGATGATGATGATGATGATGATGATGATGATGATGATGATGATGATGATGATGATGATGATGATGATGATGATGATGATGATGATGATGATGATGATGATGATGATGATGATGATGATGATGATGATGATGATGATGATGATGATGATGATGATGATGATGATGATGATGATGATGATGATGATGATGATGATGATGATGATGATGATGATGATGATGATGATGATGATGATGATGATGATGATGATGATGATGATGATGATGATGATGATGATGATGATGATGATGATGATGATGATGATGATGATGATGATGATGATGATGATGATGATGATGATGATGATGATGATGATGATGATGATGATGATGATGATGATGATGATGATGATGATGATGATGATGATGATGATGATGATGATGATGATGATGATGATGATGATGATGATGATGATGATGATGATGATGATGATGATGATGATGATTTCATGGCTAGGCCCAGCGCTGCTAAAAACTGATCACCAAGTCTGTAAAATGTAAATGTTGATTTCCTATTGTAATCAAGACTCACTATCTCTACTTCTAGGGTTCTAGGCTATATCAAACAGTGGCGTAGCCAGGAATATATGATGGGGGGTTATTACCAGGGCTTAAAGTGTGCCAGGACGGTCATGGACGGCGTCCAGGCACTTATTTTTGAGGCTGGACGCCGTCCTGCCACTTATTTTGCCAGCACTGCCTGGACGGTCGTCCATGACTGCATGGACGGCGTCCATGCAGTTACGGACGACCGGCCATGACTGCCTAAAAATGGCTCCATTTGAGGTCGACACAGCCAAAAATGCGCTGGCGGATCTGTTGCAGAATAAATTCGCCCCCGGAGACTTCCGAAAGGTCTCCTAGGGGGGGGGGAGATAAAATTTTTAAAAATATTTCCTCCCCGTGGACCGTAAAATCGGGTAGGCCTATAGGCCTACAGTCGCATAAAATTAGGCCTAATAGAAGAGCATACCAAGCCGTTGGTTTTCGTTGCTAAAACTTAACACGAACATAGCCTATAGCCTAATGATATCCTTCTATATCAGAAAAATGTTTTTCAATGCAGATTTTCAGCCAGGGGAAGACTCTGTTTCGCGGGGAGACTTTGTAGGCCTATCGTAAAACCGGCCTGCAAGATGGTCAGCAATTGAACAATATTCTAATCAGCAAGTGGTCGGTTGAAAGCCAATGCAAAATAAAATTTAAACAAAATTAATACCTGCTGCAGCTGAGATCAGCGAGAACACAACCAACGAAATGAGGAAGAAGCAGCGCGCCATTCTCTTCGAAGACTTCGTCAAAGTAACTCGTTGCAATGCTCAATGCTGAAGCCAAGCGAACAACGTAGGCCTAGTAGGCTATAGCCTATTATGATTCACAACGTGGGTTTTATAGTCTGCGAAACGTTTATTATCGATGGGTTGTGTTTCAAAAATTCTAATAAATTTTCTGATAATTTCGATATAAAGTCTAATTCGATTAATCAAATTTAAAAGCATGTAGGCCTAGGCCTATAAGCCTATAGGGTCTACGTTTCTACGTTTCTGCGACATAGCCCAGCCTTTGGGAGAAAGAAGTGCAAATTAAAATCAAATCATTCCGGTATCAGTCATAATGGCCGTGCGTGCTCCTGAACAACTCGGGTACAAGGCTGATAAACATGCAATAACAGTTACTGCAGATAACATTTCCAGAAACAAGAGGCACATTTTTAATTCAGAAACCGTGAATGAATTATTGACTCCGTTTCGGATGCAAAAACAAGAAACAGATAGATATCTGAGAAACAAACGATTGATCAGGTTGATCAAGTTGTGGGGCGCGGTGGCGTAGTTGGTAGGCCTTTGTTCGTTGCGTTGCTTCCAGCAACCCTCTGGACGTTCCAGAGGGTTGCAGGTTCGAATCCACCTCAAGACGCCGCGTAGGAACCTTGAGCAAGTCCTTCACTCACAATTGCTCAGCGCTTCGGCGTAAAACTTCGATACAGTGTCCGTGCTGTAGTCGGGAGCGCCTCTGAGCAGCGAGCTTGAAGGAGCGCTATAACAAGTGCATATAATTATATATTATATATACATACATAGGCCTACATACAAAGAAAGACTGTTCGAACATCTGCGTAGGCCTGCAGCCATAGTCCTAGGAGACGGGGGTCCAGAGGGGCAAATGCCCCCCCCAAAAAAAAAATTTCGGGCAAAGCTGATTTTTGGGCAAGCAGACCCGAAAAAATAGGGGAAAAGTAAAATTTGCCCCTGTTTTCTGAAGATTTCGGTCGGATGACTAAAAACAAGAAAAAAGGTCGTCAGAAGTTTCGGCCAAAAGTAACCAGGAATTTTAGGAAGATTTCGACCGGATGACTAAAAAAGGTCGTCAGAATTTTTTCGGGCGAAAGTCAGATTTTTGCCCCCCCCCCGCACTGCTGAAATGTCCCCTTCGCCTATGCCTGCAGCCAGATGAATCAGCGACTCAGCCAATGAATAGCCTAAGTACTGTTGTCGCTGAGCATAGGTGCGGCGGCGTGGGTTGAGCTGATGCATGGGGTGGGATTTTTCTGTTTTGGTGGGTAGAATGGAATGTGTGTGTTATTGCATGTAGCTAGATGGGTGGTGGTGAGTGAGTTGGTTGGTTGGAAGAGTAGGTGAATGACTGAGTGAGTTGGATCTGGTGTTGAGCTTGTAATCTTGGTGAACAATAAATAATCAGACTCATCCAATTTCGACTCAATGCATTGCACCCAAATGGCTGGGGCAATAAACGGATGATGACGAGGAGGAGGATGACGACGATAATAATGATAATATTAATGATAAGACGACGATTATTATAGCGCCAAGGTCGAAGGAAAGTGCCATGTCCAATATTGAAAGAGTCAATGGTTGTCATATTACTCACTTAAACGATTTCTCCTGCTCAATTGAAGAATTTGTATACATGCCTTTTTGTCTAATTTAGAGCTATTACTGTTTAATTAATTGCCTTGTTGTAATTATTATTATTGTACCATCATAATGATGTATCTGTTATAACCATAAGGTATTTTGATGTGTCCATCTGATCTGATGGGTTTAACTGTTTTTTGTGTGATAATTAACCATGGCTATATTGTAGCATAACCTATGATGAGAAATAATGTCCCACTCAGTGGCGTAACAATAGGGTAGACTGGGTAGACAAAGTCTAGGGGGCCCCCGAGTGCAGAGGCCCCAGAGGGGCCCCCGAGTTTGCAAGACTCCGAAAATATGTTAAATAAATATTGTAGTATAGACAGTCTACTACAATAGCCTATTTATTTAACCCTCGGGCTACCAGGGGGGGTGGTATCCACCCCGCCCCCTAGGTTTTTTCCAAATCAAACTTTTTTGGTTTGGAATAAAATTTTGACGTTTTAGGTATCTGTAGAGGATTCATTTGCACACATTTTGAGCCAAAATGTGTGATGATATACCATACCATTCAAAAGTTATACCCGATATACCCGAGGCACCAGGGGGGTGGATACCACCCCCCCCTTAGATTATCGGCTGTATCTTATCCGTCCTTTGACATGAAGAGACAGGTATTACACCATTCTGTAGAGGGAATGTGGGGCTACATTGTGGTGGTCACGGAGTTGTCTTTTGACAACCGGAAGTGCTCAAAATAAATTAAAATATATAAAAAGGTGTTTTATTTTCATAAAATTTTCATGTTTTTCCTATTACAAATTATTCATAATTTAATTTTCAAGGGAAGTAAATTATGCCATTCTATAGAGGGCATTTAGGGCTATTTTTTTTATACTAATTAATTTGAAATTTGATGACCGGAAGTGCTCAAAATAAATTTAAATGTGTGAAAATGTTAGGTATTTTTTACAACGTAAACCGATAAGTCTGCGTAAACGTTTTTCAGCAGCTAATACATGTTTTTTTTCTTTTTATTGTAATTAAAACTAACTTATTACTAGTTTTTATAGTTGGATATTGGACTTTATTATATGTAAACTTTTTTAAATAAATAAATTATGTTAAAAACACACAGAATCTAATATTTTGCTGATGCGAAAGTATGCATTTTGTGAAATCGACGGGTGCCTAGGGAAAAAATTCATAATTCCGGGGTGCTTTCATATATTTCAAACCTAAATATACCATTTTGTGCAGAAATGAATGCTGAATCCATTGATGTATTACAAGTTATGATATCTCAAACCAAACCCAAAATCCAGGGGGGGTGGTAACCACCCCCCTCTTGGTAGTCAGTGTTACAAAAAAAGCTTGGTAGCCTGAGGGTTAACATAATTTTTCGGAGTCTTGCAAACTCGGGGGCCCCTCTACTGTAGACTAAGTAGACGATACCGTGTCAGACTCTCAGTATGGTTACCCGAGAACCCGTCAAGTTCCGTCAACCCGACACGACGCGACGAGTCGGAGACGCTCAGCTCCAGCAGTGCACAGCACTAAAACTGAAACTCATAAAGTCATACTTAGGCCTACGCTCATCAATTGCACAAGATCGCCTTGACAGTTTGGCGCTGATGAGCATTGAAAACGAAGCAGCAAGGCTGCCCAGGCAGCTTGATCTGGACACACTTGTGGACAAATTTGCAAACATTAAAGCAAGGAAAAAAGAGTTCTGAGTTTTGACTGTATGACTTCACACTATAGCAAAGGACTTCAACCAAACCTTACATAGGCCGTTAAGGCCAGCCTATAGCCTACTTAAGTTCAGTCGCACATGTCATAATTGTCATTTCAGCCTTGTTAGGAACTTACAGTTTACTGTAATTTTTACTTGTATGATTTTGTATATTGATCATATACATCAGCATTTCAATAAATTAATAAGTAATAATACATTATACATTTCAATAAGTACCGTAGGGAGAGGGCCCCACCTTCATATTTTGTCTAGGGGCCCCCGAGTTCCTAGTTACGCCACTGGTCCCACTTGGTATAATTACGACGCTGGTTTTTTCCCGACTAGTAATAGGTCTGCTCAGTAATTTTCAAATATATACTTACCAAGATGCTTATTGTGTTTTTCCTCTGGTTCCTTTGCCTCGATATGATTACTACTATCTTACATGTGCTATGTCTGTTGCTCTTTTTTTGGTTTTGCTTTATTTTTTTGTTTTTATTTTTATTTTTTTTATGTTGTGGTTTTTTGGCTTGTTGCCAAAGGTTTCTTTGTGTGTGACATTGTGTGATCTTATGCCACATTGATTTCTTTTCTGGTATTTTCTTTAAAAAATTTCCATTTTCTGTTTATATCTCTAACCTCACCATCTTGACTTACATTTTACGTTCAGGGGTTATCCAGGTTAGCGGGACCTGTCCCTTTCTGGATGACCCTTTCTGAGTGTTCACCGTTCATACAATCAAGGTGTCCTACGACCATTAACTTTTAGTCATGTGTAGCCTAGTAGGCTATTTTTCTTTGCGGTATACCTTAAGGTTTTGTTTGTTTGTTTGTCTTGTTCATTCTCAGAATAAACTGATTTGATTTGATTTGATTTGATTGTCTAAACACTTAATTATAGGTCTTGAGCTGCGATTAAATCCCTCCAAGGATGCCGGATTCTTCGCATGATCGGGAAGATTGTTCCACGCCGTGGGTCCTGAGATCGAGAAGGAAAATGGAACTTGTAGCAGATCCATCGACGAAGACCTTAGTGGATTGTCTGCTACACGAATGCAGAAGTCAGAAATGTATTCAGGCATAGCCTATATAGGCTAGGGTGATGCAGCAGAGATTAGTAAAGACTGTCTCCGCTCTCGCTAGCGTGCCGGAAGACCTGCCAGTATGCTGTTGCAGTAGTCAACCCTGGAGACAACGAAGCTGTGACCAAGATGGTGGTTGAGGTTGGTATTAATCTGCGGATGGTTTAATACGTAGCAGTTGCTAGGCCTAAATATAATCTCAAACAAGCTGACTCGCATGGGCCGTCATGGTCATACAGCTATCAAATTGGACTCTAAGGTTGCGGATGATGTCAGGTGGATGGATTTCTGAATCACCCACGGACAAAGGTAGTCTACCGCCGTCAGGTATAATTATCTCGACGTCTAAGGGTGGTGCATCGTTTGAACTCAGACCTCGATAGTTACCGCTACCGTCGTCGACATCGTCGTCGTCGTCATCATCTGCTGTGCACCGAACGCATTAATTTTCAGAATGCAGCATGATAGGATAGCCATATCAGATTAAATCTGATCAATTCAATTCAATTGATCAGATTTAATCTGATATGGCTATCCTATCATGCTGCATTCTGAAAATTAATGCGTTCGGTGCACAGCAGATGATGACGACGACGATGTCGACGATAGTAGGCCTAGGTCTAGTGACAATGATGACGACGACGACGATGAGTACCATCATGATGATGAAGCCGGTGAGGATGACTATAGCGACGAAGACGACGACGATTATGATGATGATAACAATGACTACGACCAGGGCGGATCCAGCGGGGCCAATCCGGCCAGGCCCCCCCATTTAAAACTGCCATAAGACGTGGCCCCCCATTTGGTCTGAAATTAACAAAACGCATATGGGTGTAATGGCATATTGCCCACCCCCCCTCTATTCGGAAAATGCCATGGGACGTGCCCCGCCATTCGGTTTTCAAGTGGACTAAAAAAAGGTCATTACCTTTTTTGGCGGATGAAATGGTATGATTTTCCCGAAAATTTAGGCAGATGACCAAAAAAGGTCATCAACTTTTTTGGCGGATGAAATGGTATGATTTTCCCGAAAATTTTTGCAGATGACTAAAAAAAAGGTCATCAAGTTTTTTGGCGGATGAAAAGTACTTTTTCCTCAGCCAAAGACTGATCACTATTTATTTTCGACCAACAACCAAATTTCGAAATTTTTTTCACCTGTCCCATCCCAGGTTCTAAGATTTTCGGCCCCCCACCCCTTGGAAGAGTTCTGGATCCGCCACTGACTACGACGATAATGATGATGACAACGACGATGATGATAATGATGATTACGATGATGATGACGATGGTGATGACGGCGGCAACAACGACTATGAGGTTGATAATGATCATGATTACGACGACGACGATGATGACAATGATGACGACAACAACGAATATTATGTTCATGATGACTACGATGAAGGCGACGACAATGATGATGACGATGATAACTAGGCCTGCCGCCTACGACGATGACGATGATGATGACGATAACAACGATGACCATGATGAATATGGCGATGATGATACAGAGTAGGCCTATAAGTCGATGTGAGTGAGTGTAGGCCTAATCGTCGACACACTTCGTCGAGGCCCTCATCGTTCCGTAGTGGGACAGTCCTTCGACGGTTGAAGTATTACGCGACGGACAGGGAGAGGACTAGCAGAACTTTATTGCGGCGTTCAAAAGAAAGTATCTTGTGAGTTAACTGCAGACGAAAACCTTTGTTGACACGGAGTCATTGTAGCCTATGTTTGCGGTGCAAATTATTGCGTTAAAATTGGCGACTGTGTAGGCCTAACTATTCGGTGACCAGAAGATACTTTGCAAACAGTCAAAGATTTGCGACTGAAGTTAACAGAAGTGTCGTTTTTCAGTTGATTATTTAATAACGTTGTTCTTCTTTCGTTCTGTTTCTTCAAACTAGTCTCCGAGAAAGACCACCAGGAGCCGTAGGCCTAGGTCTACCCTGTCTTACCACTCGAATCATAGGCTATAGTCATCCTGGTAGGCCTAATCGAGTTCGAACCCCGGGGGGTCCTAAAAAAACCAGGGTTTGAACCACCATGGTAATTCTCACCCTACTCTGCCTTAAGTCTTCCGTCACCCCATCGTTAAATTTGCAAATACCATAAGCTCTAGCCTACTTTCCTTCTATCGGGAACAAACTCTGAAATTCTCACCAGAATTTTAAAAAAATTCACGTCGAATTCTAAAAACACAGCAACGCTTCACCTCTGGCTATCTCTCTTTCACACAAGACTCAAAACACGTAGACTAGGCTACTGCTCTCATAAAATTAATCTCCCAGAGTCCTTCTTTTCCAGTTGCCTCCTTGGCCGCTTCAGTCCTAAAGAGTAAAGACTCAGCCTATCCACCGTCAGTCAATCCCACTTCTATCTAAGCAATCCCACTTCTATCTAAGCAAATAACTTGATCAAATCAACTTTCAATCCCACTTCTATCTAAGCAAATAACTTGATCAAATCAACTTCCAATGAAAAAACGCTGTTTCGTGATTTCATCAATCTAGCTTTTATTTACGGAAACGACTATTTCCATGAATAGGCCTACAGCTTTTATTTCAGCAAAAGAACAAGTTTTCTCAATCCAACCTCCATTTCGGCAATTATTTTCATCAATAGGCCTACAGATTTATATTGATATCAACCGTAGCAGAATGAACGATATTGTGTATTTTTAAAAGTGAAATGAAGAAATAATTTTGAAGTTTTATTTAACCTGCAACAAACGAAAATTACCGTAATACCAGAGGGCAACCGTCACTCACTAAACGCTCAAAATACAGCACTATGCTATACTCAATGCAAAATTTACCAAAAAATTTGAAACACAAATTCCAAAGTTGAGTTAGAAAATGCAAATAAAAGAGCTCAAATATGACGAAGTGCAATAACAGCTAAACTTCTCAACTGCCATGCTCTGAAGTAATTATCTTTCTAACCCATAGCTAGGCCTATCTGTGGTATTACAACAATAAAAAGAAGCTCCACATAAAAGATTTTCAAATCCTTCAGGCATATAAACCTTTGCAGGGACACATTCTACATTTGCGGAATTACCATGGCTATCTATAACTAAGATTTTGATATATGCACACATGGAAAAATTGTTAGAAACAGATTGGGATAAAAATCATTTAATATCCTTGTGTTGTGAACCCTGCTTACTAAACAACCGAAACACAGCTACTCTTGAGATGGGTTGAATATACATGTAATGCTGCTGTTGTTGACATCACAAACTTTATAGGATTTCTACAAGAATTTGAAAATCATATCCAAAGCGATACCGTTAAATTGTCTAAAATAAAAATCTGCATGATTTTATCGTTCCATTACACTTGGACAATGGACATGTTAAAGGTGCATTGTGTAATGAAGGTATTACACAAAACTTTCTGTAGCGAAATCAATACAGGAATTTTATGTAAATCTGTATGGTAAACATTGAATTTGTACAAACATTATTAGGTACTGTAAATGTGAAATCTTTAAAGACACACATTCCTTGTTGAAAATTACACAGTCTTTATTTACTGTTCAATTCGATATGTCAAGTGTTTCATAGGTAACCGTATTGTAAAGTATTACACAAACCGAGCAAGTATTTTACATAAACGAAGAGATATGGAAAACAGCTGTAAAAGTACATTCATTATGACGTCTTTTAATTGAATACCCTCAACGAAACTGAATAATATATATCTAAACATTTGGATTTTCAATTACACCGGATAATTATGGAAATAGTAGACATCACTGATCTCAGAAAATGTAAACCAGAAACAACGACGATATCATTAAGCATCAGGCACCTAAAACAAAAAACACAAATCCAGCCATTAGAACAAAATATCGCGGAATAAATCATGATTTAAAGAAAGCCAAATAGTATAACCTTTGTTTCTTTATCGCGATTTTCATATTGAAAGACAATTACAATCCTTCACTGCAAACTGTTAATGTGCATATGATAATGGTGCATACAATAATGGCACATAAAACAGGTTAGCATAAAACCCCAAAAGGTTTAATCGCAGCATAAATAGCAAATTTGCAAGGTTCTTCTATTCTATTTCTGCGTGTAGATGTCTACATGCTTCAATGCATACATAAATAATGTATGAATAAAGTGAAATAAACAAACAAAAACATGTTTCCACATGATATAATTATGGGTTTATTGGGCTAGCATAAGTGCTTAAAGAGCAGTCAATTGAATTGAATATTCGCCCCCTTTCAACACAAGGCTATGTGCAAGGATGACAGAATTACTAAGTACCATCGACTGATTCTCTATTGGATAGTGGAAATTAATAAATGCGTAAATAATAATAATTTTTAAAAAAAGGTAATTTAATGACCAGCATTAAAAAAGAAAGTCTTATAAAGTCTTATTTGAAAACACAAGCACGTGAATATTAATCACATAAATGTGAAAACTTTAGAGAGAAGAGCAAGAAAACAGTTACTACTTAAGAAGATAAAAATAACTTCATCAGCGAAGTGTGAATCATCTTACTGCAGCCTTCAGCGCTTGATCGAGGTCTTCCACCAAATCCTCGACATCTTCAATGCCAACGGAGAGACGAATGAGGGTGTCACTGATACCAAGGACGTCTCTCTCCTCTTTTGCCACAGATGCATGCGTCATAATCGCCCTACAAGATCATTACAATACAGTACGTGATAAGCTGAGTGGCTCATTTAATATGTATCTCTTACAACAATCATAAAAACGACCTAGCGACTCAAATGAGAAATTAATGTCATGTCAGTTTCTGGCTTTTTATAAAGAACCCTTAAAAAACAAGTGGCATGTTGCAAGGGATATCAATAAATATTACACCAGAAAGGACAAATCAAAATTCAAGATTATCATTAAATGTTCCCTACGACGTTCGGTTACTTTACATTTCCATGATGAAGTAATGGACATTTCATTTGGGTATATATTGAAACCAAAAATCTGCAATAAGTTAAATATCATAAGCAATATGGCAAGCAATAGTGAGTTAGAAAATTTAAAAAAACATAAAAACAACTAAAAGGACACTGAAAAACAATAACTTAAAAAAAATTAAAAAATTATATCTTGGTCAAAACTGCTGTCATGATAATACAGAGACATCAATGACGATTAAAATGCAGCAAGTCTCAAAAAGCTCAATAAAATGCAGCTAGCATTCAAATAAGATGCAGATTAAACTTACATAGTCATACAAAGCATTCAAGCAAGTTAATAAAAGCATATGGATACTATAAATGTGTGCACATGCTCTCATCACGAACTGATATGGACAAGGGGGATGGACTAGGGGAGCTTCATAGATGATTTGACAATGTAATGACACAGATGTTTTCACGGCAGATAACTATTAACCACGGAAATGGCAATGATAATAATGATAACAGTTGAATACGTAATAATAAAGAAGTGAATACCCAGCAAATACACGAACAATACTTACGGGTGCTCAGCCAGACTTTCATATCCGCCGAGGCTCTCAGCCAAAACGAACAGCTGTAATGTAATGTAATAAAATGTGTTCATATTACGACAAAGAAAGCAAACGCAGCAGATGCAAAGAAGGCAGGGAAAAAGCGCCGGCCAAACTTACATTTTGGCCAGACTCTGAGGCCCACCTGTACTTTCAGCCAAAGCTACAACCTGAAATTTCATCCAGTCGCTACGTTTTAGTTAATCAAGTTCTACACAGCAAAGAAGTTGTAATCTATAGTGCAGCAGTGCTACCATCACAAATCAATTATAAATTGCCTAGCCAGTGGCCACCGCTCACAAGCATTGTTTCGAAGCCTTGCAATTGTAACACTATACGAATGCAAAGCATCTAATTTGCATTACTCTGCCGCCAGCAGCAGAAAGTACACAATGCCTCATTAACAATAATAGATTGCACATGGATAAATTCAGCTTATTGCCTAGTAATTGAACTACTAGGGCAATGTGTGGAACATTCAAGGGTCCTGAAAGTACAACAAAAATGGGAAGGTCCATAAATACATTGCTGCTAGTCAACAGTATTTCATTTGCAATCTATCTATGGAATTTATATAACACTTTTTCAAGATAACTATTCAGGGGTGCTCCCAACCCAGGCACGACCAAAGCGGAAAGTCTAGTTTATAAACAGAGTTATACAAGTCCTGCAGAAAAGAAAGCATGCTATAGGAATGCTATTTGAAACACGGGACCCACAATTGAGAAAAACCTATTCTGTCTGATGGCTGGTGTAATGGTGTATGCATGGAGAACCCAAAAGTCGACCCAACAGACCGAGCGCAGCAACCAGAGCAAGACGAAGTTAAAGTAATGTAGCACACGCATGCATTCTAATATGACATCTGTATATTTCTGTTCAGATTTTCTACTATGCAGATCTATAAAAGCAATCCACTTGCAATGCTGATCACAGTTGAGTAATATCAAAAGAATGTTTTATCAAAACAATTCTGCATGATACCTTGAGACTGCTGAGGAAGTGCGATGCTTCTGTTTCTCCGCCTTTGATGAAGAATGTGATCATTCCACTGAATCCTCTCATCTGTCTCTTTGCCAGGTCGTGTTGTGGATGGGACGCAAGCCCTGAATATGAAAAGATAAAGTTCTGGTTAATAAACTGGAAGTAACGCCAAAAAACCATTGTTGCAAACAAATGACAAAACCGTTCAAATATTATTGCTAACTGCTTTTTCTCACAGCAAAATTCAACAGTTCTTAGGTGAACATTACTGAACACTGAACCCCAGTACTAGAGAGCAAGCTTTTAACTTAGTGCTAAAAGGAACAAATGGTACAAATTGTTCATGATTTTTATTACCCCAGACATAAAGACGGGCAAACGGCCAATCCTCTCTCTTTCTACCTGATCCCACTGAGTGTACAGTCAATGCACTCATTTAATATCAAAGTTTGCTAGAAGACACAACTCGAGCAAAAACCTCAAAAGAGACCAGCAATCAAATGTTAGATTATATCACACATCCCTAGCGATAACAAACATGAACAAAATTGGACATTTATTCAACTCTGCAGCCAGCAAAATAACAACACAAATTCTTGCTTCTATCAATAACTTAGCAATTATAACAAAATTTCTGTAACATAGACCATTCTTCACAACGAAGAACAAAAGATTATATATATATATATATATATATCCTAAAATACAATTAGAATTTCAAAAGTTTAACGCCACTACACGTACCCGGATGAATGACCTTAGTGACCCTTGGGTTCTTCTCAAGCCAGTGAGCGACGTGCAGACCGTTCTTCATGTGCGCTTGCATTCTCAAAGCCAACGTCTTCAGACCTCGATTGACGAGATAACAATCGAACGGCGAAGGCACTGCTCCAACCGCTGTATATATATATACATCACAACATTACAGTCATCCACGTTAAATTCATGAAATTTATACAGCACAAGTTTAATTAAATTTCTTGTCAAACTAAACCAGATTCTTACTATAAATGCACACATTATTTTGCTCTTGATAAACTTCTTACAATATAAAATACTGCTGTAGGCAGCAGTTCGTAGATTAGTGTATCATGTTAGAAAGTGTTATATGTTATGTTACTGGACAATAAAAGTACTTTAAACTAAAGAATTTGTACATCTCAGTGTTACTGCATGGATAATACTTCAAGAAATAACATTTTAGTTTGAAACGAGTAGTGGTACTAGACACAAAACTCGTTCACAAAATCACATTGCACGTAATGCAAGCTTTGTTTATCAGTGCAAAGATAGAAGACTTTACCATTCTGCAGGAAACGTAGTCTTTCGTTTAAGCTGTCGTCTTTCGTAATGGCTGCACCCATAACAACGTCTGAATGGCCTAAAAAAACACAACAGAGACATTTTCTTTTACTTCAAAAGAAGTTCGAAAGGAAAATAGTGTTGTGACCGCCAAGCACCAGGTGAAGTGCAACAGGAAGTCCATTCCAGGTGCTAGGACCAGTCACCGAGAAATAGTGAAGCTACATTATTATAGTTGTCCGCAATAGAGGGACTATGAGCTGAGCTTGATCAGAAGTGATATGTATGATTTATTAATTATGTCAAATGTGGATAACATTCTGAGAGGTCTAATCAGCATTATCATTTATAACAGATGTCATTTTTCACTAGAAGCATCAGGCAAAACTGAAGAACCTAACATCGACTGTAACAAAGTTCAGTACTAGTAAGAAATGAAAAGCTGACCAAACATCTTACCATTCATATATTTCGTTAAGGAATGAACTGTCACATCGGCTCCTAACTCCAGAGGACGCTACAACACACAATTAACTGTACATACAGAACTATGAAGAAGCCATGAACATCAACATGTTAGAGACAGCACATTTTCTTAGCATGAGCACAATTATCTGAGGGCAAAGAGCCAGTCCTCTTCCCCCGCTGTCAGATCTTCCCAATAACAATGTATGATCAGTACAGCCTTGAGTTCACTCACAAAGACTAAATCATGCACTGAAGTCTACAGGTAGCATACTTTACATACTTTATATGACATCAAACCTGCAAAATTGCATTGAAATAGCTTTTACATCCAAACATAACAACCTTAAAATTTACTTCACATGTAAAAAAGAAAAAGTAATCTTTAAAATAAAATGCCAACCAAATCAACATAAATCTAACTTTTAGAATTGTTTACAATTTCATTAACATTAATTACCAGGCAATGCAAGCCCAAAAGATATGCTAAACCATGAAAATGTCAGTTCTCTCCCTTGTCGTCTGATCTTCCCATCAACAGTGTATATAGCAGCCAGCGTAATCATTAAGCTATATTGGCTGGGATGCAAGTGTAGCAGAAACCTCGAACCAAGCTTCCACCCTGTTACCCGGTCAACACTACCTTTTAATTGAGTCCAGCATGCTAACCACTATAAGGTTAAAAACTACTGTAAGGTTACAAAACTACTATTTATAAGGTTTAAAAAACTAAGTACTATGAGGTCTAAAAACCTACTATAAGGTTTAAAAACCACTATAGGGTTAAAAAACCTACTATAAGGTTTAAAAACCACTATAGGGTTAAAAAACCTACTATAAGGTTTAAAAACCACTATAGGGTTAAAAAAAACTACTATAAGGTTAACAAACTTCAACTTATAATCAATCACCTTAGCAAAGAGCAGAACGATGAACCGTACCTGAAAGTAGGACGACATGAAAGTGTTGTCTACGACTACAATGACACCCGGCTGTTCGTGAGCGATTTTCGACACGGCTGCGATGTCAACAATCTTCATCATCGGATTTGTTGGCGTCTCCAACCAAACCATCTGCACAACACATTCGCCATATATGCATTAATTATCACGGTAACTACACATTAGTAATCATTAAATTAAATTTTATGTACGATATTAATGTATTAACTTGCAACAACAACAAATACTGCCACAAAAGTTTGTTATAGAGAAAGGAAAACCAAAGCATGTATGCATGCATGAAGACACTTTATATTTTTTATGAAGACTTTTTTCGCTTGATCTCGGCTGGGTAAAAAGTTAGCAAGCACATCACAAACTTTTGAGCAATGCACCACATTAAGTGCAATACTGGAAGCAAAGCACCATTGCTGTATCTAGCGTTGGACAATTCATCAAATAAATTTGACAATACACTGCATTTGCTGAAGAGCAATAATACTTCTATCTGATTCTTGTAGATCTGGTAAATAATAAGGCGTAAAAAAAAAAGTGTTGTGTTTCCGGTAACGCGACCGACCCATTTTTACGGCCGCGACCCAAATATTTTTGTAAAAAAATTTTATTAAAAAAAAATTTTTTTTCAAAAAATTTTTTTTCTTCAAAAAAAAATTTAATTTTTTTTTCAAAAAATCTTTTTTTAACATTTGTATTGACATAACATAAGAGACGTCAACAAAATGAAATTAATAGGACTGTTTCTAGAGCTGTTTTAGGTGCAGACAGTCGGGAAATAGGCAGTTTATACTTGCTTAGAACACGTACTTTGTTTCAGCGTGCAAAAAAGACTAGTTGGGTATACTTTTTCGGATAGTCACTGCATAAAAATATTTTACAAAATAAAAATATTTTCCGACCTACCTACCCAATTTTTTTTAGCTCTGTTACCGGAAACACAGCATTTTTTTTTTTAGGCCTAATTAAATGATTTTAACAACGTTTGGGTTATAAATATTTAGTTTTAGTTAATGATCATTAGATAAATAGGCAAAAATCCTTCAGATTCTTCCTACCTTTGTGTTTGGTTTAATTGCCGTCCTAAGTGCCTCTGGATCCGTCAAATCCGCAAACGTCGAAGAGATGTTCATACGTTCCGCAATTTTTCGGAAGTAGCGATTGGTACCTGAAATGAAAGTTGTGACCAACTGACAAAAACCAAAAAAATCTCACAAAAATAAGCAATAAAAATCGTTGAAACTAAGTTTAAAGCCTGAAGACAGCCAAGTCTGAGCAGAAATGGTCACTGAGAGAAAAAGAGATAGAATGAAAGAGATAGAGAGAGGAAAGAGAAAGAGACAGCATACTCTTGCAGATACAGCAAGATACTTGCAGGGATTTATTATATTATAAACCCTTTATCAACCGAGGGTATAGGATTTTCGATACCATTTACTATACTTTGGTCAGCAAAGGGTTAGACAAGATTTGTTATTTGTTACAATCGTCACCGTCGTCATCATATTGACATATTT
This sequence comes from Lumbricus rubellus, assembly GCA_945859605.1. Classification (NCBI taxonomy): domain Eukaryota; kingdom Metazoa; phylum Annelida; class Clitellata; order Crassiclitellata; family Lumbricidae; genus Lumbricus; species Lumbricus rubellus. Next base: position 9,472,065 of record OX243814.1, on the reverse strand, counting down.
CTCAACATCATCATTGTAATCACCAAGATCATTGTTTGTTACACATTTCATTATATCCCTCCACAATTTCACATCATTAACATTAAGGTTTTACTTTACTTATTTACTGAAAATGTGAAAAAGTCAGTATTTAAAGCAGTTAATCAGAATCACTGTGCACAGTGACTTGGCACAGGTCATCATTTGATTTCCATTGAAATCGTCATTGTTATTTATAACTGACAGGTGCGTCAATCGGATAAATTACCTCCGTAGAGATCATCCATTGTAACGATGTGGTCACCAGCGCTTAACAGGTTCGTCAAATTCGCTGTTGCTGCCAAACCACTCGCGTAGAGTAAGCCTACGAATTACAGAAGCAATTCAATATATTAAAGAAAATCTCACATGAGACAATTATTCATTCATTTGTATAGCACAATTGTGGGGCGCGGTGGAGTAGTGGTGGCATCGTTGCCTTGGAGCCGGAAGGTTCAAGGTTCGAATCCACCTCACCACGTAAGGACCTTAGGCAAGTCATTCACTCACAATTGCTCAGCGCTTCGGTGTGAAACTCTGATGCAGTGTCCGCTCTGCATTCGGGAGCACCTCTGAGTGGAGAGAGCTTGAAGGGGCGCCATAACAAGTGCACATACAAACAAACCTCATCAACAGGAGTAGTAAGAAGCACTCCCAATTCAACATGATAAAAAGTACCATTTTGAGTTGGGAAAAAGCTTCAGAGTCCTGAAAGCAGGCACAGCTCCTGCAGGGAGTCCATTCCAGACCACTGCGCCTGCACAGAAAAGGCTCAATTCTGCATAGTTAACAATGACCATCCCTATTTGGAGCAATGGAAAATTTTAAGGTATGTACTGGCTGAACTATCAAGCATTTCAGCAACAATCCATCCTTGAGTTCACACTCAGCACTGTTTTCCTTTGAGACATTGTGTAAATGCTGCATCATGCTTACCAACTCAAAGGCATCAGTGCATAATTTATGCACTGTCATATGTCTAATATACGGACCAGGGTTCATCCTTGCCTAGTGTAAACAGTTCCAAGAATAATGCCAAACCCTTTCCTCGTACATCTGTGCATGTTTACAAATTATTATGATTCCTTGACACCAGGTAACATGATATACATGCTTTTGTCAGTGCTAGCCAGAAAAACTTTTCGATCATCGTGACTGTGGAAAATTTTTCCCTGGAGTTCACTAAAGGACATCCAACCTCTCATTCTCCACAACTGACGTGTGAACCATGGCTGATAAATTATGCATAGCAGTCATGGTCCACAAAGCCGACTCATACAGTTAACATGAAAACAAAGTTGGACTCTGGGTCGCTTTCGGTGGCTGCTCCAGAATTCACAGGCCACTTAGAACATTCAACCTCGCTAATGCCATTCCGAAATGAACTTGCAACACATTGCATTTTGTATGCAGGTGCATCTGTTTTTGTTTAACCTCCATGGATAAGCATATGCCCAGGTCTCCTCTACTTATCAGACTTTGACCTGGTTTCTGTGAAATTGAATTACTATGACTGTGAATTTAAGCCCAGGCCTAAGTTGTAAATATTATGTACAAGATGAGGATTAATGTAATTAGCAAATAATACAATTAACATCCAGCACAAAACCAATTAGCATTGAGATCAAGAAACACGTCAGAACTCCAAGCTGAACTCTGAGCCCAGATCAGAAACAAGATGCCAATCCAAAAGATCCTAGACACTTCTATGCAGTTGTTATAAAACTAAGGAAAAAGGCGTTTAAGTTGATAGTGAGAACATAATACTCAGGAACCTTGGAGTAGGCCAGAGCTCTGAAATCCAATACACCAGATAAACAAGGTGACTATTGACATGACAAGGTTACAGTGGATAAGTAAGTTGAACAGATTCTGTGAAGGCCAAAGCAGGATATGTAATGCTTCCAATAATAAGCTATAATTTTCAAGGATGTAAGGAAATGTGGTGGATTTGACTTATAATAATGCTAAATTTCACGTAAACCAAAGTGTGGTTATGCAGCTGGATAATAGTGGATATAAACTAAAGAATATACAGTTTACTAAATTACTTAGCAAGCAGAGGACCAAGCAGTAAATATATGAAACTCAGACATGTAAAAAAACTCTATCAGTACTTCAGTCACCTTAATGTCTATCATTAAACAGCACATGTCCACTGTCCAGGTCGCGAAGGCCAAAATAGATGTAAGCCAAGTGTTTCAAAGTCCCATGCTGATTGCAACATCATCAGACAATTGACAAGTACAACAAGTACATAGCAACAACTAAAAAACTGTCCTACTTTTCATTGTAGTCTGACCATCCAATTAATTAGTTAATCAATCGGCCAAGAAGAACAACGTATAAAATCTATGATCAAAGTCTTTCTCTCAAGCACAGACATAAGACAGAAGATAGACTTACAGTGTTTTCCATTCTCTAGAGCAGCAATGCATTTCTCTGTGACGCCTCTCGTTGGATTGCCACTCCGACTGTATTCATAACCCTAAAAATTATAAAAATAATTCATCGTTTTGACCATCCACATTAACAGCAAAACTTCATTCTCAACAACAATTTATTGGGTAATAACAAGACAATAGGCAACTTTGCAAAACGACTTTGAATAAAGTAACTAAGAAGTGAATGCCTCTGGAGAATTCAAACACTAAACCTGTAATGGTACATTTGAAAGTTGTAAACCCAAACGAATAAAAATCATATAAAGAATAGGTTGATGACAGCTACTATGCGAAATCATTGTGCAATCCAAGTTCCAAGTTCTGTTAAAAGTCAATAATGGAATCAAGAAGACATTGGAAAAGCCTACAAAAAGAACAGTCCCTGGGAGAGGCAAGATAATTATCAGTCAATGTCTAAATTACAAAAGTACATTCTGCAGATGACACATAATTTGTTTGAGGAGAGAGATACATTAGCCTGTCTGGGTGAGCTTTGGAAAAGACTGCCCAACAGTGCCCAACAAAAGCTGCCCTTTGTTATACTGAGATTGTTGGAGGACTGTGCAAAGTAGTTGCAGATCAAGGGCATCAACAAAAGAAAAAGACATCAAGGTTGGTTGAAACTCAACACCAAATTTAATCCTGGCAATGTATTGAGTTTTATTCTATGCTGTGGGACCTGGGTACTGTGGGTAGCCAGTGCAAAGACATGTCACACATGTGAAACATGCCTGGGAAGATCCTTGGAAATGACGGCATTACAGATAACATGCAGCAGTATCAGACACTTCTCACAGCACAGTATAAAGCCATGAACCATTGAACCTGCTTTTATAGCTTTACTATATAACCATAGGCTTAGAAGATAAAAGAGTATAAATGGCTTTCATCTGGTCTGGAGATAAATATCATCCTTTTAACAGAGCAAGTCATATGATGTTGGTATACATGAACACAAGGTCTAGCCACACTTCCCACAGGTATATGTCAAACCACACCCAATATTAGCGGCCCAGCTTTCAGACTACAGCCTTGAACACCAGAACAAATAACAGGAGCAATAAACCTCCCAGGGCCGCTCACACTGACTATACAGCAAAGCAACATAGACGTAACAATTTATAGCACTGGTAAATAAAAACTGCCATCAGCGAATCCAATTGAATGTTTTTTCCTGAAAAAAACTGCAGATAAAAATTACAAAAAGAATGAGAGCTATTCTAATTCTGTATAGCAAAACTCAGAAGAGATATCTTGAAATATTTATGTTCCTTATTACGTCTGACCAATAAAACTTTGTCTCATAAATATCTCAAGTTTTTTTTCTTTTGCCGTGGTCTGGTACTGTGTCAGAGTAGTTTTCTTGAAGGGATGCCATATAAATTCAAAGAACGAATGAAATTTATTTTAAATATGCATAACGCATTAATTAGCAAGCAGGAGAACTGTAGGCAATTCAGTTCTCACAAGATAAGTAAATTGAATAAGTAGATTTAGCTGCAACACATAATTATGTACTACCTGAACAAGTCATAAATACGCAAAATAAAAATATTTTCATAACCAAGCCTGATTATTGCACCTACACATAACACACACAAATGAACAGAAGGAAACAGAAGAGCAGTCCCACAAGTTAGCACTTAAGCAGCCTATAGGTGTAAAGAATTAGAAACTTCATTTCCTTACTATTGGTGAATTATGTGAGTAGACCTTCCTCTCCCCTGCCATCTAATCTTTCCACCGACAGCATGCAGCCAGTGTACTCATTATAGCCATATAGTCATGTATATACAATTTATACATACATACATTCATACACAATTCACTATACAAAGTGCTGCCAATGCTGCGTATGTTACATAATAATAATATTATTATTATATGGATGCCAAATATAATAATGCTCAGACTGATAAAGCACTTGACAATATCTACAATGACTTCGCCCAAGAAGGTTTGATTGTCAATCACCAATGGTGCATTCATTTGAAGGACTACAGTGGCTCTGAAGAGACTCAAAATTGTGTCTTAACAGAACAAAAGAATTGAAGCTGTTGAACTGTTCAAAGAACAACATCACAAGTGGATGCCTGGGTGCTCTTTAATATGAAAGGTCACCTCATAAATCAAAACAGAACTTAACGGTGTTGGCAAACCATGAAGTTATGAAATGACTGTGCAATTTTCAAAACTATCATATGGCATCTGTAAACAAGATCCTGCCATGCTCAGACAGCAGCCCCACGTTTAGAAATATCTTCATTTTATTGAGGTTGTGCTAGTTTTATTCGTTGTCAGTGAATTATCTTGAGAATCTATCTGTATCATGCCATGATCATGTTATCAATAAAAAATTATCATTGTGGGGCGCGGTGGTGTAGTGGTTGCGTCATTGCCTTGAAGCCGGAAGGTTCGAGGTTCGAATCCACCCTCAACCGCGTAGGGACCTTGGGCAAGTCCTTCACTCACAATTGCTCAGCGCTTCGGCGTGAAACTCCGATGCAGTGTCCGCTCTGCATTCGGGAGCGCCTCTGAGTAGAGAGAGCTTGAAGGGGCGCTATAACAAGTGCACATACAAACAAACAAACAAACAAACAAAGGGTATTGTACCAAAGCATCATCAAATGTTGGCCACACAACGACTGGCTAGTTCTCTCAAACATGCTATTGACAAATTTTGACTGGTTTCTGCCTCTGGGTGCTCTTCTCTACCTACAGGACCTCTACTGCCCCAACTGTGATGTGCAATAGTGATGTGCTCTCTGATTAAGCCAAACTCTTAGTATCTCACTTGTGGACTACTATCAAGCAGCAGCGCTCTTTCTCTGTTACCGGGGCTATAACCTGGAATCGACACCTGCTGTGATCTGTCAGGTGCCTGGAGGTTACACCACTATATTCCTTATGAACTTAAAAAGTGTCTTATTTAGCCATGCGCACTTCTGAGCAGATAACCTTGAAGAGGGCACTACATAAAAACGGCACTAAATAAAAAAATCATTAATAACAACAATAATAATATTGCAATTCAGTACTCTGTTCTATTCTTGCATTGTTCTCAAACTACCTTTAGAGCACAGATCTATAGTTAGACTTAATGTCTTCAGAGTTACAATGGCCGTATTTTTTAACAAGGGTCTAGTCTAAAGGTGGAATCTTGTGTACTTCGCCTTTGCTATTTTGCTGATATAGCTGCACTCTAATCCAAACAGCACAAACTTCAGCTTCGCAAAGCCAGAGCTGTTTATCCAATTGCAACATAATATAAAAACAAGTGGATGCCCTGTTTTTACTGTCACCACATTTGTAGGGCATTCTTCTTTCTCTTAAATCACAATTTGCAAAAAATTTAAACGTCTTTTCCAGGTGCCAACGCTATTGAGGTAAACCATAAATAAACGCAATATAAGTGTCTCATTAATAACTAAAAATCACCACCCACACATGACAACATTTATAAATTCCTTTACGTTTCACAGAGCTACCGGAAACATACAAATAGTTCAATAATCAAGCTGCAGGCCTAGAAGAGAAGTAGCATAAGTTAAAGTGACTCGTTTGATTCAGAAGGAAGCAGTGGGGCGATCATGTACTATCAGGGGACGGAAATTACTGAACTAAAGCAACATACACAGCAATAATTAGTAACGAAGATGAGTGAAGATTGAAGAAGGCAAGATTGACTTCGAGTGAGCCAAACTCAAAATTTATGAGAAACAGTGGAATGAAATACTACTGAGCACTGATATCAGATTCTGTCGTCCAGTTTGCGGTGCTGTGTCAACTATAAAGGTGAAGACCACCCGGGGCGATCATGTACTATCACGAAAAATACGTGCAATGACAACGCTGACGGCACTGCAAAAGACACTGTAATTTTCGTCCCCTGATAGTACACGGTCACTGTCATTCAGACGTTAACTTAAAACTTGCCAGTATAAGCCACAAAAGGGCATTGATAGTTTGTTAACAGGATAGAAATGATGCAATCATCATCTTAATCTTACCGCATGTTTGCCGGGCGCCTCCTGTTGGAATGTCGTGGCCAGGGAGATCGGAGGAACGACCGCCCGGCTTGTCCACTGCTTCGGATCCTGACCCGCGTGAAGGGCCTGCGTGGCAAAGTGAGGAAACGGTTTGAAGACGTTGTTTCCAGACATTTTGAACACCTAAACTCTAACTATAATCGCGTTTATAACCAACTGATCCCACAGCAACAGTCGAACTAAAATCGATGATCAATGTCCAACGAGATAATCATTGAAAACGCAACCTCATTCAGCACTCGCTGACCCTGACTTGATTTCAGGTCATGCGCCGTGACTTGACACAGATAGTCTGGCGCCAAGATCCCGCATACGACGACATAATTATTGAGGCGCTAGCACAACGGTTTTCTCTAGATTAATGCTATAAAAATTACGTCTGCCTTCTTTTCAGAGAATCTATAATAACACGTAGCTAGGTTTTTTTCTTTTAACTATAAAAATTTCACCACAATGTGTTTTAATGGTCAATATGAAAGATAAAACACTGGCAAGGTTATGTATGTTAGCTTTGTTGCCTACATAGGTCTACCAGTTATTTTCTAAGAACAGATAAACACGCTCTAGGTGTGCATTAAAATTGTCAGTTTGCCACTTATTTAGTACATAATTAAGATTGGGATAAAGTAGGGTAAGCAAATAAAAAAATATTCTTTATTAGACATCCAGGAAACACACAGTAGACTAGTTTACAGAAGAAATAATAGAAAATAATAGCAGTCATACATTCTTGTGAAAACTTCTTTTGGCATAGGCATCAACTCTATGAAAGGGTTAGATTATGTGATCTGGGTAAAGAATTGTATGGAGTTATCTTATACAGAAAGAGGAGGACGTGCAGATTGTGACAATGCTAAGGAAGATTATAGAGTAGAGATCAGAGTCGGCTCTAGAACAGAGTGTGTCAAAACTAGTTAAATCAGTAGGGGAGAATCTTGAACGGGTCAATTTTCTCAGAAGATCGTCAAGGTATTTACGCTCAAGGACATTTGCAAATCTCTAAAAAAAAGCAGGAGACATAAAGTAGTCGTGCCATGCAATGTCAAACAAACGCTGACTGTGGAGACCAAAACATATTTAAAGTGCAAACATAGATTGTCGGGCTATGCAGCATATTTTGTCAAAGTGAGCCTCAAAACCAATCCGGCTTCTTCAATAAGACTTAACCTTACTGGAGTATACCAATAAATATTTCGTGGAACCCAGTTGCACCCTATCCATGTAAATAAGTCTAATTATGACAACATGGATCCATATGGACATAATTATGGCTTCGTTCATTTACAGGATGTTCCTTTTTTATAATCAATATCTAAATAGTAGTTTTATCTGCACTAGTAGTAGGCCTAGTATTAAATAAAATGTAATAATAACTACAATAATAACAGTAATCAAATATTTTAAACAGCAAAGACAATTTTGTTATTAGTTATTAGTATATTTATTCACTTCAATTAGCAATGCAATCATATCAAGTCAATAACAAATGATATATATTACATAGTTTTGACACCAGTATGATGACCCTTTGAACTTCGAAGAAGACTGAACACATCAGACAATAAAATTTATTAATTAAACTGTCCAATTGCTATCAACAGTTAAAATGGTTAAAACACCCACTTGTAAAGCAGAGATTACAAGTTTGAGTCAATTACTGTGTTAATTTCATATAGGCAATTCATTCACCCATAGATGTTCAGTACCATCAATGTTCTGTCGTTTGGCAATTGATGCTTGGAGGGCAATGAAATATTGAAACCAAAGTTGTGATACTTCACACGTACACAAGGTCGACCCATAGTAAAGTTCGTTTGGCAAAACATTTCATCATTCATTGATAATTATTGTATCTGCCTTACTAAAAATTAATTTTATTCCAAGTAAGGCAACTTTGCTGCAGATGGCACAAGCTGTGTGATGTTGTGATTGTAAATTGGCACAATGTACAATTCGCTAACTTTGAAAGTTTCAAGTAACACTTAGAATGCTGATGTTGCTAACTGCTCAAACGTAATTAATGGCTATACTAATAAGTTCAACAGACATAGTTTATCATTTGGCAACATGAACATAACAGACAACCAATATTGTCCTGTTTAATTCTGTACGCAACCTTCTATCTTTTGGTGTCATAAGTTAAGAGTTTAGAGCTCATAAAATCGAGCAGGAAATAATACCAGATCTAAACATCTCGCTGCACACAGTGCTTTGGAAGAATGCTTCACAAAACATTTGTTGCTTTCGTAAAAGAGTAATGTAAACAATTCGTTGAGTCAGAAATACACCACAAGAGATTCTACAAAATGACTGGGGAAATGCACATAAAAGAATTTACAAGCACAAAGATATCATCAGATCCATATATACAACAGTTACCACTGCAGAAAACATTTAAATACACAAAGTTGCAATGCGCTAACCAGCATAAAATAAAAAGTCATTATTGATCTTGGTGCCATTCAAATATTGCAGAACAGAACAGACTTCTAATGCAGTACTAACATGTAGAAACGGTTTAATATGCTTCTACAGCCGAGTATTGATTAAGTCAATTGCAAATTACTCCCAACAGACCCTACCTAAAATACAATGCCGAGATGGTAGTAAATGGTATGAGAAATCCTATACCCTCTGGCATTAAAGGGTTAAATTCACTACACGTAAACAGTGGTGCTATAATAATACTTGCCGAGAAGTAGCAGAGAGGAGATTTTCCCGTTTGACGAACATGAAAGACAGATCTGTACAACATTCATTGTAAACGGATTTAAATATAAATTCCTGTTTCTTGTTCGCGCTGAAGCATCGGAGCATTCATAATTAATTATGCGTTTTGCTGCGGGACTGAACTGAACTCTTCGACCTCTGAGTCGCTCTGCAGATGTTTCAGTTCCAGTCGTTGTTCGTCGTCCCTCGCGACAAAGTCTGAACTACGCGACCCCGCAAGCAACGAACCGAGATTGAAGCGACGATTGTGGCTGCGAGAAGAAGCCATCGCCTGCTTACCTAAAACGAAAAAAGAAAAAGTCCATAATTATGTTTTGCGTTTACAAATATCCACTGAAACTATGGATGATATTTAACTCATAAGTTCTATGTATGATGTCAATTAATTTTACATTAGATATTCATAGACTTGCTTGATCACAATCAACTGTTATCACTTGGCATAAAATACAGTTTTAGTGTTTAGATCAGGCTCTTTGAAATGTAGATAGTAACATTTTTCTGTCTCTCAGACTTTAAAAAGTTGTACCTATTCAATGCTAAATCCTTCGTGAATTATTAAAAACTTCTTTAGCTCTGTTGCGCAAAAGTCAATTCCCCAGCTGTGCAAAGTTGTCTCTCCCACTATAACTTGGTGCAGACCAAAACTAGTCAGCAAACCAGAAGTTCTGTTTATGCATTTGTTCCAAATTGAGAATGTACGAAATTTTTTCATTCAAATGTCAAAGTGCAGGAAACAAGAGAGGCATCCCTTTCATTCAAATGTTGGCGTGGCTGAAAGTGAGCTGGGTCTGTCCATGTCTCAAACCCGGCATTCGCTAATGGTACTTGAATGGTACTGATATCTAGCACCCTCTGGCCCCAAAGAAACCCTGCCAATTTTTTCAAACCACTTTCAGCCCTGAATGTGGGACAAGGAAGAATTTATTTGCTTTACTCTGGTTCCATCACACTAACAAAAGTCTACAATTACGCAAAGTAGTTTAACGCTTTAATGCCGGAGGGTATAGGATTTCCCATACCATTTACTACCATCTCGGCATTAAAGGGTTAACAGCGTGCATTTGTAACAACAAAAACCAACAAACCTCTGCGACGTAAGCGAAGGAAAGTCAGTACGACGATCATGATGATGATGGGAACGATGATGAGACCACCGATGATGACCGTCGCTCCAAAGTACGTCTCCGCCTCATCCACAGCAGAATCCTCCATCTCGTTGTCTTCATCGCCGTTGCTGATCGGGTGGTAGAGCGCTCCTGCCTTCTTCACCGACTGGTGGAGACTCGTCGCTAGGAAGATTAAGCAAAAAAACCACATGTTTAAATTCAGAAAATCACTCATTTACCGCATGACTATCAACAGCACATGGATTGTCAAACTAGACCCTTTACCATCACTGGGTCCTACATATGTAACTCATCTTCCATCCACACATCGTGGGACTCTTCTTTCTGAATTGCTGTGTACATATCTCTCTCTATTTTTAAGACCTATCTTTTTCTCTCAGGGTTCTTGCACTGGGAGTGCTACTGAATGGCCATGCTGCAAACGGCACCCTAGAAGTTACCAATTAGTCATTACTAATTACATTACATTAAGCGGTTTAAAATCTTCGCCAATGCAGAAATTGTTTCAAGATGTCTGCATATTCAACAAGATGATAGACAATTAGTATAATATAACACATAAACATGAAACAGATCAAAGAAAAAGATCGGCAAGCAGATGGTGATTTTTTCGGATAGCTTTGTTTCAACAAACTATTACATAAGGTACTTAAGGAAGTTAAGGTTCTTACACATTTAGCTTAGTTACAATACATTACAATCTGCAGATCGCTTACCATTACTGATGATCTTAAATTGCCAGATTCGATTCGGTCCAACTTCCACAACGTAGATGAACCGTCCGTCACGACTGATCGCTACGTCGTGTGGATGACTAAATGACTGAAAGTCAAACAACATGACAAAACACCTGACGAAACATCTGATGAAATCTGCATCTAAAAGCATTGTTTGCAATTAAAAATGAAGCAATATTTCATAGGTAATTACTAATTAGGTATGGTGAGGCGCGGTTGTGTAGTGGTGGCGTCGTTGCCTTGGAGCCGGAAGGTTCGAGGTTCGAATCCACCTCGCCGCGTAAGGACCTTGGGCAAGTCCTTCACTCACAATTGCTCAGCGCTTTGGCGTGAAACTCCGATGCAGTGTCCGCTCTGCATTCGGGAGCGCCTCTGAGTAGCGAGAGCTTGAAGGGGCGCTATAACAAGTGCACATACAAACATTCAGAATAAAATGAGCACTATCAAGAGGTATTGTTATTCCGAATGAAGAGCACTTTCGAGAGGCATGGTATTTAGAATTTGAGATCCTTCAAGAGACTGTGTAATACTTAAAATGTCAAGAGAAATGGTGATACAGTGCTGATGAGTATTTTTCATCAGTATCAAAATAGGTATCCAACATACTGTTTTTGGCTGCCAAGTACCAAGTAGTTTGCCATCTTCCATACTGATGGTGGTTCCCTGCAGCTGTGCTTTTGTGTCGAGAACTGATGGACCAGAGACTGAATACAGGTTGCCTGAAACAACGAGCAGAGACATTCTCAAATGCTGTTTGGATGCAACCGATGGACACAGAAGATGACACAACATTCGTATTACTCTCCATGCCATCCAAACTGTAACTGTAATCTTGTAAAAGCAATCTTTGCAATAGTAATCTTGCAATTTGCAATTGCAATCTAAGTAAGTAAGAATGTTCTTCATTAGACTAGAGAAATATTTATGACAGGTAATACACCATTCTCATAATAAAACTTCTTTAAATTGCAAAGGCATCGACTCTAGGTAGGGTTAGATCATGCGGCCTGGTCGAGTATTGTATGGAGTGACCTTATTGGAAGGCCAGAGGTCATGAAAGATGTGACAGAGGATAGAGTAGAAAAGGGCAGAGTCAACCGTAAAACAGAGCCATCATAATAACAATAAACAGCAATATAGGAACAAAAAAATAAAAAATAAATAAATAAAATAATAAAATAAATAATAAGTAAATAAAGGATAAATAATAAATAAATAAATATATTATATGAAGCATCACTTCAAGGAAAAAACTCATCAGTGGTGCCCAACTAGAATCCAGTCAAAACTCTGCAACAAAAGAGGTCTGCAACCAGACACAATGAAGCGCACAACAATACAACAACCACCTGTTACTTCGCTGTATGCAACAGCAAACAGTCTTGGCTTGAACTCCGTTGGATGGATCTGACGCACGAACGTTCCATCAAACGCAAAGCATTGGATGCGTACGTTCTCTCGATCGGCGACGCACACTTCACGTCGCGTTTCCAACACGGCTAAACTATGCGGAATATCGAAGGTCGACGAAGGAGGAAAACCGTCCGCTGGAAGAAAGGAAAAAAGGAAAAAGGTTAAACAATGGAAGACAATAAACAGCTATATAGGAAAAAATAAATAATAGTTTAATGTACATACATGTGTCATTGATAGGCATTGGTCAAGAAAGACCCATGTGTTCTTAGTAAAAAGATAGAGTTGCATCTAAAGAATGAGTTGGTGGGTAAGGGAACCATTAGAGTGGACCAATTGCTAAGAACTTCTGCTACAATCTATTGAAATATGCTTAATGTAAAGTAACTTGTGAGAGTCTCAAACCAGGTTGAGGAAATGCATGCCAATTTCTCTTCTCACAACTCATTTTCTTATCCTCAGTTATAAATGTCCTTCCTTACCTTTGTCATTAGCCTAAGCTCTTGTTCTCTACTCTTGGATTTCAAACAAACCTTTCTGAATGTAACTAGCAGAATATTTCCAAACTTCTAGTTAAATACGTAGAGCTAAAATCTGAATTGACCACAGAAGCACTACGATTGGTCAATGAGAAGAGCTTACCAAGGACGCTGTAGCTGTGTTCTCCCCACTGTTTTATAAGTTTTCCGTCTTTTGAAAATTTCAAGATCCGACTGTTGCAGTATCTACAAGAGCACAGAGAGCATCCAACGATAAAATACTGATTGGATGCACAGCACTTCAAAGAGTACTTAGAAAGTAGTTGCATACTTGCCACTCTTCATAGAGAAGCAATCCCTTTTACAAGCTAGCTTGACAGACAATCATAGATAGAAGATGAGTTGTGTACCATGTCCCACATCATATGTTCTTTCTGGCAATCTTTCTTCTACCTTCACTCCTGCTTCTTCTCAAGGGGCCTAGCATAGTACACTGGCAGCATTTCTGAATGGTTCACCATACTTAAAAAATGCTCAAAAACAAAATGCAATACAAATGCATTCATTCGAACCAGAATTTCATTGCATCAAGGTAAAACCTCTTGCAGCATTACATTCAACCTTTTAGCAGCACGGACTCAGACAGAAAAAACAGAATAACGATTGAAAAAGCCGCTGACCCGTCAGAAACAAAGAACTCTCCGGAATGGAGAACCGCCACATCGGTTGGCTTACAGAAGTGTCGTTCATCATTGCCTGGTTCAAACCGAACGCCAAGAACCAAGTCTGGTTTAGTGGACGGATCGGATGTGGGCCACGTTCGACTGAATTTCATCACCTAAAACATAAGAGTAATCAAATTCAAATACAACATATTCTTTTGTTTAAAGAAAAAAAAGAAGTAGACAAAGACAAATTTTAGACAAAGTATGATGATGCCGATTATGATTATGATGATCATAGCGATGTAGATTGACGCTGATGATATTATTATATTCATTCATTATGATGTTTTATATAGCACCCATTCAGGTTACTACTCAGGAGCGCTGCTGACCATAGAGATGTACGCTATATATATAAAATATATAGGCTAGAGAGAATATGGCCTATCTCCGCTGCATAAAAAAGTGAAGTCATCAACAACCTTATAATATTAACGGAAATCACGCCAGTGACGTCACAAGCCAAGCGAACTAGACCCATTGAGATGTACGATGACGTATCGGCCCTGCAATCAGATTTGAATTCTCTAATTTACGGTTGGTGTGAGAAATCGCCTGTGATTGGTCGGGAGGAACTAGACGGTATGTGATTGGTCGGGAGGAACTAGACGGTATGGGATTGGTCGGGAGGGATTTTGAGAACGAAATTCAATGTATAGACGTGATATTCCCTCTAGCGTTATATTTTAATACATCTCTATGCTGCTGACCCAATCTCGGCTAAAGACGACAGTTTAAAGATTGCAACATGTCGTTTGGTGTTTCATTCCAGACCAGCAACAGAGAAGGTTGCACATTTCGTCTTCGTGTGCTGCCTGGTAGAAATACGTGCAGAGGAGACAAGAAGTTCAGACTACTAGAATTGCTTCATAAATTTGTTTAATACAATACAATATTACAAAAAACATGGATAGTAGGGTGGTCGTTAGAAATGAAAGTTGGAATCTACTGTTCTCCAAGTGTCCATTTGGTGCCATTCCATCCAGAAACATCACACAAAAAGTTGTGAGAGAAAACATTAATATTTAGGACTTGCGCAACGCCATCAAAGTTTTACCATGTACAAAAGAAGCGAAAACTTGAATTGCAAGCATAATAAACCATGCATCCTCAAATCAGAATTCAATACAATGTGACTATATTATTGCATACATGATTACCAATGATTACACTGTTTGGTGATCAAGATTGCAATTATTATTATTGCTGCTTAGGTATTTAATCAATGTCAATGTGACCTTGAAGACTCTGCGGCACTCTCTTTTGTTTGTGCTGAGAACGAATTGCGATGTTCTTCTACAACTTCTGATATAAATTGTTTTTGTTGTTCATTCTTGGTACTTGAGGCCTTGAAATGCTGAATAAGGGTGACACCTCGCTCAGCTAGATCACTGATAACCTTTATGGATCTCCAGCTTGTCGAGCTCTTCATGTAGTCTTCATGCTTTATCCGACCGTTTAACTGGATCGTGTTGTAGAAGTGCATCTAGTAGTTTAATTCAAGATGCAGAACAGGTCATGGGTTGAATTTATCACGAAATGATGTCGATCTAGCCTTTTTTGCGAATGGTTGGGAGAAGAGTTGTTGTATACGTTTGTGGATCTCAGATCCTTTTTTGTCCACTAGAACTGCTATGATCAATTTCTTCTCTCCCAATGACATGTCATTGTGAAAGAAACCTAAGCTTGCCAACAGCTTGGATAAATACCAGAGATTTCGGCCAAAGGGTGTCACAGCGGCATCAGCAATGACCTTCCGTGGATATAAAGAGAGATAAAACAGCAGTACTAGATCGTTCCTAGGATCAGTGGTTGCTGCAGTGCTGGTGGGGTTTGAAACTAATGGCGGCCATGTAGATGCATGTCCCAAATAGACTAATAAGCTTAATTAATTATTTCCGGATGCTCCCACACATATTCGTCATAAGATGAGCCGACTCTTTGACTATAATCGTTGCTGTAACCTAGAGGATACTTGTCTTGAAATAGCAACATCCTCAAGCAGTAAATTTCTCTCGTCGTCCATTTAGGCTACTGTTATTGAGGGGCTTGCAGCCGATGCTAGCTTCTTTAAACCTTGCCGGTCTGCAGCTTCCAGATATGCTCAGTCTCCTGAGTTGGAACTTTGTCAAAGAAGCTGCTTAGTAGTCTGAGTGATACTGTCCCTGATGCCAAGTTTTTCACGCTTATGATGATGGAACAGTACTTTGAGCAGTTCGCTGCTAGAACGTCTCTTCAAGATGGGAGTTTGGAACCTTTGAAGCTCTCCTCTGTCCTCTAGCATGCGATATTACCGCTAACGCTATTGTAATCGTCATCGCCTTCTCACTATTAGATGCAGACATTTAAATAATGTCCCTATAATGCTGTATATGTTAATAATAATTATGCATGGCGTTGTTGGAAACAAGTTCAGCAATGAACAAGCAAAACATGTTCAAGTGGTGAAGATAAAAACATGTCTGTAAGTCGATACAACAGGTCGAACAGGAAGGGAGAGCAAGGATATCCTTGTTTGGTACACAAACAATTACATAGAACCTTTGCATCATAACACTGTAAGCTTATAGGGCCTAATACATGATAAATTCTACAATGCATGAGATACTATACAGCCTAATATACATGTATAATAATAATAGGCCTAATGTATGTAAGACTATGTGTATTGTGTACGGTAGTGCATTGATGACTTGGAATGTAACTAATAAAAGATCATAACATTGGACAGAATAGATCATTTTTCGCAGGAATTCCCTCACTTGTCAATTACCGCTAAAATGCTCATAAAATAGATAATTAGCAATCACTGATGACAAAAACATTGTAGAATATACCTTTCAGCTGTGCCTAAGTAAGAATCATAAAATATTTCTGTCAGAAAACTATAATTCTAAGACTTTGAAGTAAATAATACTTATGCTCAAAATTACGACAATTATTTGTAAAATACTAAACTTCAACGACGTTGTGCAAGTCCTAAATATTTTTCAATTCTGATAATTTTTTGGCTACATAGGTTTTAGACCAAGTGGCACGGAATGGCGGGTTGGAGAAATATGAGCTCTTAAGTTGAAAATTTTCTATTAGAGATGCAACCACCCTAATGGATAGTTGTCAATCCCAAAAAATAGGTCAAAAACACAAAAAAGAAGTGATTCTATTGTGTTTTACCTGATGCAGAGCAACATCTGTGACCCAGAAGTTTCTCTCAGCATCAACGTGAAGTCCATGAGGCATATAGAAACTAACAGACACAAACATACACAGCAACGGACACACATACAGAAACACATCAACCATGGTTACAAAGCCAATAATATGCTAGAATTCTTGCAGGTGTGATAATAATTTAACAACCTAATATGTAATCAAATCCAAAATCTAACCTAATTATTATTATCATTATTATTACAATTATCATGATTATTATCATTTCAAAGATTAACAACATAACATCTTTAAAGTTTTCAATGTATTTCAGTTTGTTACCGTTTTTCATCAGTTAAATGAAAATGAACTGAAATACATAAAAAAACTTAAATAACCTAATCTGAAAACTTCAGTAAACTATGAGCCCCAATCTGATGCCAACTCTTTGCTGAACATGAAGAGAATGTAAATATTTAAGCACTGTCCAGACTCCAGAGTCAAATGTTCATATTTGGTTGTAATAATAACTCTCCATAGCTTCAGCGTGTTCAAATTATTTATAGAAATTTAAAGTTTACGACTACAATAAGTGTAATTAAACAATAAAAAATGACGATAAAGAGAACGTGCGTACATTCCATCGGCCCATTGTCTCACGACATCACCAGACGAAGCGTTGAACTGCACCATTGTCTTCTCACTGATTGGTCCTTTGTCTTTCTCACGCAGATTGTTCAACGCATCAAATGATCCTTTGTTCCACACTCGGCTTCCACGATGGAAGATGTAAACGTCTGCATCACCAATTCCAACGGCAACACCCGATATCTGGCCGAGCGTCAATCCTCCAGATTCCATCTTCTTTGTCCACGTATCAACTGTCTCCAGTTCTACGTTTTCAAAGTAAAAGACAGCTCATCACAAGTGAGTCACCTCCACGTTGATTTTCTAATGAATTGTCAATGAAAAGATGAAGTGAGGTTGATTTAATGGATGAGGTTATATAAGGAAGGATGTGGTTAAGTAGGATAAAGTTAGTAGGGATAAAAATGAGGTAAGTCATTGAAATGTTTCATCCTGTTCACCCATTGTCATCAGCATTCTCACCACTTTGCCATCATCATTGTCATCATCATCATCATCATTCATTCATTTTTATGCTCTGTTATCATTGCTATGCTCTTCATTATCAACAGCAAATGCCTAAGTGAGAAAGGCAAATGAAAAGATATGTTAACACTTTCCCAATAACTCAAATTGTTAAAATATTCATCATCATTAATTCTACAGCATCATCACGATGAATCCACATTAGAGGAAAAACAGTCATTCTTCCTTTACTTATCCTCGTCGTCGTCGTCCTCATCATCATCATCATCATCATCATCATCATCGTCATCATCATCATCATCATCATCATATTTAAAATATTTGAGGCAAGAAAGACGTTTTCTGTTTAAAAGCAATGAGTTGCTTTGTACAAAGCACGCACAATAACCATTAAAGTCAGGTTTTCAATCAATATTTTACGAGACAACTGTCTCCACATACATATAAATAGAAAACCAGATTAAATTTTGAAATAAAAACGAGCACAATCAGTACTCGCATAACGAGAAATCAATAATACAACAGGTAAAACAGAAAACATAAAGTTTAACACCTTGGCAAGAGTTTCTGCATCAGAACACACACAGCAAAATAACTATCACAGATTTAACATCAAAAGATTATGCACGTCAAATGATACAAGGCAAAATTCATATCAAATAGCTTCTTTGAAAAGTCATCCACTACTGTGTCATTTCCCAAAGGCTGGAAAATTATATACTTGTAGATACTGCATCTTCGACCTAGACCACCTTTGGACTACCCTTTTGACTCAATGCAGCGCTCGTGAATAAGCTGGTGCCCCTGCGCTTGGCTTTCAAGTAGTGCTTTAGACGTTTCTAAATTACAATTACAAGCATCACAACCAGGGTTGACGAGAAAAATTTCAGGCCCTGGGTAAAGCAGATATGGGTCCTAAACTATCTTAAAATTTTTATGAGAAAAGATTTGTTAAAAACATATTGAAATAATAAAAGTGCATGCATGACATGCGATTTTATATTTCTAAATACAATATGATTTTATTCAGTCGTATATTTGAAGTTTTAAACTCACAAAAATTATATTTAAAAAGACACAAATCAAAAACTTTGTATAAGTGTATTGCATATCTACCTAGCCAGGGCCCATAAAAGTCGCCGGTCACAACCAGTCAGTCAAATGCATCCAATGAAAACAGAAAAGAAAATACATTTAGTAATCTTTAAATGAAACAAAATTATTTAAATCAAACAATTACTTCAAGAACAATTAGAGCAATTTTAAGCTTAAAATGCTGCTACAAACACAAAAACTTAAGCAACGCACAATATCTAAGTCAATGCACAAAAGTGAACAAAATCATCTGCTTTTTATCAACAGATGTCAATACTCGATGTAACCATAGTAACTGGTTTTGTGTGAATAATACAGGTAAAATAAGAAGTTTATTATAAAGTTATGAACACTCGCACAATCATGATGGCAAGAGGGGCAATTCCCACTGGAAAATTGACACCTGTTTTAAATGCACTATTTGGTTTTTATAGAATTTATTGCACTACAGCAATAATGATACTAATGACACAAAAAGTGAAACCAAGCAATTTACATGTAGAAACTTTCTTGATTTCTTACTTTGCTTTTTCAAATTCTTGCTAAACATTTAACTGTGACCACTGTGTTTTGCCCCTCTTACAAAAATATCCGCAGGCGTCGATAATGGATATAACGAGTAACATAGTTGACGTAAATAAAACATAAAATCAGGGATTCATGACTTACAGATATATTATTCTACTAACATTCGGAAAACACAGACGACTGAAGCCATGCAGGAAAATGCAGGATCAAAACGGAACATTCCAAAAGGAATCATGCAGATCGCACGCAAACATCGAATCGTCCAACTTACTACTCTTTGAATTTCTGATCACTGTCTCCATGACACCAGCAATCAATTGCGTTGAAGCCGTGGTAGATGGCGCAGCGGATGCGGTAACCACGGCGATCGTCGTTGAACTTGGATCAGTCGAGATGGAAGAAGAATCCGGTTGATGATCCACGATCGGATTCGGATCGTCCGCAGGATCCGCATACGGATGCTGGTTTCGATATCCCTGCTCCATCACCTCCTCCTCGTCATCCTCCTTAGCGGATTCACTCGGCTGCACATACTTGCTATCCCGATCATGCTGACTCCTCTGGTTCCACTGCGCGTACTGGTTCCCCTGCATACGCTGGTTCCCTTGGTTTCCACGGCTGGACAGCCACCTTCCTCGATGGGTGTTTTCGAGCAACGGCCCGTCGTAGCTTGGCCTCGCCGGGTCTTCTTTTAATACGTATGAATCGTCTGCGACATAATCGTCACCTCTTCTCACCGACCCGCTAGAATTAGACCCAGCACCGTTGACGAAATCGGGTTGTTTACCTTCGTATGTGTTGCCCTCGGCAATGTCGTTGAGAGAAGGGTTTGGTGGAAGCGTGACGTCAGAGTCGGCGGGGATCTGGTCGAGTAACGCTGGTTCTCTGTTGTCGCTGCACGAGTAGAACGAGGCACCAGTGGATGGGTCCGTGTAGTACATCAGATAGAAGTTGCACATTTCATCCTCGTGTGTTGAACTATGAAAACATTGATCATCTGACTATTATTCATATATCAATATCATGCATTAGTGATGGTGTAAAACATATGCCATTCAATAGCCAGATTTATACAGATAACAAATAGCAATTGATAGCACAGTGGTCTATTGCTCACTTGCTCTTGACTCAAAAACTAATAGACAATATGCTAAGTACAGCTTGAAAACTATATAAATTAGAATGGTTCCTTGGAGACTATAGGCTATTCGACTGCTAGACTTATATTGTTCCAAAGTGGTAATGCTGCTTGTGTTTCAATTCATGACAGTTTGAAACGAATTTTAATTGAATCATATGGTAGGTAAGACAAAGTGCTGTTTGCAATTTGTAAAACTAAGAATACGCCTTCCTACTACTTACTTAATAGTCCAGAACTTCCTGCTAAAAGCTGTGTAACCACGTTTATAATCACATGGATACAAAATAAAGCAGAAGAGGATGATGCAAGACTTAAGTCAATTTTTTTACCCCATCACGGTGTCTTTGTCAGATTTCGACGCATCGTACGTACACCGCGCAACCTCAAAACCAAACAAACACACAACTTATACACATTGCAAAAATAGAAATAATTTCCTTTGGTGGCCATGTCTAGTGCCATTTGCTTTTAAATGACAGTGGGGGCTGATCGGTTGTATTATTTTTCTATATTATCCATTGGCAATAGTAATGGCTGTAGAAAAATAAAAATGCCAATTGACCTGCAATGTCACAGAGAGAACAGTTGTGAGTTTCACATGAAAAGGTCACTGTGTAAGGACCTTGAGCAATGAGCAAGTCCGTTAATGACACTTCATGCTGATACAAGGCTAAGACCAGAAGTATTTCAATCGATAGCTTAGTGAAATATGTTTATGACAAGGCATTAAATTGGCCAATACTATTGGATGCATAAAGCACAACATCTGTGACAAAGCAACATTAAAATAAAATAAGCAAGCGCATAGTTCTATGGTAAGGCTCTCAGACCTTGATTATAATCCTATTAGTTAAGGAATTCTATTTGGTCTGCCATCATCATAGTCAATAACTGAACTAAATTTAATAATTTCATAAAATGAAACATATCAAAAACCAATTTTATTATCTTACCAAACCATCGTCCTTTTTTATGGAGTATTGTTCGGTTACTGGCCAAAATGCCTGAAACACACATGTGCAATAATTAATGGATCTTCTTTGAATAAGAAAATTCAGCGAATGAGGTAAACAGTCTGAATGAGACAAATGGGTGCAAGTCAGAACTAGAGCCAAATTGTGAGTTTTTTTAAGTTGTGCAACATGGAAAAGTTGGAGGACTGAAAACGATTATGGAACAAAAGTAATATATGATAAAAGTCATGTCCAAAAGATTGACAGAAGCCAAACCAGAAAGTTTATGAAGCAAGTCAGATCAAATTCAGATTTATAACCACAGGAGGTTTTAAGAGAAATCCCCATGAAAAGATCGCTAGAAAATTGACATTAATTAAGAAATGAATGAATGACAACAGCAAGGTAAATTCCTATACAAGAGAATCACTAAAGTGCAGAAAGTATATCCAATAAACATGGCAGCAGAGCACAGTGAGATATCCACTATTATCCATGTCTTGCAGATATGACACATGACACAGCCCTGGTAGAGACTTCACCCACATATCACATGACATCTTAATGAGACCTCACCTGGCTTCATCTTACCTGAGGCCAACGTGGGTCACCCTTGCCAAGCAAATGCCAACTTCCATTGAACATGTAACCAGATATAACTCGACCTACAAATATCAAAATAACATCGTGAAAACAGTAACCAATTTAAAAAAAGAAATGATCTGGCATCAACAAAGATGAAGCCTAATCTAACAAAATGATTTTTAAATTCATAATTAATTTCTTTATTTAACTTGAATTTAAATAATTTGTGATTAAGATTTCAGATTACTTCAAAACCCGAAAAATACTGCTTGCATGATATTAACTCATTCCCGCCGGAATTGTTCCGATACCTATTGGGTTTATCGGGTCACCCGCGACCCGATCCGGCGGGAAAGAGTTAAACAGGACTTACTAAATAATGACAATATTATGTTTCTAAGCCACAGCCATTATTCCAAAGGAACTTTTGAGCAAACACAAAATTGTTGAATCCCAACAGCTTAACTTCATGATCATAGTTTTTCCATATCTTTCTAAAGTCCAAACCCTGGTAAGTGTAATCTCTAATCATAATTTTCTTATTAATTCTCTTAATTTTACTTGCCAAGTTTCTATATACATATTTGTGCATGTATGTGTGTAATATTGTGTATGGATGTCTGCATATCTGAACAAATGTATGAGCCATCAAAAAATTCAAACAATAACAAGAGCACAATTACAGTCAGAGAACCACACCGAGATTGCTCATTGAGCTGATAACATACCTAGCGAGTGAGCATGCGTTCGAAATGCAAACGGATGCAGAACAGCATCTGCCTCAAAATAGCACGATACATCGCCGTGAAATTCTGTAAAACATGAAACAAAAGTAATGTAGGAGAAATAAATGCAGTACATCCCAAAAATACAACATCCAACAACATATTCAATAAATGTCAAGCATTCTATGATGAGAGAACCAAAAGAAGGCAGTCAAATTAGAAAGACAATTACAGGGTGGGCCATAAAAAAGTAACCACCTACGGTTTTTTGCCCATAACTTGGCCAGAAGTAAGAATTTGGAAATGAAATTTTACATTCTCAAAGACAATTCATATCTACATATGATGGCCAGATTTCATCAACATATTTCAAACAGAGCAAAAGTTATATCACTTTTAGTGAGGCAACCCACCGTTTTTTGACGGTCCTACCTAAATATTATGAATAATGAGTAAACAATTCTGCTTATACTGCACAGAACAGTCCAGCGATTAAGCTGCTAGACGGTAAATCAAACGATAGGAGCAGAAAAAGGTGATGAGATTTTTGCAAATCTGACAATAATTTAATGTGAACAGTGAACAAACACTGATCAAATATTGTCAGTGAGACGATCAGATCAGATCAGATCTGACCTTTGGACCACATGTGCCAAGAACAAGAAAAACGCCACTAATGCTTCATCCCCATAGGTCCCTTCTGGGGATGAGCAAAGATACCTGAAGATAAAAAAATGAATACAAGGAAATTGAAATAAACAGCACTTACTCTGCGCATGCGCTGGGATCAGAAGACTGTTGACGACCAGAAGAAATATTCCAGCAACATACTTCTGCCTAAACAATACACAAAGAATGAATGAAAGAGACCAGACAATCGGAACTCCATTCATTGATTGATTGGTGAAACTGGTTAATGTCTAGTGGATCATTATGACACCACAGAAGTTTTAAGACTGCATTCACATTATAAACAACACAACACTTTTTAAATATTAGCAAATGTTCCACAAAATTAATCTTTGAAAGCCAACTGTACTTGATTCCAAAAGAAATTCTAATTCTAATTAAACATTTTCTCAGTCTAATTTTTAAGCCTAAACTATGACATTAGAATCCAGCATGACGATGAATTCACAATTTCTCCATTTTCTAGGACTTCAAAATTCTCTTAAAGTCAAAATAATCTTGAAAAAGGCTCGTGTTTCAGACTTAAATTTACATAATTATAGCTGTTAATCAACAATTTGGGACAACCACCTTTGTTGCGTCACAGAAATACTGACACCAGAAAAATCTTTTTGCAAAGCATCTAAAACACAAACAAATCACAAAAAGCTTAAAGAGAGAGTATCACTGAAATGCAAACAGTTCTAAGCAATTATTTGTTTCAACATGAATGCCATCACAAAATAAAGTCTTCATCCAATATATTTTAAACAAATTAATACAAGTCTGCTTTGTTACATAGTATTTTATATGATATTAACCAACAGCAAAGTGCCCCACCATTATTATCAAAGAATAGTTTACCAATATTTGCTACCTATTTGTATAAATAAATACTGGTTCATACTTCAGTAGATGAGCCTTGTCTATATGAGTCACAAGTAGGGGTTGGAAATTTGACTTAATTGTCGCTGGATGATGATTTAAAATTGGTTAAGAATAAAAGCAGGTTTTATTCCGGCTTTGAAACAGACATCCTAGTTCGCAAGCAATTTAAAAGCAGCCTCCATCAAGGAAGTTCATAATTGATCATTTCGCTTATAATTAATTTGCTTCTGAAGGCACAAAATAATTGTCAAAATATTATGGCAACTGCATGGCTACAATTCGAAATGTATATAAGTACTGTATGCATGTTTGCTTAAGTATACAAATGTGCATGTATGTAAATCTGCATGTATGTGTGTGTGCATGTATGCATGTAGGCACGGATAGATGTATGAATACATATATAATCAATTACCTTTAAAATGAGCTGATATCAGTACAGAAACATGTCGGGCTAAATGCAGAGAATTACATCCTGATTTTGCATAAACATGACATCCAGAACAAATAAACCAGTTGGTAAAAATATCTACGAAATTATCCTCAGCATAAACGATATTACAAGGAATAGCAAATGCAGCATATGTAGCAGATTTGACACAAAAGAACAAAAGTAAATAGATAATTTATGGATCTCAAATAACTGGTCGAAAATGAAGGCAAATGAAAACTGTAAGGAGAACAGAAATTCTTCTTACTTGCAAATGGTTTCGTGTAGTGAACTTGAATGACCAAATACTTGACGCTGGTGCCATTGCCGATCCGAAAACCCACATCTACAACAATCATACCATATGCAGCATGTATCAAAATGCTTTTCATAACGGCATAACCATAGTACCATGTATTTAGATAATTACCCTGCCAATGGCCCTCTGACAACCGACCGGTCCTCCACACACAGCATGGTGGTGTAGTGGTGGTGTTTGGTGCCTAGCAGCTGGAGAGTTCTAGGTTCGAGTCCACCTCAAGCCACCGTGTAGGGACCTTTTGCAAGTAATTCACATGCAACTGCTCATGAGCTTTGGCATGAAACGCCGATGCAGTGTCTGTGCTGTAGTCGGGAGCACCTCTGAGTAATGAGTCTGGCTATGGCAAATGCAAGAAATAAATAAATAACTGTGGATCCCTCAAAGCCATGGGTCCAGGTACTGGCATCACTCTTGGCATCCACCTAAATGAGAGAACGCAAACATAATTTATTATGTACAGCAGCAAACACATAGCAGAAAGAGAAAACGATCCAACCTCACTGGTCTACACCATATCACCCTCATGACTACAATCACCACGTGCATTCCTACACAGATACATGAACATGTGCATGCAAGAGTCTCATCACTATGTAGGCATATGTTGAATTACCATCTGGGAGATCAAACGGTGGAGCATTTCGTGCCCAGGCGTATACGATCTGACCATTATGACATGCCTCGTGGCAATTCCTCCTAGAAACCAGAAGTAACAGACAGATCCAACAGATAAACAGAAACAAGCAATATTCCAAACTTTTCCTATAATTACTTTTGCTGTTAACACGTCTGTGCCTTCTTTATCCTTCAATTTAAATAGGTAACCAAATTACTTGTGAACTGAAATTCCACGTAACAACTTTGATGCCTTACACAATGCACAACAAATACTGCAGCCATGGAAGTTGCCAATTAATAAATAATAATTTATGAATTTGCCAATATACTCAGATCTCTAGATTCAGGTCTCTAGATTCACCAAGGTTCTATAATTCAACATACAAAGTGAAGACACAAATATATTCAACTACTATCAAAGTTCTTTAGAATACAGAAGATCAGTTCTTGCTTTATGCTATCGATTTGGTCGCCATGTATGCCTTCGCTTAACTGCATGTAATGAAACCATCTAAAAAATAAAGGGTAGGCCTAGCAAAATGGTAGCACACAAAGATATGCATCCACATAAACTACTAGGAAATCTATTCCAGAAGTTTAAGCGGCCATCAATGTTTCATTGGTGCATGTCAATGACAATGGCCTATACCGTAGTTCATTGTTCAACAAGGTTGTCACTTCAATAACACAATGGATCAGTAAGTCGTAGTCTACCGATCAGATTATAAATCAACCGTGGACATATTCAGCTCATGCACACCTGCCACAATGTGTCACATGTCACTCATTGAGATGTAGAGCGTGCATTCAGTGCTAGAAATAAATCTCTAATAAAATTTGTGTTTTTTTAATGCTAATCCACAATAGGTCGGTGAACTGACTGACCTTCTGACTGTTGACATGATTATTACTTGACCTAATTATGACCTGACCTAATTATGGTTTGACCTCATTATGGCTTGACCTCATTATGACTTGACCTCATTATGACTCAATCTGAATATGGCTTGACCGGATTTTGGCTTGACCTCATTGCGGCTTGACCTCAATATGGAGTGCCATTGCTTGACGCCTCCAGCATAAGATGCCAAATCTGTAATAGATACTAAGCAATGACAACGACAGATATTAGTAAATACGAAAATGTATTACGAGCGTCAAAAGACCAATTTATACACAAATTAAGAACATACCAATAACTATCAGATGCGGCCGTTTGGCATCCAGTCAGTATGAGATGATGTACAGTTGCACCATTTGCCAATGCTTCAAATTTCACTGCAACAATTAAAAGACAATTCTGAGACAACATAAGACACACGTATACAGACAAAGCCAGACAATGCCCTGCACGTCAGCTGTCGAGATTTATTCTGCATCTGTTAATACTGAACAACTTCACTGATTGTGAGACAAATTTATGCAGAAATGTAACAGCACTTGAAAATAAAGAGACATTGAAAACAGATAACACTGCACAGTAAAATAAACAAAAAATAACAGTGAAATATATATAAAATTATAGCAAAAAATGACAAATGTTACAGTGAAAACGGATAACATCAGAGTGAAAATCTAGGTAACATCACAGTGAAAATAGAAAAAAAATTATAGCACAAACTTTAAAGCATTGATGTGAAAAAGGACAACATCAAAGAGAAAACAGAGAACATTACAATGAAAATAGTTGACTTTACAGTGAAAAGAGATACACAACAGTGAAAACAGATAACATTACAATGAAAATAGTTGACTTTACAGTGAAAAGAGATGCACAACAGTAAAAATAGATAACATCACAGTGAAATAGATAGTAATTTCAGTAAAAAGGAACCAACAGCACAGAGAGAATAGACAACACTAGTGCAAAAATAGTCTTGCCTAATACACTGGCGCTACCATATCTTTACTCTTAATGAATGAAGAAAGACATTGAAGGCACGAAGTAAGGAAGGAAACAGCCCTGAGGAAGGCAAGAGGGAAAAACAAGGAGGCAGAGAATAGATAAAAATAGATCAGTATCACTGTGCTTGGGAACCAGAAAGAGGATCTTATAGAAAGTAGAATTTAGTGCATGATTCAAATGGTGCCCATAACTGTTACTGCATCTTTTAAACATCAAGCAAAGCAATTGTTCTTGGAACTCCGCCACTGGTTGCACTCTGCCAGTGCTAGTCCCAAGCCTGGATAAGGGCTAATGGTCTTTGTTACCATACAGTGACGTTAAACTGCAACTACTACTAATTGTTCTTGTAAGCTCTGCCCCCCAAAATACCAGGATGATAAAACCGATGATTGATGAAAAGAAACAAAGTCTGACCAACTGACCGATATAGAGTTCTTCCTCGGGAACTTTCCACGCTTTGCACATGTAATCGTCCTCCTTTAGAATCAACAAACACACTTTTTAAGTCCGTCAACTCCTAATTTACCCGGTAGTAAAAATTATTCTTAAAATGCTCACCGAGCATTTCTCATCATCAGGACATTTACAGACCCTTTACGTCAACATATCTCATGCTCTTCCCATCAATTGTACATTTTATTAATCAAATGAAATACTTTAACTATGCTCATTGTTCACTGTATAATATATATGTTATAACTTCTGCTGTGTTCCTTGATTGATTGAGTGATTGAGTGATTCGTTGATTGATTGCTTGATTGATGTCATTGTGTGCACAATCCAAACAATATAACATCAGACAAAAGAAAAGCTAAATAACATGAAAAAAATAATAAATTGGATAAGAAAATCAAAGAACAATTATTCTAATGCTAAAATCAAAATGTCATCAAGTTCTGTGTGAAAAAAAAGCAGATCAACAGAAATGACAGAAATGATTTCCATAAAACACAGCAAGGCAGGCAATCAATACTTTCAGGTAGACAGGTGTTGAAATCTAAAGATTTCCTTTCAGTCGTACAGAATTCTTTCATTCAAGTAAGAATACCATAAATTTATATGTGACTTCTGTCAAGAAAATGGACCACCTGCCCTTTCTAGCTCAACAGGAAAACGAATTTCTACAATTTTTAAAGCCGTGATGATTGATTTCTGTATTTAATTAATGTAGCTGCGCCTCTGGCTCATTGTTTTACAAGCTATAACAAGTATAACATTATGCCACATAATGTATTAGGGCCAAAAATTTAATTATTGCATCAAGTAGAAACATGGTGAATTTTTACAGGTCTGAGATTTCCTGTCAAATGATTTTTTTTTTTTTACAAAAGACAAAATTTTGGACCAAACATCCTAAACATTTTCGATGACATTCCTATGTTATTAATGTACAATATCAGTTTATGGAAACTGTCGAATAAGCTCATTCTCTACAGCGGTTTCTTTTCTTGGTCAAGGTCACATATATATAGGATATTTTAGCAATGAATTTCAGTGATACAATTTAACAATAAACAATGTATAAATATAAATACCAGTACAAGACGATAGAAATCAATAGTCACGGGGAAGAAAGTGGAAAGCCACAGGTCTCCTATTCCAGATAGTTGGACTCACCACAGAAAATGCATTCTACTGCATGGGTGTAGCACATGAAAAAATATATATTTATCAGATATATAATAACTTAGCAACATAGGATGAAAGCCTTCTTTAAAAAGTTTAACTGACCTGAGCTGGTTGTACTCCTGGCATCTGTATATCGTAACGTATTGGAACTCGATTAATATTACTATATGGAGACTGCGTTGATTTGCTCTCATCTGCTGCATCGTCGCCATGGTGACTCTCCGGAGAAAGTAATTCCCCGACACTTGAGTTCACGACAGAGGTCACCATCCATAGCAACACATTCCACTCAAGAAGCGCGACGATCGAGTTCATCTTACGTCAGATGATACGAGAGAACAACGTGGAAGTGTTCAAGGAAGCTGTGAATGGTCGATGTGATGATGGAGACATCTGGAGCTTAAGAACGTCAGCGTCCAGAAAATTCAATGCAGAATCTGAAAGCAAACATGAGATACATGTATGCAAATGTGATGTAATGGTGATGTTTCATATCAAATGAATGCCTGCATCCCGCTTTCAAACTGTACAGGCACAGAAATAGAAACTACATACATGTATGAAGAGAAAGTTGATTGTCATGAATCAGTCATTGATCAGTGGGAAAAATTGCGAGCAAGCAGAAGTCTATAAATAACTACATGTAAAAAACAAATATAGTAACTGAAAGCATATCATAAAAATGAAAGCATATCATGAAACTAAAAGCATATCATGAAACTAAAAGCATATCATGAAACTAAAAGCATATCATGAAACTAAAAGCATGCAATGAAAATGGAAGTACTTTTAGACTTGTATCAGAAACCTTACTAAGACTTTAAGAAACTAACAAAATAAAGTACCTCCGAAACATATTAGTTAAGGGTCTCAAAATCATCTTAAGTAGGGACATCATTGAATTGGAATTATGCAGACCACGATAAAACAACTACATCAGCATCGATGATAATAACACTGATGGTGTGCATGATGGTGATGAGGTGAAGGGATGGAGAAAAACATCAATTTACAATCTGATCAGCTCTATATGTACTTTCTTAAATCCAAGTATTCATTACTTTTAAGAAAATCTTCACATTCTGCTCTAGTTTCTACTCACTTTCATGGCATGTCAACAACACAACGTATACCAACAGGCAAGACATTCAACGTAACTACGAGAATTCTAGCAATTATACCAGATGAAACCATGGTGCAATTCATTATTCAAACATCCAGCTCAGCAAGCAATAACTGGTCCAGAAATAATTGCTCCGCTTGACTGCTGTGATCATTGAATTAATTAGCCTCAGGGTGTTCTAGAGAATTTACTATGACAACTACCAGCGCATACACACTGGACAAATAGCAGCATCTACCATTAACAACAGCCTGCCATGCTGCAGATTGATATGCACACACACTGTCACACAGCAATATCTCAAACATATTTAGCCTCCCTATTCATACTCCTTAATGTGGCCAGAGTGTCAATAAGCGACCAAGCTCTGCCATCCTCTCTGGTAGTGTATCCTCGTCTTTCTCTCGTCTAAGAACTTGCCTTTTTTCTCGAGGTTGAATGCACTGGGAGCGCTTCTGAAAGGCTCTTGCTGAGAGAGGTGCTTTATAAATGGTCAGATACAATACAAGCTACCACTGAACTGAACAGTGGACATGCCAGCATCATCTATATGTTTTCAATGAGACTGATGCACATATTAAGTGTACAGTAGTATGAAATTGGAAAAATACACATAAATTAATTTTAAAAGTAATATGACAATGACATGCATACAACAAAAACCAAAGTCTGTATATAAAGGACAAGTTTATTATTTTGGACATAATTATGGAGTAACAATTTAACTGTTCATCTGTACATTACTCAGCTATGATAAACTCACCAGACAGACAACGTTTCAGAATAAAACAAATACAGAGTTCAACTAGGGTTAAAAACTTAAGTGAGTTATTTTGGTGTCTTTCTGAAGAAATACATCAGAAGTTTCACTGAGCACTACTTTTATCATGACACAAATGAAACACCCAGCAGAGCAACATTATATTAATGTGAACATCTATTTTTCCTCTTGCCGATATGAAACTGACAGAATCCCAACAAAACAATTACCATGAACAATTATTACAGATCAATCCTATTGGTTGAAATTCTTGAAGCAGCTTTTCTGCAATCAACTCAGTCTAGCAATTACAACCAGATCACTCATGCACCGAGCAAGAGCAACAGGAAGCTTACACCAGCTGACACCAGAGTAGTAAACATGCCATGCATAGCAATTAAATAGACAGCACAGGATTTTATTAAATAGGTCCCGTAATTTCATGAACGTTTGTAAATGAAAATCTCACAAATGTAGGCCTATGCACATTTCAAATTTGCTTTATATAAATATTATGTGCATATAAATTCGCATGTGAGCAGTCCTACAATCCTACATATACGCATACGAATTTTATCTCAAGAATGGTCACATAATTATGTACACAGATGTCAGTGTATGCAAAACTTGTGCAATTCAATAACCTCATAAAAGAGCTCTCTGCATAAATGATATAAAGTCAGAGCTTGGTCAAATTGCTTGCTGTAGCTGGACCAGGGCTGCATTTCGAATGACCTTAAGTAGTATTCCTTGACATGGGAGGGCTAAACTGATGGTCAACTTGTTTTCCTCATCAGTCTCTCATTCTTTAAATACATTTTTTCTATCAGAATTTCAGTTATGAGAGGTGCTACTTTAAATACATTTTTTCTATCAGAATTTCAGTTATGAGAGGTGCTACA
Source organism: Lumbricus rubellus (assembly GCA_945859605.1). Taxonomy (NCBI): domain Eukaryota; kingdom Metazoa; phylum Annelida; class Clitellata; order Crassiclitellata; family Lumbricidae; genus Lumbricus; species Lumbricus rubellus. The sequence continues at coordinate 9,439,803 of OX243814.1, read as the reverse complement.
TAAATCTACAGCAGACATGATGCGATTGTGCCAATCAATTCAAGACTTTTCTGTTTTGCTGGAATTGACATCAGTGTAAACATGATCTCCAGCAACCAACAAAAACTAAGTCAGAGGAATACTTGAGATTAAATTCACAAGTGCTCAATAAAACTTGCACATGCTTAAGTTTTGGTTCTATTCCAAGTTCTGATCTTTTTCTTTAAGCACTCTGAATTTGAAATCCTTTGTATAATGCTGGGCTACAAAAACTTACGTCACAAGCACTTTATAATTTATACCCATGGATGCTTCTCAAGATGCACTTCAGAAAGTGTTCTTCGTCTTAGCAATTAATGTGTAATGCAAACCAAAGTGTAATCATGCAGTTGAATAAACAAAGAACAATTATCAATCGCTTTAGCTTTCTAAATAAATTATATTCGCCAAATGTTGCAAGGTTTTAGCAATGGTTCAACACAAGTTCTATTGACGAAAAGAATTATTCCTAAATAGAAGTCAAATTACTTAAAATAATTTTGAATTAAACAGAAATGGAATAGATGAAAATATTCTTGCTTAAATTTGAGCTTGCTTCATGAACATTAAGTGCCTCATAAATAGAAGATGCATTGATAAAAACTAGTTGCTGCTCAAATAAAAACTGGATTGCTGAAACGAATTTTTGTCTAAATTAATGGAAATTGAACAGATTACAAGATTCATTCCAAAGTAGAAGCCGGATTGATAACAAATAATTCTACTGCGCCAAACGAAAAATTTAGAACGCTAAAGCGATATATTACTAAATAAAACATATGCTTTCTTACTTACCTAAGTAAATACTTACTACTTACTTACTTACATGGAATAATTTGTCCGACGCCTATTCACAAAAATACAATATCAACTTCTGCATAAATAAATTAAAATTTCTCCTGATAGCATATGATCGCCTGGTAAAATTCTATAACGACGCGGTAGCAAGTAAACATCATGGCAACCAAAGATCCGCTCATAATAGAGCGCGGTCACGTGACGGCAAAAAATAGCCCAATATTTTCGCGGCCTACGGTGATGCATACGCTAATGTTTTCGCGAAAGTAAGTAAGTAAAAATACCATGAAAAGGTTATTTTCATAAATATTAATACGCTTAAATCAGCTAAAGAAGACAACGAAATCGATGGACCTTAACACATTGGCCGCCATCTACGAGATATGTCGCGGTTTATTACAATATCGTTATCACTAATTATTTAGCGACGCAAGGTATCGGTTAGGGCATCCAGCTTCCATTTCAGGTGTAAAAATATCTCCATCGAGCTTCCATTTCAGGTTTAAAAATACACGCATCCAGCTTCCATTGCAAGACTATAAATACACGCACCCAGCTTCCATGTAAGAACTATAAATACACGCATAATTATCATATATAGCTAGTGGCCTCTAGCGAATACTTATATCATATCATCACCGTAGGCCGCGATAATATTGGGCTATTTTTTGCCGTCACGTGACCGCGCTCTATTATGAGCGGATCTTTGGTCGCCATGATGTTTACTTGCTACCGCGCCGTTATAGAAATTAACCTATTTTTCTCCCAAACCACCGACTAACAATTAGCTAAAGGATTTTATAGAATCTTAGTATCAACTTCAGCCCGTGTTCAATGCAGGGTATCGTCAAGAATGATAATATTTAATCTGAATGCGAACACGTGTGTTATAAAATATTAACGCCTGCACATTTATTACCTGAAACAGTCGAAAATAGTTAGTAGTGCACTAAAAATGAAATCACTGCGAGCAATTAATTATCGCGATCTGAGATTCAACGATTAAATGAAAACCATCATAAATTGTAAACATACGCCGACATTAGCATTGAGCTAGAAATTAGAATGAAGACGCGTGCGTACAAGAATCGTCTTGTATAAAAACACTGCTTCGCCGCCATATTGATTTGGCACCGCCTTCCGCTGGGTCTGAATTTAATCAATCAAACAAACAATCAGTCATTGAATCGAAAATTCCACCAACAAATCAATCCATACATTTACTTGAAGTACCTAAGATTAAGAAGATGACACAAATGCAACTTAAACAGAAAAATTTGTCAGGGCAATAATTAGCCTACAGATCTCAAGTCACAAGCATATTTAGCCTAGGCCTAATGACGACTCTCACTGTCTTACTGCCTACATACGCTAGGCCTATAATGCTTATTCATAGCTTAATTTATTCATAAGCTTGTTGCTGCCTTGCTGGGACGGTATCTTTGTTACAAGGACTTGTATTAAATGTTAGGCCTATATGACATAAATTATGTGCAATAGGCCCTAGGCCTATAATCAGGGCTGAAAGTGAGCCGGATCGGTCCGGGTCTGCGACCCGTCATCGATTTTCGAGACCTGCTGTTGCCAGGTTTCAGCAGGGTCGCAAAAAGGTTGCCAGGTGCCCCAACACTGGGTGAAAATGGTAGGATTTTGGATAATTTTTGGCATATTAAGCTACAATATAAAAAAACGTCGTCAGAAAAATTTACGGGTCAAAGGCGTGCTCGTCCGCCAAAGTGAGACCCGGCAATTTTCCCAAACCACTTTCAGCCCTGCCTATAATAGGCCTATATATAAATATAGTCCTATAGGCTAAAATGGCAAAAGGATCGCGCGGGTCGCATGGTAATTAAGCCTAATTAATTGCCAACCTCTGGGCTGCACAGTGAATTAAGGCCTACTGTAGCTAGACCCACGTACACAATAAAATTATTGTTTCTTTTTATAATGCGTCATGCACATAATCAAAGATAGCACTTTAGTTTCGAACTTCCGATGAAGCGATGTAGGATATATTATATAATAGCCTAGGTCGCAGCAAACATAAATTTTGTTGTTGTTTAGGCTGTTAGATCGATGCATCGATCTCTATTGTCCGCCTGCCTTAGGCTACACTTAGACCTGGGAGTCAACCCCAATAAGTCGACCCCAGTCGACTTGGTCATCCCAAGTCGGGTCGGGCCGTTTCTACTCACCGCACTGACCCCAAGAAGGATTTTGTAGAGAGAAGTCACTAAGTCTTGAAGTGGTTTTCACCCCAAGTTCCCAAGTCGACTTAAACCGACTTTATAAAGGGAGAATTAGGTAGCACGGAAATTCGATGAGATATTATTTATATTAGGAATTCACTACACCAGTATAGTTCTTTATTATATAGACCTACCAATTAATAGGGGACTTGGCCTACTAAGTATTTAGCTTTACCATAGCTTTTCATTTGCTATGATTTTGCAATGCTACCGAATTTTGCATATTTTTTGGATGCGCTATCTGGACAACTAGTAGGCCTATAGGAACTTAATTCCCTCAATAATTGGCGATCATGAATAAACGATGTAGGCCTATTATCTATAGCGCACTGCACTAGGATTATTAGCTTCAACCAGCAGGTTATAACCAGTGAGTCGGTGATCATGCAGTGAGTGAATTAAAAATAGTGAGGCAGCGAGTAAACAAGTCATCGATTGGTCGAGTGGGCAAAACGAGGCTACGAGCGAAGTTGAGTACGGTACGTAGGCTACGTAGCCTAGCGTTTGCTCATGTCTCTCCACTCATTAAACATTAAGCCTATACATAATCACAAAATGAAACATTTTTACAACAATTAGGCCTAAAATGGAACCTTTTGACAACAATAGCCTAATTGTTAACGCCAGCTAGACGAATACATGTATGTTTCAAATAGCCTAGATACAAAAATAGGTCTACATATTAGGCCTACCTGTTTACATAGTCTATTTCAGATAGGCTAATCGAAATCAACAATTTGGGTTCAGTGTACTATGATACTATCCAGTAGGATAACAATGTTTCGATCCATCATAAAAAGTCAATAGGCCTACATCTTAATCTTGATTCGAACCCACATTGAACATAGATGAACTTAATCATTGCAAATTGAACGCAAAAGTTTAAATTCGTGCACGAATGTATTGCAACGCTTTAATCTAAACTTAAACGGCAATGATCGAACAGAATATATAGGCCTATAGCCTATGTAGCCGAAGTCTATACTTATCCTAATAGCCAATCGTGTCATAGGAATAAAAGCTGAACAAAAGTAGGCCTACTAGGCCTAGGCCTATTCAGATTCTGAGACGAACTTTGAGACATTAGGCCTACTCAACTGCAAACCGACTCAAATCATAATAGGCCTATTTCTGCTGAATACATAAGGGACAAAATCAACAACAGTTTTAAAACAATATTCGCAAGAACATAGGCTAGATTTCGTATTTACAAACGAATTCACAGCAGAGAACACTCAATAATGACACAATAATTATTAATACTGGCACCGTATGTAGGCCTAGCCTATCCTATAATATGAAACTTACAGATGTAGGGGCATCTTTGCATGCTATTTTTAGGCTAGAAGACGTGCATGGATGTAAAGGCCTATAGTAATAATAATTATAGGTCTTGATATATCAAATTAGGCCAATGTATTGATCTGCAGCAAATATCGAATAAGTCATCTATAATTGTTATCGTAGTGCTTGACAACCGTAGGCTACAGCCTACGCTAGATCTCGAAACTGCCTGAATACGCCAATAATACAATAGGCCTAATACATGTGCAATGATACAATAATAGCCTACTTCGCCCTCATGGTTAGGCTGGTGTCATGCAGTAAGTCTCATATAATATCCCATCGAAAACTTCGGTAAAAATGTAGTTCAACAGCAGCCATTTACGCAGCTTCTGATTCGCATTAATTAGACCTATAGCTAGGCCTATATGTTGCTTCTCAGTTAGATTATAATTATTTAGGCCTAAGTAAAAAATATTGTTATTAGTTGTCATTGCTGGTCGATCTCCACTTTCTGTTAAGGTGATTCCGGATGTTACATTTCGGAGAAGATAATCAATAGGCCTAATATTTTTAGTCGTAGGCCTATAAGCCTACTCTCGAAAATTCTACAGCGCCAAAAAAGACTCGCATCACATTCCCACTTAGGCCTACTGAGTTTGAGCTCCAAAACTGGGACATTAGAAAACTGCTTAGGTTTATATTCGAAAGACATAATATAGGCCTAATATTTTTTATCATGTTGAATTAGGCTATGTTCACTCAGATCGACCTGGTGTTTTTTCTATCTCAACTTCTTTTCCAGATAGTACCAGTCATCTATCTCGCTTTCAAATGGATCGGCTTCAAGTGGAATGACGACTTCTCCAAGAAGTCTGTTTCGTCTTAGTTTGAACTTCTGCCAAACAGACACCCACAGCGTGTACGTGACGACGTCGCTTAATGACAGTCGATACTGAAATCAAACCAAACACATTAAACCAATAATAATTAATAATTATTATATTGACACGATGACCGTTCCAGTCAAGAACAAAGTTACCGTACGGCGTAGGCTTTCTGATAACATGCCGTGAAGATGAAACGCCACAGGCCTACTATAATAGTTGACGTGCATATTCTGCATGGCTATAGGCTAGTGGCAAATTAGAGGTGAGTGGCTATAATCTACACGCTACAGTTTCCTAGGCGGTAGGCCTATATATAGGCCTGTCTGCAGGCGATTTTCCTGTAGGCCTATAGGCCTACTAAATACAAAATTATTGCAATTAAAAGCTATTGCCATGTTTCTTTTCTGCAGTGTTCTCAGTTTTTCAAAGTCATGATTTTCCTATAATTAAATATCTTCTGAAAATAATGGAATAGGCCTACTCTATATACTACTTTGTGGGGCGCGGTGGTCTAGTGGTGGCGTCGTTGCCTTGAAGCCGGAAGGTTCGAGGTTCGAATCCACCTCGCCGCGTAAGGACCTTGGGCAAGTCCTTCGCTCACAATTGCTCAGCGCTTCGGCGTGAAACTCCGATGCAGTGTCCGCTCTGCATTCGGGAGCGCCTCTGAGTAGTGAGCTTGAAGGGGCGCTATAACAAGTGCACATACAAACAAACAAACATACTCAAGTGTTTCCATCGCAGTAATTAAGTCAATGTTAGATTCCTTTACACAGCTTAATTGGGATCGAGTAAACGTATAGGCTACACCCTATATACCGAAACCCACTGCAATTCAGCGTGTAGGCTTTTTCGCCTAGGTCTGTATTATTACACTGGTAATGATTGTGTATGAAGAAGTTACAGCATTATACATGTATACATGTATATATAGTTGGACCTACCGTAAAAGTTTCCTTGTAGATTGGGTTTAAGGTGTTGAGCTGCACAGTAGTCTTTCTTTTAGTTGTTTTGGCTTCGTCTGGCAATACGTATAGTTTTACGTAACTGAAATATTATTATTATTATTATTATTACTATTATTATTATTATTATTATTATTTATTTGGTATTTTTCAGGCAAAATAAATTTGTAACGCGCGCAAAAGGTCTCACCAAAATGTGAATATGAGGCGCGGGAGGGGAGGGCGGGGGAGGGAGGCATGGGAATGGAGGTAGGAGAATGGAGGTAGGTAGTGATAGAGGAAGGGAGGGTGGGAGGCCACAGCAACGCGTGGCGGGGTACAGCTAGTATATAATAAAATATATACACAATAGTCTCTGTAGACTTAGGCTACAGTTTGAAGGAGATGATTATACGTACGGATCGCATCGTTTCCTTTTCCTCTCAAGACCCTCGCAGTCGATGACAGTCACTTTGAGTTCATGCAGACTATGTGTGTAGACGATTATCAGATGTACTCTTCCACTGACGTATGACCTTCCCATCAGACTTTTGCGACTGCGAAGGCTTGCCCTTGCAACGGATGCCGTTTCAGGATTCTGCAAAAAACATTATGTTCTCATCAAGCATGGAACCCGCAGATATTTCTCATGGGCGGAAACCTATAGGGGGACAGAGGGGACGGCCCCCCCAATGGAGGTGTTGGGGGGGACGGCCCATGCATTTGTTCCCCCCCCCCCATCGTTAAGCGTCAAGACTATAAGAAAAAGGTCATAAACTTTTTGGCGGTGAAAATAGAAAAGTTTCTTGACTTTTACGGTTTTCTTCGGCAAAAAATGACTAAAAATAGGTCATCAATTTTTTGGGGCGGTGAAAATATAATTTTTGGGGACTTTTCGGCCAGATGACTAAAAAAATCTCGCGTCTATTCTTCGGTCACTCGTTCTTCCCCCCTAGCCTCCGCCCAGGTTTCCGCCCATGATATTTCTGCAGGATGGGAGGGACTGTAGGGACAACAAAATGTTCATTGTTCAGGGTTAAATTTTTGAGCAAGAGCTTGAAAATGAGAAACCGGAAATTAAGAACGTGAACATTTTTCACAGACAAAAACTTACTACAAGATGTGGCATTTACCTGCCAGGTGAAACCGGTATTATAGCCTACCAATAAGTGATATCGATCGATGAAAAACGTATGAACGGTATGATACCTATTCAATGTTGACACACGGGGTGAATAATCTAAGTTCAAGACGCACGTGTTGGTTAAAGAGTTAGCAACCACCCTATAGATCTAGTTGTAGGGACCTAGTTACTTCACTGCAGGCAGGCCCGGTTTAACCACTAGGCGAACTAGGCGGCCGCCTAGGGCGGCAAATTTCTGGGGGCGGCACTAACATGGAATTTTTAGTTTTTAATTTATAGTTAATTTATATTAATATTTAAAGTTTTATTGCAATATACTATACATGTATTACATTTTATTTTTTTCCCGCTAGATGAAACAAAATTGCATAGTATAAATTTGATCACTAGTTTACTTACTTGCGTTATAGGAAATAACGCCACATCCGGAGACGTCATTTCGAAATCAAAATCTGGCGTGTGAACCATAGAGATGTATTATATAATAAATATATTTTATATATATCGTACATCTCAATGGTGTAAACGGTGTAAATATAATATAAATATTGGAAATAAATTAAATATTTGGAAATCGATTGTCGTCGACTGGCTACTTAAATAGGACTACTTTATGTAAGATATTTAGCTTTACTGTTGCACAACGTTATATTTAAAATCATTTGATTTAAATATATAAATTTGTATATGTAATAATGTAAATATGTATATCTCATACATAATTATACAACGACGACATGCCATCCGTGGTTCTTTCGTCCAACCAGATTTTGTCTGGCATGCGACGCTTGTATAATAAAATTACAAATAATAATAATGACAATAATAATAATAATATCATGTAAATTGTAATTATTTTATTTATATTTTATTTATTTTATAAATATGAATAAAAACATAGGAAAATAGTATATCTAAATCATAATAAAATTTTATTTAGCAGTTTCCGTCGTTATTTCAATCCCCCATGGCAGAGAGAAAACGATTGTCTGGTGCACAGTATCGTAAACATGATGTCTTACTAAACTTTATATTGAAAAATAATCTAACAGATAGTGTCCCCATCACTGTTATAGCTCTGCGAATTCTCTTGACACTTCCAGTTTCTGTGGCTAGTGGTGAGCGAAGCTTCTCTAAGCTCAAACTGATAAAAAAAACATATTTGCGAACATCCATGCTACAAGAAAGACTTGTTGGACTAGCTACTCTGTCAATTGAACATGACATTGCCAAAGACATTGAACTGAGGGAACTCGTTTCTACATTTGCTAAAGCAAAAGCGCGACAAATGAAGTTTTTAAATTACATTACCGGTATAAACGAATATACCATTATATAGATTGCACATGTTCTATTCTATTCAGACTATTCTTCTCTCTATTGAATGTAAATACGATTTAAAACAAAAGGCACCATAGCATTCCCTTGTGAAAGTTAATATTAATTCAATCTTAGTTGCCGTGGGCGCGGGGGGCGCAGTGCGACAAGTTCGCCTAGGGTGCCAAATACTCTGGCGCTGGCCCTGACTGCAGGTCCTGTTGAAACGAATACCTGACTAATTATTTAAACTGATTTTCTTCCCATTTAACTTGATTTATTATTATAAACTAATTGATTTGGCAAATTAAATCACTTACAACTTGATTTGAGCATAATTTAAATAAAAATAATTACTTTTCCAGTATTTGTAGGGAAGCCATCGATATTTCCGTCAAACTCGCACATATCTGCAATGAAACATGACACAAAAGCTTGTATATGCCTAGGCTTGTATATATATATATGTATATATATATATATATATATATTATACAGGGTGCGCCACAAAAAAGACCCCCTAGATTTTTTTGACATATGATGGCCAGATTTCATCAACATATTTCAAACGGAACAAAAGTTATATCACTTTTAGTGAAGCCACCCACCGATTTTTTACGATTCAAAAACCCGACGCTACAAAAAGTAAGAAAAAATCAACTCAATTATTTTGGCCAATATCTTGGCCAGAAGCAAGAATATCGAAATGAAATTTTATAGGCTACGCTTAACGACAATTTATATGCACACAATATGATGGCCAGATTGCATCAAAATATTTCAAACAGAACAAAAGTTATATCAGTTTTAGTGAGGCTAACCCCCATTTTTTGACGATTCAAAGGCGTAACACAGCAAAAAGTAGCAAAAATGCGATTTTATTGAGTCTCATCTCAAATAATTGTTATCAAATAGCCTTCATATTGGGCCTACAACAAAAAAACATAGCAGACATCTTTGGAATTATGTGAAAGAGAAAGAATGGCCAGAAAAGAGAAACAGTAATAAAATTACATGGTCACTTGAATAGCATCCGTGTTATAAACCACATCTGGTTAATGCGTCAACATGAGCAATCTCACGGTCGTGAAAACGGAGTGTGTTATGGTAAGCCTAAGCTTATAACTTGTCTGCCATATTTGCTTGCATGTAGGCTTAACAATAAATTATATCAACGGCCGCAGCTGCGCATACTTTTACAGAATACAAATAGGCCTACAATTATACATGTATTATTATTATGGTAGGCCACAATTAATGCAACTTCATTTTGATATTGCTCTCTATAATTCCCGAAGTTCAAAAACACATAACTGAACATGAATTTATTAATTGTAGAAATGCCTAGCCTAAGACCCAATATGCAGTGACTGCCTCGGGAGAGGTTCGATTCCGTGCTATCTTCGTGTGAAAAGCTGATCGACACCCTTGCGTAAGTATTATGATGATGATGGTTCTCTGCCCGAAGCCAGGTACATTGGCTTTACGCCCCTGAGGATGAGATTAGTGAGGTGGTTTCCAGTTGCCTTCCCCACAGAAATGATGGGTAAGCAACTTGCCCAAGGTCGCTCCGCAGCAGCTTACGCCACCGAGTCCCACACGTGCTAACCCGAGATATCGAAATCTCTTAATGTCAACTCCCAGTCCCAGCCCTGGGCTTGAACCGAAGTCCGTTGCAACCAACTGACGTATGCTGCTCTCGCTTTCCGCTGTAGCTAACTAATCGTAAGTATACTTAGTCTTATACTTACCTTTGAACTCTTCGACAATTTCTTGCAACTCTTTATTCTCTTTCAGGAGTAGTCTTTGCCTTTCTAGCAATTCCATCTTTTCCTTTTCCCAATCCAGTTCTCCCTGCCTTCTGCCAGATTCAGTTTTCAACTCCTCCGATCCACGACCTTCTGAAATTTCATTGTATAGTTTTATTAAAATACTCATAAAAATGATAGATTTCTATCTGGCACTGCTTTTTTAGTGGCCATGACAATTATTACGCCCTCAATGTCGTCGGTTGAGAATTATAAGGCTCTATGTCCATTTTTTGAAATTTTTGAGTTATTGGTACCATGACGTAGATCTTGTTCAGGGCTATCATGTGATGTGAGAATCTAAGCTGGATCTTCAATAGTAAAAGAGATATTTACTAAATTAAAAGGCTCTATGTCCCATGCATTTCAACAGACATCTACGCTGCAAAGTTTTCATCTTTTTGAGAATTATAAGGCTCTATGTCCAACAGCAAATAAGACCGCTGCGTTCAAGTCACGTGATTTGAATAAATTAGGTATGCAGCAAATAAGACCGCTGCACAGAGGTCACGTGATCTCAATCTATTAATAATAATTGGACCCACGCATTCTGTACATTGAGTGTCATAACTTTCATAAGGCTCTATGTCCAATTTTTGGGCATGGGGCTTTCTTAAAGAAATTCATAAAAAATGTTTTTACGTTTTATTCACAACTTTTTTCAATGTACAATGTTACTTAATTGACAAATGAACTAAATCTGTTAGTTAAATTTGTAATATTTTCAGTATTGTTTGTGTGCTTCAATGCTGAACTTTCAAACTGGAATAAAAAATGTTCAGCCCTCGCATTGAGAATTATAAGGCTCTATGTCCAATTTTGGGGCGTGGGGCTTTCTTTAAAAAATTATTTAAAAATATTTTAACGTTTTATTCAGATAATTTTTCAATGTACAATGTTATTTAATTGACTAATGAACTAAATTCTTTACTTACATTTGCAATATTTTCATTAGTGTTTGAGTGCTAGATTGTTGAACTTTCAAATTGCAATATCTCGGAATAGTACTTTTTGGACATAGAGCCTTATAATTCTCAACCGACGATGTGTAGATAGCCTATAGGCCGATTACATTTCTTATTGGGATTTAGGCCTAATAGGCCTATAGTCGGCAAGTACCGTTTTGGCGCCAGCCGTTTTTCTCGCTCAAGGTCGGTACACACTACACAGTAAAGGTCTAATACGAATTCTGCTTTGGCATAGATGATTTTCATCAATCCAGCTCCTATTGGAGCAACAATTAGGCCTATTTTTAATCTAACTGACATTTAAATAATAAAAATATTATATCATCGAGACAAGTCTGGCTTAATCGAGATTTTTTTATCAATCCCACTTCTAATTACGGCAAAATAGTTTTCCCAATCCAATTTCTAAAAGAAGATTTGCATCAATCCAGCTTTCATTCAAAACATGAAGTTATCATGAATTTTCCCCGTCAGACTCAACTTACAGAATTGGTTTTATCAATCTAACTTTCATTTAGGCAAACATTTATTTTCGTCAATAAACTCCGGCGTCATAACGTCCGGCGACAAAACGTAGGCGCCAAAACCTCCTGCCTCGATATAATATATTAGGCCTATTATCGATCTGCATTCACAGTGGCGGCGCCAGGGGGTACGGGGTTAAGCCCCCCCTAAATGGCACTCAGCCTTCAAAGAAAAATGCGAAAAATGTCTACAAAAAGACGTCAGATTTTTTTACGAGGAATAGAATATTTTCTTGAGATTCGAACCAAATGTCTAGGAAAATTTCAGGACCAACTTCAGCCTCTTCCCCCCCCCCCCTTCCAAAAACTTAAATCCAGGCGCCGCCACTGCAATCATATTATTATAAGGTCTAAACTTTATAATATATATATATATTATATATATATATATAACTATATTAATTTTAAAAAATTAGCTATGTAGGGGCCTATACAATGTCATGTGGTCTATAATTGGTCTATAGCATAGGCCCTATACTATAGGCTCTGCCTAACTTAAGCTATACAATACTTAGGCTTTTTATGATATGCAAATGTGTAATGGTTATTGTAGGCCTTAAAAATATGGCAGAATATTGGCCTAAACTATAGGCTTAGACGTGAATTTACGATCGAACGCGAGAACAATTATTAATCTTAAAGTTTTTCCATTAATTTAAACATTTCACTAATCGCGACGTTAATATAGGCCTATGATGATGATCAAATTATAAACAATAATAAAATTATGCTGCACCAAATTCAGGGCTTAAGCCTTAAAGTGTGGCAGGACGGCCATGGACGGCGTCCTGGCACTTATTTTCAAATCTCTATGCCGTCCTGCCACTTATTTGGCCAGCACACGGAGTCACACCTGAAAATGTAAGTGGCGTATACTGGCGCTTCTTTTTTCACACTTTTAGCACTGACCAAATTTAAGTATTATATATGACCCACATTCTTTGGGCAACGCTTACCAGTTTCTTTCAGTAAGTCCTGTTGAGAGAGCAAGTCCAGAATCCACTGCCACTGTGAGTTTCTTTCTAAAGCATTGAGAAAAACGCTTGGGGCTTTTGGATGCTTTGTTGTGAGGAGAAGATTGAGAAGTTCTCGGCATCGACCTTGTTTCGTGAGTCGTTTGTTTTGTATTTCCTGCCATTGAACGACTGTGATGACGAGTCCTTCGATGAGATAATCGCTCATCTGATCAGCATCCAAATCTGCTACCAACGTTGTAAAGCTTGAGATGATTCGTTTCCGAATTTCTTCATCACTCTGTCCTGATGCGAATTGTATTATTTAACTCTCTTTTACCACTACATAATAATAGTCTCAGCTTGCACAACTATTAGTTAGCCTAAGGACTATAATAATATAATATAGTTGGAAGATGCATTTCTATTTTCATATAGGTCCTATCTATTTCTCGCATCTGCTGTATAGCGCGCCTCAGGGTGAGAATTGCCGGGGGGTTGGGGGGGGTTCAACCCCCCAGTCTTTCTTAGAGCCCCATGTTAAAGCATGTTTTCATACCCCAATTTCAAGTTTATCATAGGCCAACCCCCCAGTTATTTTTCCACAATTCTCATACTGGCGAGGCACCCCCGACTACAGCGCGGACACCGCATCGGGGTTTCACGTTGAGGCGCACGAGCAATAGCAAACAAAGGACTTGCTCAATGTCCCTACGCGGCGGCTTGAGGTGGATTAAAATCTGGAACCCTCCAGTTCCAACTTCCAAGGCACCGAACCCATAACTACACCATAATGCTGAAATGCTGCTTGAATGGTTAGACTCAGTATGAGAATTGTAAGGAAATAAATGGGGTCAGTCTATGATCCACGTGGGGTTTGGATGTCAAAAGAAGACTTCACTATGGTGCTGTCAGATCGAGGCTCCCGACCTGACAACACCAACTTAATACTATACCTTAATTAGCCTGCTCAAGAAAGATGGACCGACCGCAGAGAAGCTGTTATGCAAGAGGCTTACTGTGGAAGTTAGAGCCATTATAGGAACAGCCAGGACACCTTGCTTGGCACAGCGAAGGGATATTCGACCTGGAATGGATGGTAGCCTACTCGCCCCAAAGCTCCTTAAGATAAATTGGTGCTTGGTCTGCAAGGCGAAAAGATTGCAGATCTAGTAGATCGATTTAGGCCTATAGGCCCTAGATACACCATATAGCCTACCGCCCGCGACTTCCAATTAACCCAGATGTATTTTCGGGGTTTAGTCAGAGGTGTTTCAATAACATCCAGTCGCCAATCACTTCCGATGTCATGAGGAGCAATCTCTTCACTATAGCGAGATAGTGTCAAGAGCTGAGTCCTGGACATCATGCACATATCTGCATGTTATAGGCATGTTGATGTGACGCAGCCCTCACAGAAGCAAGAACCTGTCCAAGGTCACGAGGTGCAAAGAATGCAAGACAGAGGTCAGAACCACGTGGAAGACCAAAGGATCGAGACCCTGGAGCAGTCAGACCTGGTGGAATTACTGTATGGTCCTAGCTATAAATTATCTGCTTGCTCAAGAAATGTTGATATTAAAGATAGGCCTTAAATTTACCTTTAGTTGACATTATTTTCTTACTGTTGGATGTGAATTTATTCCACAGTGTCCAAACACCAGCTTCTTTTCATAGACAGGCCGGAATCTGCAAAACGTTCATTGAATTGGCCAAGGTTGCTGATATCTTCATCTTAATCAGTTCTAATGGTTTACATCCGCATTCGAAATACAAGTACAGTTAGGTCTCATGTTAGTCCTATTATTAGCACCGGATTTTCCATGAACCGCAGTATATAGCCCATTAGCCTATTAGGCGTATAGGCCCATATAGGTCCTAGATACTTCTGTGCTGATGAAGCCTGGAGCAGTCACAGCAGTGAGCACATGCATGACGGTCTGTGGTGAGGCTGGCAAACTAAACATGTAGGCCTATAATTGTAGGCACATTAGCCATCAGGTTTCACGTCTCTTAGAAACTGGGCTCTTCAGGCCTGTTGACTATAGAGCCTGCATGGGATTCGTTGGTACAAGCGTGCGAGTTACTTTGATGATTGTATACAGGCCATTATTCTCTCAGTAGTCAGTATAGGGAAGCCAATTAGCCTAAAGGCGGATGGCTAAGTTTACAGATCAAGGACCTAGCTATAGTTGGATCATTTTCGATTTTCGACGTCCTTCATTTATAATAGGCTATTATAGGCTTATCATTATCAATATTATTACCACCGGGACTGTATTCGAGGCCATAGGCCTACGCGGTAGGCCTATATAGGATTAGAGTGTAGGCCTACTCACCTTACAAATATTTTTGTTAAGCATATGTTTACGGGGATATAACCCCCTCCCCCCCAGACAGACCTAGACCTATTCAACAGAAGCGTACTGTATGATCACCTCTAATTTTGTCAGAACATCCTGATTATCATTGATATTTTTCCAAGATTTTTATATGACGAATTTACGTCTGTTATGAGTAGGCCTATACACACATCTACCCATCAAGTCGACAATTGCAGCGAACGCACTTCAAGGGTATAACAGGTTCCATTGTAGGTAGGCCTATAGTCTTCAGGTACCGGTATTTAGATCTAAAAAGAAACTTCGTGTTCTTCTACTTTCCTCCACTAAAGCTACCTGAAGTGCACATGACCATGTGTAGTTAAGATTTTAGTTAAGTAGTACCTAGTTAAGTTTGTTTCTCTACATGCTCTTGACTATATAAACTTTTCTGCAATCTGTCATCACCTAATTTGATTTAGTCTCTTTCATTTCAGCTATCTTGATTAATTTTTCTTGGGAATTTTCAGGCCTACTTGGGTGACCCTTCCCAGCGGGATGTCCATCCCTTTTGGGCCTCCTTTGTAGCCAATGCATGCATGTTTTATAGCCTACTTTTGTTGTCTTCTTGTTTTCTGGTTGCAATAAAGTGAATTGAATTGAATATCAAAACCATATAGGATATAGGCTATACTGCATGAGGATGTGAGAATAAGTGATAGAGAAAAACTCTTACATGTACTTTGAAGATGTTAAGGATAGGCACTATGTTTTGAGAGTTTAATAATTAGTTTTTAATGAACTTAATCATAAGATAGATCGGCGCTTGGCCTGCTAGGCAATTACGCATGAGCATTAGAATCTTAAGCTCAATACGTTTTTGCATAGGCAAAACGTGCAGTTCCTCCCGTATAAAACTTGATAAAGGCACGCGGGGTGAGAATTGCCGAGGGATTGGAGGTTTAAACCCCCGTCTTTCTTAGAGCCCCATGTTAAAGTCTGTTTTTTACACCCCGATTCCAAGTGGATAATATGGTCCAACCCCTCAGTTATTTTTCCACAATTCTTACACTGAAAGCACGTCCGCCATACGAGACTCGAACTTGGGTCCGCTGATCTCCATGCCAGTGTGCTATCCAATGCGCTACAGCCCGGCCCCCACCCAATGTTAACGATGATGATACCTCAGAAACAAACAGATTGAAGCAGCCTGAGGAAGTGACGGAGACAATGAAATAACGACACAAAGAGTGACAGCTAGACAGATAAACGGACGTAACAGGACAGACAGACACCCAGGACATGTGTGGATCAGAAGACTTGATTGAACTATGGGTCACCGTAACATTTACGCTTTAAAGTTCCCGTGCGCTGCATCGGTTTTCAAGTCATTTAATATTGTATAGGCCTAGTGACCCAAACTCTAGTCTCGTCAAACAATGCAGATGTGTGGGCCCTGTGGGCCACACAGTGGAAACCAACACCCAGCTGCATGAAGCAGCCAGGCATGGTTCTCCATTCGAGCCTTATAAGCAATAGGCCTACATGCACCCCACCCCATCTGACCGGTTTCCCTTTTCGTCAGCCTCCCAACACCAGCGACCACTAGGGAAAGTACGTAGCCCCCATAGGACGAACGAGCCGGAACTTCTGAAAGGAGACAGTAGAAAGATGGATTACAAGGGGCTGACTGCAGCTGCAGTTGAGAGGGAGTTACATGAAAGTCAAGCCCAAAACCGGTTGTCTGCCGTCTTTGTCTCGTTGATCTACCATAAAGACTAAAGCACTCACAGGGATCCACGGTAGGCCTAATATTATTACGTGACATCCGATTGAACTGGAATTTACACAAACTGACTAGGTTTTTTTTAGTGCAACAAGGTAACTTTGTGCGTTTGAGTTTATAAAAGAGGGTAGATGCTTGAAATCATTAGGTAGAGTTCAGTGGACCATATTATATTTCAATGCTGTGTTACCTAGCAGTGGTGTGTACCTTTGCTTATGGTGTATCATGGCTAAACGTGTATAGTGGTCATGCAGATCTGAATTTTTACAAAACCATTAGTCAAACTAGCAGGCATTTGATGTAAACTGACATCTTTACAAATTACTTCCTTATTTCAGTGCAGATAACAAGAGTGGTTGAAGATTTCAATAAATATTATTAGGCCTTCAATAATATCTTGATGTACCAAGTTCAGCAACTCAGTTCTGCTGCTGCTGGACTATTATAATGTATAACTGCAGACAAGGAGTATCATTATGTTTAGTCTGAACCAGTTTATCAATCCCTTTTGCCCAACATGAATTGCCTACCAGGACACAATTAGCAGAAATTGCTTTAAATGGCGCACAAACCAAGCAGGAACTACCAAACTAATAACATTGAATAGCCACGCGGTAGTGCTGCTGTTTTTCAAGAAACAAAACACTTTGCAATTTCACAGAAATTTGAAGCGTAACACGGGAGAGAAGTTGTACAAAATATTAGCCTAGTTGTACAAAATATTAACAGTAAATTTTGATCATTATAATATGATAGTATCACATATTAATATGATAGTATCACATATTATAATAATAATAAATAACATCATTATAATCATACAATAGTAAATAATACTACGCAATATTATACTGGTTCATATAATGCAGCAAACAATGCAAAATTAAAGCAGTGTAAATAGCAACAACAAACTATTAGGCCTATCAGTTTGTCAATTTTTCAGCAAAGATAAAACACTGGTTACAAATACATTTGAACAGGCAAGAATGTCTTTTCGCTTAAGTCCATGTCTCCTCCCTTTACCCTTGTTCACAGTTAGCCCAAGTTCATAACTTTTTTGCGGTCATCTGCAAAGTGATAACTGTTTGGGGTTGAGTGGTTTTAACCCCTTAGTATTTCTTAGGGCCCAAAGTAGTCTTCTTGTCATGCACCCAACACCATGGGAATAATAGTCTGACCCCCAGCTATTTTCTACAATTCTCATACTGAACGTCTGTATGCAAAAACCAGCACCAATTATCAAAATTAAAATATAACATTGTGAATAACAAATCACTAGTTCCATCACATACAAAAGCACGATATTCAAAATGTCATATACACTGGCATTATACATACATCATACTCCTATCATTAGGCCTACTCTTGAGCAAATGACCTCGAACTAACGCTAGATAAATATCTTAAATGACTAAAGAAATTGGCTATTTATTGCTGCAGGTGGCACAGATTTTAATATGGCAGACTGCACTGAAATAAGTTCTATGTACAAAATTAGGTGCAGTCTGTTTGTTTGTTTGTATGTGCACTTGTTATAGCGCCCCTTCAAGCTCTCTCTACTCAGAGGCGCTCCCGATGCAGAGCGGACACTGCATCGGAGTTTCACGCCGAAGCGCTGAGCAATTGTAAGTGAAGGACTTGCCCAAGGTCCTTACGCGGCGAGGTGGATTCGAACCTCGGACTTTCCGGCTCCAAGGCAACGACGCCACCACTAGACCACCGCGCCCCACGATCATTTTCAGCAGTCATCCGCACCGGTCATAACCGCACCCTATGTCTGCATTTCGTGGACCTCTCCCACTCCTCATGCAGATGCTCCCTAACTTTCTCATGTTAACACATACTGGTCTGGTATGTCTTGGCAGCCTGGGTTTCGGATTCACCTATAGTCAGTTGATGCATTACATAATTATGTATGATATAAAATTAATGATGGAGCTACAGAACTTCTGAGAATAAGCTATAAAGCCTGCATGCTAAATAATGACAGAATCACTTGACAGATTAATACTTTTCATACACATGTGTGACAGTGGCAAGGTCTCTGCTTTTGTACGTCATCAAACAAAAACAATCACATTAGATTCATCATCAGTGAAATTATAAGAAATTGTAAAAAATTACCTTCCTTGCAAACAAAATAATTACCTACACTGTGTCCACGGTAAAGTAGAACACAACAAAAAGTGTCATAACTCGGTCAAATCTTTTAGGATTTGTCTGCAATTTTCAACACAACAATAGTGACCATATTTACACGAGATCCTAAAGACGATTAAAAATATTCGTGAGTTTTTCAAATTTATTAGCGTTTGAGATGCAGCACCGAAAAATGGAAATTCCAACATGCAAAAGCTGAAAGGAAGTAAAATTCAGCTAAATATGGTGTTCGAAATGTCTTTTTTGTTCACGAACACAATACTGTAGACGTAGTACTGTAGTAGCTGTTCCGGGAGACACTTGGCTTCATACCGGCAGCTGTGGCCGCCTAGCAGTCCAGGCCTCAATCCGGGTACATGTACTGGAGGAGCGCGTTTTCGTTCCCGTATTTATGACATCGATAACTGTAGGGCGCGTCTGATTGAAGAGTGGCAGCTGTTTGACCAGGTGATCATTGACCGGATCATCAAACAGTAGCATCTACGGTCATGTGTTCGAGAACAAAAAGGACATTTTGAGCACCATATTTAGCTGAATTTTACTTCCTTTCAGCTTTTGCATGTTGGAAAGTTCCATTTTTCGGTGCTGCATATCAAGCGCTCATAAATTTGAAAATCTCATAAATATTTCTAACTGGCTTCAGGATCTCATGTGAATATCGTCACTGTTGTTGTGTTTAAACTTTCAGACAAATCCTAAAAGTTTTGACCTAGTCATGACACTTTTGTTACAAGTGTTCTACTTTATCTTGGACAGTGTATAATTACACAAAATTGTTAAATTTGAAAATCAAAATACGTTCATTGTTCGTTTCATTGACAGCCACAAACATTCGATCATTTGACTTGTCCAGAAGAATTTTCCCTGGATCTTTCAAATCCAGATTTTGTTTTTTAGAGAGAATTTCTCTCCTGAATTTCAAATCGGGATTTAGTAAAAAAACACGATTGTTATCTTGGTCAGCAACCATCACGAATCCATTCCAATCGACAGCCAAATAGAAAGGCTGATTCATCTTTTCGGTGGTATATCCACATTCCCCACCAAACGACTCATTAAGGTTTCCATCTGCATCCACTAAACACACTCTATGCAGATCAGTTTCAGTAGAGCCATGACTTACCATGAAATGACCATTGGTCAGTTTTATAGCATGCCTTGGATGACGAATACCCGAGTCTGATTTTAGATTTATTTCACGGATCAATTGTCCATCTGGAGAATATTCGTTCAACTTATTCTTCCCAAAAACAGTTAACATGACATTCAATTCAGCTGTAACAGAGAGACCCCATCCATAGTCATCTCCTGTTGGCCAATTCTTTATTAATTTTCCAGTTGGATCAACTCTCAAGATTTCTTTCGACTGATGATGGCCTTTGTAATCGATAAAGTATAGACAATTGTTTTTGTTGCAGGATACAATCTCCATTGGCCAAATTAATTCTATCAAATTGCACTGGCGAATTAAATTCAACTCCATTGAATCATAAACTTGAACTACTGAACTTCTTTCAATCACAACAAACAATTCATTGCCTAAGATTGCCATTCCGTCAATTCTCTTCCTTCCGTCTTCCGAGGTTTTTGTTCTGATTGTCTGATCCAAAACTGGATCCGATGCGTATATAGAGTTTTCTGAAAATAAAAACAAATCACACAAATACATATTAGCATAGATTTCCTCATATGTGTCTGATAAGAATTGGAAAGTATGCTTCAGAAGATACAACTTTAATCATAGATAACTGCAGAGAAACAAACCAAACAGAGACTAAAAGAAATTGGGACAAACAAATAGGAACACTGAGAAAGTGAGACAGACAAATAAAATACCACCTAGCAAGAGTGATAGAAACAGAAACTTATAGAGTATCCCGTGTTTCCAACAAGTGCATTTAATCTAGCTTCAACATAGAATGAAATCCTCTCAACATATAAGAACTTATTACCCATTAACTTTTTTTAACTTTGCAAAGGTAGAAATTATTTGTAATAAATGAGCATATAAACTTTAAATAAAGTGGTTCAGAACTTAGACATTATCGGTAATATTTTTTTGTAAAATATAAAATATGGTCTGACTTTTAAATTAATACCTAATAGCGTCAAATAAGCATTAACAATGAGCTCAAGTTTAATCAGCACCCAATATTAGCACTAAGCACGTCCCCCATAGAGCAATCTACAAAAACCTAAAGACACCATACTCTCTCTAAATAATGCAACTAGCAAACATTTTCTGTCAAGACCCCACTTCAAATAGTTCTGTTTTTATTTCCAGGTTAATGAGGGGACTTGTACTCAATGTGGATGTCCACATCATAATGGTGGTACTACAATAGTCAGTGCCTTGAGCACCAACTCCTGTCACACAGCAGATGGACTTTGCTGCTTTGTTAGCGCACTTTGCCTGAGCCAGCTTAATGCCATTAAGCTGCAAAAAATATAATATGCCTTGTATGTGCTTCCTGACATTGAAATATTAGGGGCATAATGCCACCATCAGGGACCATTTATATAAAGTCCCTATTTCCCAAAAGGTAGTATCTAAGCAATCGGTCCTGTAAATAGGCTGCAATATATTGAACTAATCACATGACAGTCAGTATTCATAATCATATTTGGTCAGTCCATGTGAAATATCTGAGGGCCTGTAAAACATGTCCCAAGTGTTTTTCACATCCCCACATCATATCCATCAGCCATAAAATGCAGATACATGATGATAGGCGTCTGAAAATTTCAAAATGATGCACAAATATATATCAGACTATAAAATAGCAAATCACAGACAAATCTGATATGGGCCAGTTACATGGTATTTTGCATATTTGATGATTTCACATAGACTGACCATATTGTCTGTACCGGTACTTGAAATACTTGAAAATAAGACTAAAACTACACTGAAAAATTTACAAACGAATTGTACGATACATAAAAATTGTGAACTGGATGGACTTAGTTTGACAAAATCACAGTGCAAATATATCTCTGGCCTATACTCTGCACAGATATAAACATCAACACATCGACTTGCCTTCAGTGCGCTTAATACAATTCAGGTGATCAATGACTTCTTTAAAATGAGGTCTGGGCTTTGTTTCAGCACACCAACAGTCTAAAATATACCACATGTATTTTAGTGAGCAAGTACAAAAACATTATTACAAAGGAGACATTAAGAAAATTAAAAAGATTCAAATTGTACAGTCATTGCATGGTGTTTGGAGGAACCTTATCAAAGCTGTGAAGGAATGGAAGCTGGCATACTATGGACACATCATGAGAAGAAAGGGAAGTCGTTTGGAGGAGATAATTCAAGGCACAACCTGCAGGGTCACACTCACAAGGTAGGCCAAAAACAAATTGAATGGATAACACCAGAATGAGGACTGAATTTTCAATGGCAATCTGATAAAGAGGATCAAGAACAGACAGCAATTTAGATAAATTATGTACAACATAGCCAAGGCCCACCATTCATATCAAGATGGTTGAGGACCGTATGACGCTGGTTCGTGTATTGATTTAGTTAGCAACTGGGTCAACAACTGATTAAGTACTGTTTTCTGAGAATTTACAAGTCCAGTCAACTGCTCTGTTGACTTATGCTAATGCAAGGTTAGCCAAAATTTCTGGTTTCAAGTGGAGCCAGATATAATTATTTGCATCAATGAGTACAAAACGGATAGATTGAAATTGAATGGGGTGCCTCTTCACACTAATTTGACCATGTACATCCACATTGCCTCCTGAAAACTGGGTTAGAAATAATGTAAATCCTTAAAGTCTACGCATGTATAATATGCGACTGTGTCTGAGTGAAGTTCCCAAGTCGGACAACTTCTGGACATGCTAATTTGCTACAAATGCCCTCAGATGTTAGGTAGGTCTTAAGCATAGAAAGGGGCACAAATTTATACGTTCTTTGCTCACAAGCTCACAATCTATTAATTGTTTCATGTGTTAGCTTTAAATATGTAGATTTTCACTGCTCAAGTTTTTTTAACACATCATCACGGTCTACAGTAGAAACTAATTTGAGGTAATGCAAAAGTTTTTTTCCACATCATCATGGCCTACAATAGAAACTAATTGGAAGTCATGTACAATTGTACATTGATTATACCTATGACCAAATCATGTAAATATTCGCCTAAGTAAGTTTTTAAAGAAATTATTGGAAAAGTCTCAGAAACAAATATTGTAGCTCTTTCACAATTTGTTGCATAAATAGGTGTTATAACCCAATAATCAGCAATTCCAGCCCAAATTTTGATTTTTTTAAAAACCTTGCAAAGGTTTCTGAGATATAGACACATACGCCGGCCCTATATGCAGGTTCTCGCTGGAAGTAAACTTAAGAACTATGATGGTCTTTATGAATTACGTGCCAGAAACATAACTGGCTTGACAATAGCTAGTATGTATATAGCAAGTAAGGGCTGTACTTATTGAAAAAAATTAATCGATTAAATTTCAAAATTTTATTTAGCTGAATCAAAAAATTTATTACTGGTACTTTTTTCTGTTACGTACAGTATAAGAAATGGTTAAAAATGTCATCACTGCGTCAGTAACCACTTTCTCAATATTACTTCAATTATTCCACTTGTTGAAGGTGATACACATCAGCAAAGTGTCTGAACCATGGTAAGCGAACTGTTTATTACAATGTCACCATTTTCAACTTTCCATTGAGCATTTACCTTAAGAGAAAATTGACTGTTTGCCTTTCCACAAACATGTTTCACATTAATTATCATTGTTTGCCATATTGTTTACTCTAGAAATGGACTGCTAGAAACCATGAAATAAGCACAAAATCACTCAAACAAACTTGAATTAATCAGTTAAATTCCACAGCTCTGGTAACAAGCTAATCTGATATTTTAGTGTAAGCTTACCACGAAGAAGGCTATTAAACCCTTCAGGA
The DNA here is from genome assembly GCA_945859605.1 of Lumbricus rubellus. NCBI lineage: Eukaryota > Metazoa > Annelida > Clitellata > Crassiclitellata > Lumbricidae > Lumbricus > Lumbricus rubellus. The sequence continues at coordinate 9,415,700 of OX243814.1, read as the reverse complement.
GTAGATTCAGGTATAGAGAGTTTGAGCTGGCCAGCCATTGCCACAATTTTTCTCTGATCTATACCTCTGTGTGGATGCAGCCTTGTCAACAACTCCCACACCACTACACCATAACTAAAACAACCATTTTGAACCAAAAATATACCCATCATATGAATCATTTATCTGCTAAAGACACATTTACAACGTGCTACATAATACAAATTATTTTTCAGTCTTCACGCCCTGAAAACAATATCATTAAAAGAATTTAATACATCGCCACAAATTTTCCAGCACATGCGCACTGAACAAAGTACAGCTTAAGGTAATATGACAAATCTTAAGGACTAACGACAGTCGTGGACTCGTGGATGCACTTTGGCAATTGTTTTCTATCCTGCATCATTTCAGCAAATTGTCATACATATAAATCTGACTGATAATTATTCTTACAAAATGTTTGAATTCCGCTGTGGTCAAGTCAGCATTTTAAATGCATATATTTATGCTCCTCAGTTTTTTTGGGATAGCACTTGTTCACGTGCCAACCAAATCATCAATGCTATTGAACTCTTCAATCGACTAAAAGTCTGCAGAGTCCAACGTTCCCTCTAAGCTGTGCGCGCGCAGCTGCTCTGATCGTCCCGCGCAGATAGTTTAATTCTTTCACTCTTCGATTTGTACTTGATATCTAACTGCTGGAACATGTTTTAATGCAACAAAGATCGAAAACCCAGTTCTAGGCAGGTAGTAAATGGTTGAATGCTTGGTATCCGATCTCCAATAAAATAATATGCAGGACTGCAGAGCATAACTAATAGGGCTAATTAAGCCCTCCTAGTGATGCTCTGCATTCCTCTTCCATTGCTTAATGGCATAGACATAATTATTAAGCATTCCTTGAGCTTGTGTATAAATCCAACAGTTGACACCCCCTGAGTTGCTCTCTGTTTGCATCTGTTTCACACTAAATTGTATGTATTAATATACACTGTGTCCCAATAAATCGGGACCCCTTTTTATAATGTTAATAAAACTGGCAAATATTCATCGATTTTCAAAATTTCAAAACTGGTTTTATCATGAGATAATTCTCTACAAATTGGTAATTTATGAACGGCCATCACTAAAAAAATTACGTCATAATGACGTCGTTAATTTACATATCGAAACCAAATGTCAACAAAAATCGTTGTGTTCGGTACTTAACATTTGAATTCTCTGATGCAAATGACGTAATCGTGACGTCAATATTCATGCCAGAAACTTCATATTTGAATCAGTGGAAGATAATTATCTCAGGATAAAAACAGTTTTGAAAATCGATTAAGATTTGCCTGTTTTAATCACATTATAAAAAGGGGCCCCGATTTATTGGGACACAGTGTATAATGGTATGTATATATATATGTATAAGTGTCACTGGGTGAATGTCCTTTGAGACTCAGCCTTTGATCATTCCAGCACTGGTGTAAGAATCTTGGGCTCAGCCAGTCAAACTCCAGAATGAATAGCATTCTCCTAACCCTCCTCTGTAGGTTTGCCTGGCCGTGTTGATGTGTAGAATTTATGACCCTCACTGATCCTTATCAGTAGCTCCACGGATTAATTACCAACTCCAAATCTCATTCACCAATCCCACCTCTGTAGGTTTGGTGGGCCACAGAATCTACACCCCTCACTGTCCTCCTCACCATCATCATCATCGTCATGCACCATGAGCCATGTACAGTACGCATATACCCGAATCCCAAGCCGTATAGCACTTCAGAGATATTTTATTTCCGTAAACTGGAAGTTGAATGAACGTCGAAAACATGATATTACTGCTGATGTATTGCAGTGTCATTAGAAGCGGGATGAGCATATTAATTTACAGAAGTAGAAGTTGGATGAGTGACGAAATCATGGTTTTTATGCTAAATTGTAACTGCAAAACTAGAGGCTGGATGAGCAATCAAAATATTTTTTGTTGACGTAGAAGTTGGGTGAGCGATGAGAAAATGACTAAGACGTGTTTTAAATAATTTTACGATGCTATACGGCTTGGAATTCGGGTATATGCGTACGGTACTCGCAGGTGTCCAGTGTAAGCTTCGTCCTCTCTCTCCATTCGTACTTGTTCTGCATAAGCCTATCTTATACTGAAAGGATCATTATTTCTTATTGCTGACGCAGTTTCCAAAACAGTCAGAAAGAAATGTCATTGTTCTAAGCCAGTTAAGCGAAAAACTCATGACGATGAAGACGGCAAACGCAGAGGAAAAGTTGCCTCTAGGCTAAGCCTATATTCAAAGCCTCGAAACAACGAAATCGACTTGAAGGCAATCACTTGAACATGTTGATGAGGATTAAATTTTATCTGACGAGTGGAGGTGGACAAACAGTTGACCTGGGTAAGGTGTACAATTATTGAAGAATCAACAAAATCAGAAGAGAAAAATTATATGATTTTTCAAAACATGTGATTTATGTTTATTTGATCTTGTTTGGCAGAGGAGAGACTCGGAATCTCCGAGAGAGAACTTTTCAACTAAAATGGATTAGGCCAGTCTACTTTGCACAGCTTATTAGAACATTTAAAATTATTTTTAACTTGAAAACTCTTCTGTAAAAGCTTTCTTGCATTTTCTAAATAATTTTTCAATTTTTCAATTGTCTGCTTTCGAATTAGGCTATATTACAAACTTCATATGACAATTAAGCTATTGCATAATTAAGGACACTTATTTTCAGAAATTAAAACTGGTGGCTATAGCTTATTTTTTATGATTAGGTCTACCCTTTTCGGGAACCTATAGGTATAGGCCTATCTACACTGTGTCCGGTTAAAAAGTAGCCCTCTCAAAAAAGTGTCATAACTCGGTCAAAACTTTTAGGATTTGTCTGAAATTTTAAACACAGCAACAGTGACCATATTTACACGAGATTCCAAAGTCGTTTGCAAATATTTGCGAGTTTGTCATATTTATTAGCGTTTGCGTTGAAGCACCAAAAAATTTTACTTTCCAACAAGGAAAACCTGAAAGGAAGTGAAATTCAGCTATATACGGTGCTCAAAATGTCCTACTTGTTCTCGGACACACGACCGTAGACGTAGACGCTACTGTTTGATGGTTAGGTCGATTATCACTTGGTCAAACAGCTGCCACTTTTCAAACAGACGCGCCCCCAGCCTACGGTCAACGATCTCATGAACGCGCGTGAACGTAAAACGCGCTCCTCCAGTTCATGTACTCCGGATCAAGGTTTGGACTGCTGGACGGCCACAGCTGCGGGATGTGAAGCTAAGTGTCTCAAGGGACAGCTATTACTCTACTACGTTTACGGTCGTGTGTCCGAGAACAAGGAGGACATTTTGAGCACCAAGTATAGCTGAATTTCACCTACTTTCAGGTTTTCCATGCATTTTAAACGCTCCAAAATTTTACAAACTCACGAACATTTCTAATCGGTTTTAGGATCTCATGTAAATATGATCACTGTTGCTGTGTTAAAAATTTCAGACAAATCCTAAAAGTTTTGACCGAGTTATGACACTTTTTTGTGAGGGCTACTTTTTAACCGGACACAGTGTATAAGCTTAAATATTTGAAATTCGATTATTTGTAAATAAAGCTCTATTGGTAGCCTATCATCGGTCTACGTGTTTTTTACTCGATAATAAAAATACTTCATATAATACCATTACGAAAATAAGATTTAATGAGATACAGTTGAAAATAAAGTCCTGATCAAAATTTTGTGCTCAGGTAATTTTTTAGCTTGCTCAGTACGATCTGCTCAGCGCACAGCAACCTTCTAACCTTAGAGGGAACGTTGATGCAGACAACCTTATGTTGCCTGCATCACGGAAATCTAGGATATAGCAAAGAAAGTCTTATATGGTGCTAATCCATGATTATAATAGGCAGCTGCCAGAATTTGATAACGCATAAGCACAGATCCTGAGCAATGAGCAAATGAGCATGGTTCAAATGGTAAACCTTAAATCTTTCTTAAATCTTTCTTAAATCCATTCTTTGGTCTCTGTCTTAACATAAGCCGACCAGGAATGCATGGTATCATTCTTACCAAGAAATCTATTTTGTACATGAACTTGAAATTTTGGGTTTTGGAAACATGATATTCATAACAGCATCTATAAATTTTTTACAATATTTAGACTTTAAAATCACCTCCAAACATCACTGGCCGTGGAAAATCTTTGGCCAATCAAAACCTCTGGTGCCATGTGGCTACATGTTCCTCTGAATGACATTGTGGCTGTGCCAAAGTTTTCTTGGACCTCATCAAAGTCTAGTATTTTCAGAGTTATCTCCTCAGGAGTGTTCAACGACCCAAAAGGCTCCATCAGCACAACTGCGCACAAAACAAAAATATATCAGGTCAAGATCTACAGGGTGTGCCAAGAAAAGACCCCCCCCCCCCTAGGTTTTTTGCCAATATCTTGGCCAGAAATGGAATTTTAGTTTTATAGACAGTTCATATTTACATATGATGGCCAGATTTCATCAAAATATTTCAAACAGAACAAAAGTTATGCCACTTTTAGGGAGGTCACCCACCGTTTTTTGACGATTCAAAAACGAAACGCAACAAAAACCAGGTTTTTTGTCAATATTTTTGCCAGAAGTAAGAATTTGTAAATGAAATTTTACAGGCTTAAAGACATTTCATATCTACACATGATGGCTAAATAGTAAATTTCATCAAAATATTTTAAACACGACAAAAGTTACACCACTTTTAGGGAGTCCACTCACCGTTTTTTGACGATTTAAAAACCTAGCGCAACAAAAAGAACAAAAACTTGATTTTATTAAGTCTCATCTCAAATAACTGTTGTCAAATGAACTTGGTAGTGCTTCACAACTTGTGTTCAATGCGCCCACCACCAGTGCCAACAATTCTTGTGAGTCTTTTTGCAAGGTTCCTGATGGACCTGTTGATTAATCTGACAGATTCCTTATTATTCCTTATTTACCAATTTGATTGTCATCTTGCTAAGTGACTTCTCAGTGACGTGCAGCTACGATGGCGCCCTATTTCTTTTTTAAATAGTATTAATAATGATCATCTGGCAATACGAAGGCTATTTGATAACAATTATTTGAGAGGAGACTTAATAAAATCATGTTTGTGCTACTTTTTGCTGCGTTACGTCTTTGAATCGTCAAAAAACGGGGTGGCCTCACTAAAAGTGGTGTAACTTTTGCTCTGCTTGAAATATTTGATGAAACCTGGCCATCATGTGTAGATATAAATTGTCTTCAAGCCTGTGAAAATTCAGTTCGATATTCTTACTTCTGGCCAAGATATTGGCCATAATAATTAAATTGGTTTTTTGTTATTCTTTGTTGCGTCAGGTTTTTGAATCGTCAAAAACGGTGGGTGGTTTCACTAAAAGTGGTATAACTTAAAATTGTTCTGTTTGAAATATTTTATTGAAATCTGGCCATCTGGTGTAAATATGAATTGTCTTTACGACTGTAAAATTTCATTTCAAAATTCTTACTTTTGGGCAAGATATTGGCAAAAATCTTAGGGCGGTCTTTTTTGGCGCACTCTGTACATCGACAGACATAGAGCCTACATTTATATAATCTTTTAAAAAATTTTTATTTTGAACAGCATTCATTACTAAATATACCTCTTGGATACTTCTCAACTTTTGGATCTTACACTCCTTTGCCTTCATATTTACTACTTTGCCTTTCCTTCAAAGTTCACATTTGTGCTAAGTATGAGATAGGAAGAGTGAAGACATCTTTTTAACCCAGTCAAAGCTGCAAAGTCCTGAAGAGGTGCTGCATAACTTTCACTGATGTCATAATAGGTTCTACTTCCTTTAATTGTTATGTAAAATACTGTATTGAAGTACTTTGTTAGAAACCTACAAATTTTTGATCTCATGTTAGCAATGTTACCAGGTAAATCGCTAAGCGAAATACTGCTTTTGCAAATCTATGTTAGAAACAAGCAGATACACTTACTGTTGCTGGATTTCAAGTCCCTGTGAACGATATTCATTCCATGTAGATACAGCATACCCTCGGCTATCTGTCTGGCCCAATTTGTCACATTTATTTGGCGATGAACTCTGGCATCCCATTTATCTAGCAGGTTCCTTAATGAATCGCCACTTGCATATTCCATTGCTATGTACACTACGGGTATCTCTTCCTGCAAGCTCACATAAAAGATTTCTATCAAGTGTTTATGCTTCAGCGAAGTCCAGATACGTTTTTTGCCCTCCACTTTACTTTCGAAATCAACACGTTCAGTCTGACTGAAGAAGATTTTCTTAACAACAATTTTCTTATTGTTCTGTGTGTAAGGTCCGTGAATTGTACCATAGGACCCTCTGTTTATGAAGTCTCCGTCCTTTACTAAAGTACCAAAGTCAACTTTTCCAAAGTCTGCATCACTTGCACCATCGGTAGCCATTACAGGAATATAATACACCTGTGTAAAAAACAGAAAATTAAAAAAATAGTCATACATTCGCTACATAAAACTGCGTACTGTAACATAATTTATCCGAATACACTGCTGGTCTAAAATTATGAGATCAATACAATTCATAAATCTCAAAATTTCTTAACGTCACATAAAAGTTAAGCATAAGGCGCCAGCTTATTCATTAGCACTGCTGAATCAGATGGGTGCAGAAAGGGTACACCTAGGACAGTTAGTCAAAAATGTTTAAGCTGACATAACTGACCATACAATGACAATAATTCCTGCTTAAAAACACTTTCGATCCAGGGAAAACATTCCTTAGATCTATGGAAGTTGGATTGATGACAGTTATCATTATCATGGGCATTAGTAGATTGCCTACTTACCAACATCAAGTACAGCACTAATGAGATTTTAAAAATGTAGCAATGTACAATACGGTATAAACCCAGCCTCCAGATAAGGAAAACTTTTTCTGCCAATCAAATTTGAAGTTTATGAAGAATGTTTCTTCAATCCAACTTCTACTTTAAAAAAAATTGTAATTGGCGAATAATTCAGAAAGTTAAAAGATAACAAAACTCAAGCAAATTAGTTGTGTCAAATAGATTCTGATACATGTATGTTCTTAATCGTTCCAATGGTAGTCCAGGAGTAATAGTCAAAAATATACAAAATGCTGTTTGCAGCACAAAATGAATGGGGGCATAACTCTAGCATCAGGGACGAAAGTGCCCGTTAGGATCAGGCTAGGCATGATGCATGGTGAGTGTCAGTTAGGATTAGCCGGTTATGGCTAATGTTGTCAATAAATACTGTCCACAGATTAGGGTGACCATTTTCTGGCAATCAAAAACCGGGACACTTTGGAAAAAATCAATTGTGTGCCTAATTTCTTAATTACAGGGCTATAGGATTGAAGGCCTAACCCTAAAGGCTAGACTCGGTTAAATTTTATGCTGAGCATAGACTTCAGTGTAGAAATCTACAACCTGCACTAGTCATTAGCGCAGTGCTGTAGCTATAGTAGGCCCAATTATTGAGAACACTCTCTCAATCGGTGCATAGTGGGTGATCTAGTCCAGAGGAAGATTTAAATTAATGTTACATGGGGTGCACAGGAGCGTCCGGCGGACGACCACCGAGGCGTTCAGCGCCGAGCAGGGAAAGGGAATTGGTGAGGGAATCAGAATCACAATCAAATTTTTTCAAAGTTTCCACAGTACAATGACAGCATTTTAAATTGTCGAAAGAATTTGCTGTAGTTCAGTAACTTCAGTGCTGTCATGAGCGGTCGAACTTCCATTATGACCCTGGCGCGACCTGCCGACATTGATAGACCTATAGATCTGGCGCCGCCATATTAGCACAACTATTATGAAAACTTCTCCTTACACCTTGACGATCCTTTAAATCTATTAACTAAACGCAGTAGAACACCAAAGATGCAAATAATTATAATATTCCATATAAATTGACAACTTCTCTTTTGTTACGACATTTTTGTGTTCTAAACTACACGTTGTTTTGTGATTTAGGCTACATAAAAACACGTTTAAAAAAATCCAAGTTTCTTACTTGTCAAAAACCGGGACATTTTTGCCTTTTTGCCTAAGTCGTCGGGACACTGGGACGCACCACAAAAAACCGGGACATGTCCCGGAAAACCGGGACGTATGGTCACCCTACCATAGATATAGTATGTACCGATCTCCGATACTATGCTTTAGCCGAAATCACATCGTATCTAAATATTTATAGAGCGCCTCTCGCTGCATAGACTATTCAGAGGTGCTTTCAGCACAGAAGCCCTGTGGAAAAGAAACATCTTAAGACAGCGAAAGCATGTGAGTAATAGCCCAGACATTAGCTTAACGGTTACCCATACAAGAGGGGAAGGCCAATACATGTGGAGGAACATTATCACAGCAAATGAACGGCTCTTAGCCAAGGCATACCGAACACGAGGGACAAAGCTCTAGGTCAAAACGGTCAGAAGAGCGCCTGGCGAACAGCTACCGCACAGAGAAACTTACGCATATTAGAGATATTTTGGGACAAGACCAAGTTGGGATTTGGAGCTTTGATCTTATAATTATTGGAACCAAGAGGTAATGGGGAGCCAGCGTAAGACTTCAGCCATATAAGTGGAAATGTGAGAAAACCGAGGAAATGGTGCCTAGCAGTGGCGTTTAGGGGAGAGATGCATCTTGGGAGACTCATGCGGAAAGAGTTACAGTAATCTACACGAGAGCAGCCAAATGCATGTATAACAGTAGCCTACTGTAGTAAAGACAACATGGAACCAATCGGATCGTCTGGTGGCTCTCAGTCGCCTTAGATTTTAAAAAAGCAGTGAACGAGTCAAATTTGAGACATGCTTGGTAAACTAAGAATGGGTCTACCGAGAATAAAGCACCTTCTTGTTAACACGTAAATTATACGTCAAAACAAAATTAAAACAAAAACAATACCGAAAGTGAACGAGGTTTAAAGCTAATTCCGGTTCAGACGGTTCTTAAGTTTTGATTATTCAAGGACGTTGTATAACTTGTGTTGTATTAGAAGCAGGGATGCCACTCTGAATATTCATAAACGTCAAACCGGCTCCAAATAAATTACTGGTCTAGTAGCCTACCTAGGTCCTAGGCTACCTTGCTCATAAGTGCTGTAATATGCCGAGCAAATTTATGTCCAGGGTAACGACCTATGTTGTCATAGACCCTGGTCAAATCGGATCCATCCATCAAAAAGGCTAAAAAAATCTGGATTGGTTTTACGTCAAAAAATAGGCCCTAGGCCTACTTGGAATTTGTCTAAAATTCTACTGAAATAGCTTATAGGTCTCAAACAAATAAGATCGCTGAACTTACTGTACAGTATGAGTATACAATTAAAATGACGTTCAAATGCTGGCTAATATGGAACTTTTGAATCTCGATTACGGAAATATTTTGCAAAATTCTTCGCCGTGTGGAATGTCTAATTTTTTAATGTGCCTGAAAAATTAAGAAATGTCTAAGAAATTGCTGACTATGCACGTTTTTAGCGTGAAAAGTCTCGATGTGAAAAAATTAGATATCGATAAATTACTGGTCTAGTAGCAGTGATAAAAGCGCCTAGAAACCCAGTAGGCCTATAATAGGCCTAGTGCGTTTTGTTACTGTCACATTGTGCATTTTTCACCTACAAGTAAACAAATTATATATTTGGAATCAGCTGAAAATTCTGATAACGGTAGGCTATAGTCACTCTTTCCTAGATGAAAAATGTGTTTCTTCATTTTTTGGGTCAAAATATATTGCCAAACCAATGTTATTCCACCAGTGGCGTACCTAGGATATTTGGCGCCCGGTGACGAACTAGGTCTACGAAATTGGCGCCGCTCCCTGTTTAATTTGTTCCCATTGCTTCATTGTCTGCAGGCTACCTCTTTAAAGTGCTTTTAGGCCTCAGAAGTCAGAAAGGTTATCAGAAAATACAAATGTGCGACAAGGGGCGTTTTTCCCTAGATGAGGGGCTGTAGCGGCGCCAGGGGAGGTTAGGGGGCTAAGCTCCCCAAAAACATGAACAGCCCCCTAAAAATGTAAAATTTCCATGAGATTTTGACCAAATGAGTTAAACAGTGTCGTCAGAAATTTTGGCGGATGAAAATGAGAAATTTCGTCGAGATTTCGACCAAAATTAGCCTAATGACTAAAAAAAGGTCGTCAGAAATTTCAGCCATTGAAAACCGGAAATCTCCGAGGATTATTCAGCCCCTCCCCCCAAGTGAAATCCTGGCGCCGCCACTGCAGGTGCGGTGTAAAACCAGCTCTAAAATTTAGGCAGGTCGCGTCAGGGTCATGGGAATTATTTGGCAGGTCGAAGAAATTGATGATTGAATTTGAAGCACATAGAGCCTATAATTATAGGCCTTCTTCTCTTCTTTAAATTCTCTGCCCCTTGGCAGGTTTCAACTTCCAATGACGCCATTCTTCTATTCGCCGTGCTATTCTCTTCAGTTTGTTGTAGGGGAAGTCGGGGCGAGATGGACCCTTGGGGTATGATGGATCCCGTCAATATAAGGTATCTATGATATCGCCACCTTCCGAATGAACTTTAATTACTGTAATACTGTTGGCGCTTTGGTGATTTGTCCAAAGTAATCGACCGAAACGACATTTTTGCGTGTTTTATGATGAAAAGTTGATTTTCGACCTGTCCGATCTTATTTTCAGGAAACAGTTATTTGCTAAGTATTCAATTGCACGTTGTGACAGGCTTTTGATAAAAATATATTTTGTTAAACACCCTTTTCTGCTGTATTAACGATTCCAATATTGGCAGGATACCCAGTAGATTAAATTTTTTAGTGATGAAAAGTTTATACCTTACCCGTGGGGGCGAGTTGGATCAGTCATCGACGGGGCAAGACGGACCTTGTGATCCATCTTGCCCCGTTGGTGTGATTTTGTCGTGTGATTCCACTTTTTTTCATATGATTTCAAGTGTTAATTAATTATTATGTTATTATTACCGTAACAATTATTACTGGATACAATAATAATAACAATTAGCGCGAAATTCACGACTGCAGTGGTCTATCTTGTTCCACCATGGGGGCAAGATGGACCACTAAAATCATATGAAATTGTAAAAATGTACTCCAATGTAACTTCTGCGTTATTCTTAGTGTTTTACTTTATAGACGATCACATTTGTGCATAAAATAGTATTCTACATGTGATCAGAACATGCTATGATGAAAGCCTGATGCGTGGGGCATGATTTATTAGACTGGTCCATCTTGCCCCATAGTGGGGCAAGATGGACCATTACTACTAATTTTTTTAAATTTTTAAATCTTTTTATCGAAAAGAGATGCAATTAAATTTGTGCTGCCCTTAGCTAGGGCACTGTATAAGCTATGAGTAACAAAAGATTTTTTGCCCGTGAAGCACATTTATGGTGTCTTAAAACCAGAAATCCGTTACGGGGTCCGTCTCGCCCCTACTTCCCCTATCCGTCAGTCATCCATCCCAGCATCATCTGTATCGGTCTTCCTGTCTTTCTTTTCCCCTCCAATCTCCCTTGTCAGTTTCTGTTTCATTTGTTATCCTACTCTTTGCGGCACCTCTTCACTCGCTACTCGCTCCGTCCAGATCACATCTCCAATATCCTTCTCCATATCCACATCTAAAAGGTTTCCAATCTCTTGATTTCCTCGCTCCTGATGGTCCACGTCCCCGAACCACACTCCATACCAGTACTTTGACGATTAAGTCTCTTCTTTAGATCTTTGATCAAACCTCCTCTGAAGGCTTTGATCAACTCTCCTCTTTTCGTGAACGCATCTTTCCCAATACTATGCTTCGTTTTATTATCACTATGGCATATGTTGTTATCATAGCCAACTTCCCAAGTAGCCTAGCAGAAGCTCTTGACCTGTTCCACTTCCTCTCCATTTATTTTTATTTTTGCTATCTCCTCCTCCCCTCCACATATCCTCGTAATCTTTGTCTTTAATTCCGATATTTATCTTCATGTTGTATTTTATTAAGGTCCTAATAATCTATTTAGTTGATCCATCAATTTCTTCAGCCCTTCTGTGTATAGTCACCACTCACCACTCACCAGCATTGCTTGGTCGTCGGCAAATCTTATAAGGCTGCAACTGGGCCATTATAGTGTATGAGGTTTAAAATTCAACCCACTTTTAGGCTATACCCTCTCCTGTCAATTCCATTGCGTCTTGACGGTCTTGTATTATTTAGTTCTTTTACGTAGGCCTACGAGTATAATTATGTTAATTAAAGAGGAGTGGTGATAGCGGGCACCCTTGCCTCATCCTCCAATTAGGCTACTCCTTCCTCTAAGACTCCCCTCCTATTCCTATCCTTTCTGTTTGATTTATATAATCATAGGTTTCTTATAAACCTCATATCCCATAGGCTTAGACCTCTAGGCCTATTTACCTACTAGATAAGATCAGACGTAAAAGTCAGTAGGCCTACTGTTGGATATAATAATTGCACCCCAACACTAGTGATTTTTTGGGCGAGGAAAAAAATAATGTTGATTTTTCATTTAAAACTCTTAAATAAAAGAATGTAGAATATATAAAAAATTCCAAAGTTTTTTAAGCAGGTCATTAGGCAGGTCGTGAACAAAACAGGCAGGTTAATTACCTGCCGCGACCTCCCGTAGAGCCGCCACTGTGTAAAACGCCCCTTTGAGCACCTTGCATTTAATTATTTTTTAATGTAATCTTTTTGGTAATTTATCAAACACAGTAGTACTGTATTTAGGATATTCAACACTAGATCTTACAATATTTCACACGAGAAATGACATTAGGCCTAGGCCTACTCACGTTGTAAATTATAAGACATTCAAGAAAAACCTTTAAAGAGGCGTTTCCCCTCCACCCCTCTACCCTAATGATGGTAGTATGGTGGTGATGGTGTACGACTAGAATCATGATATGATCGGTTGAAGAGTTCGGTTTTCAGTCGAGAGTTCCACTAAATGGCAACTGGCAAGTAGCAGAAGTGAGTACCGTATAAGCGAATTAGGCGAAATTAAAAGGCAATACAGAATTAGATGAGCAAACTGGCGGAGGTCATTTTGGTGTTCGGTCTACAGAGTCAGAGTATGCTAATTATCTTACTTCTGTAAGTAGGCCTAAGACATTTTTATAATTTGTATTTAGCCATGTAACAATACCATATAATACGGTTTTATGCAAACAGCACAACGAAATAATATTAAACTAAAAACTATGTATGGCCTATCATTCAAAATTTATTAATGATTTATCATACATAAAATTATATAGGCTAATAGCACATAATTATAGGCCTACCTGCTGTCGATGAAAGAATAAAAATGTAATATCTACGGCGCCATAGAAATCGTCATTGTTATTATTATTGTTATTTTTATTATTACCGGCGACAGGAAAATAGCCTATGTAGGCTCTGATTATTATTATCACTGAAAGGGAAATGGAAACGAAAATAACACGTGTTGAATGTAGAAACATCAGAATTATTCTTAAACATAGATTTTGTACAAAGACCTAGGCCTACTCTTTCGCTTTATTAAATTCTTGTACATAGAGGCTTCGCCCACAATAGGCCTATATATATGCCTATATATCTAGGCCTATATATATAGGCCTATATATATACATACAATTAATGTTCTTAATAAGTTTAAACTGTCCTTAATAATTAACACGCAAGCACAGAAAAGTAGGCATACATTGGAATTAGTTTGTCGGTGGCTTTATACACTAAATGCTAGCATCCGAAACTGTGATGAAAAAGTCTCTTAATGATGAAATATATCTGGACCAATCCATTGGTTTAAAGTGGAAACATGGAGAAAACTTTATAGTCTTCCAGCATTTAGAGTGCAGTCAGATGTCACTGTCCCTTTAACAAAGCCTTTAACAATCTCCATTGTTTTATTGTGCATCATATTTCGTGTGTCAGAACTGGAATGGCTTTGAGGTCATATTTTTCCATCGGTTCCAGAAGTCAGTTGAGTTAGTAGCCTAAAGAAAAGCAGAACAAACCCATACACTATTTCTATTATTTAAACTATGTCTTATTTAAAAAAACTTCTTGTACAAGATCGGGCTGAGATAATTATTTAGGGCAATGCTTTAACATTTTTAAACTTTTAATTATTTAGGCCTATTAATTTTTTATTACCGTATGCATCGGCTGTTGTAGCGCATTAATGTAGACTACTTGTAGCCTAAGTTGTAGGACTACTCAATTAAGTCTAATTAGATCTACATATAATAATAGAAGAAGACAAAACCACATTATTATAAGGAAATGGATTAGGCCTAAGCTTATTTACTTTGAAACTTTCTTACTAACACCTGACGCAGTGCACTTAGTTCTCGGCAACTGAAGTTTAGACATCCATAGAACCAAGGAGACAAAGAGAAACAGTAGTTGTAATAATTACCCAAAAGCTTAGATCTTACAAAACACTCATTAATTATATTATCGTTTATTTAAATTACTTCCCAATTCTAATACTAAATGGCCTATTAACAACCATAAACATTTTTCTAACCGCGATTTAGTCTCAATTAGATGAAAGTTTGTAACATTTTTATGAAACTCAAACATATATAAACTGCAGTTGAATTTCATCTGTCTTACCCGGAGGTGCATGAATGCTGGATGGTCGGATGTCTTGTGAGAAAATCGGAGGCTCGGGAGCCAGATATGTAGGTGAATCATAATCATCGTCGTCATCATCGTCGTCAAAACCTTCTACGAAAAACATGGCATGTTTGCTAGAATAGAAATACTCAAAGTGGGCTTGTTTAAAATTTAAACATTAAGAAAAAAGGTGAGTAGGCACAATAACAGATTCTTGTTTGCAATTCCAGTTTCAGCCGAGACCAGAAATATATCTCTATCAATACCAGGAATCATTATGGCCTATTCACATAGCGAAGCACGTACGGACTTTGCAAACAGAAGAATGAAGTAGGCCTAGATTAAGTCAATATCAAATAATTTTTCACAGAAAAACTTAGGTTAAACGTAGGCTGAACTGTATTTAGACAAGCGAATGTTAAAAGAGCTATAACATCGCTTTCAATCAAAATTATCAGCTACATTGCTCATATTGTAATTGAGTCTATAGGACCATGATGTAAGAAATTCTTACATCATGATAGGACTGCAATTAAAAGAAGCAATGTCCGGGTTTGCAGTAGGCTATCCTGCAGCCTATTTACATGTAATTACTTTGTTGTGGTTGGACAATAAAAATGTGTCAACGTTCTACGCAGTTAAATAGGCCTACAAATACATGTTTTGAAAATGCCTTTGAATTATAAAAATGCTCTAATTGCTAACAATATTATATTTCCATAAGATCTGTAACGACTCTATGTTGTGGACCAAGTCGCGAATAGTGGTTCTATGCAAGGCTGACGTGAGAAATTCTGGGCCCTGGGCAGAGCAGTCATGCCCCAACTCCTAAACTATCCAAAGGTTTCACTTTTATGAGAAATATTGTCAGAAACGAATTGAAATAATAAAAGGTTAGGTATGACCTATGATTTTTTATTTATTATAATATGAAATATGATTTTATTCAGTTGTTCAGTTGAAGTTTAAACAGATTGTAGTAATAATTATAATCAGTAATATTACATTAATATATTGAAAAGAAATAAATCCTAAGCTCTGCATATTATAGAACTATCCAGCCAGGGTCCCTAACATGGCGCCGGGCATTTGGGCATATCTTCTGCTTCTCTCGACGGACCTGGCCGTCAAGAGGAATTTTTAAATAGGCCAATAAGTTGTTGCCCTAGCTGTAAGGCTGTAATGGTCAACAAACCTTTTCTAGGCAGAGGAAAAGAACTGGCTTTTGACATTGGCGAGCGAGGGTTTCGACCTGGAATTACATTCGCAACGTTGATGTAGTCGTGACCATCGCGACCTATAATAAAGAAAAACGATTCGCATGATAACTCACGAACCGACTTCATGCGCATGCATGTAGGCCTATGTATGTACATGTATGTGTGTTGTACGCGTTTGTGTAGACGTGTACTTGTGTATGTACATGTAATTATGCATATTGTATAACTGCGTGCATCATGGTGCATGTATGCATGCATGCTGTAGACTTATTTATGTGTCTGTCTATTTGCGCAGGCTATGTATGTATGTATGACTGTATGCAAGTTATGCTATGCACGAGACAATTCTCATTATGTGCGAGGAAGAAACGATTCTTCACGACTTAAATACAATGTACAATTGTACAATGCACATGTAATGCTATAATGTAATAATTTCCGTTATAGGCTAATGATTATATTCATTTTCATCGTCATCTTCAATTAACTTCATCATCGTGTTTCTTGATGCAGCTGTTGACACAACTTTAAATATTATAATAATGCTAAATTGTTTTAAAACTGATTACCTCTTGATTCGTTCAAATCCAATTCCTTTCCGTTTATATAATGATCGTTGGCGCTCATATTTGCACCCGTTGCTGTAAAACAATAAGAAGCTTAATATAATAAGGTGCGCACCATGTGACCACATAAAAATCTTGGCCTACCATAGTAAAATAAGCAGCAGCGCTAGTAGGCCTACCTATGCCTACCATTGCCTTTCCAGACGACAATTAAGAGCGCAGCGGAGACATTTGTCTGTCTCATTTATGTGGAAAGCACAAGATCAAAACATCAAGGACTAAAACACTGAGTCTTAGCAACAAAGATCAGCATTTCGTATGCATGCTGTTATGGCATATTCTCGAGCGCTTCTGAAAGGTTCTTGCTGCGAGAAGCGCTTTATAAATGGTCAGATAAGACAAGAAGATTCTATAGCTTGAGCTGTTAGACTGTGGGAATGAGATTTTCTAGCTAAAAAATCAGTAGTAGCCTAAGTTCTCTGTGTAATTTTGGCCACTTAATGGCAAAACATTTTCAACTCAATTTTATGGCAGGCCTACTAGTTTAACTTTACTTTAATAGAGGCAAACGGTGCAACTTTGCCCAACAAAATTCCTTGTGACCAATCCCCTTCTTCTCCCTCTCTTCTCTACCAACCCTTATCCCCCCCAAAAAGATGGATGCCACAATTTCATGCAAGGCCTAAGCAAACGTGAAGGTCTCAATTAGCATTGAGATAATAGATAACCGATTACAGGGCCTACCACCGTCATAATACAAAGGGACAGTGGACACCTATGAACAGCAGCACCATTTTTGTCTGTTTCATTTATGTGGAAAGCACTACATCCAATCCATTATGATCTTTGATCTAGGTCAAACCTCTATCTATTTTTACATCCTGATTTCTCCGTCGTCTAAGTTAGGCCTACCACCTAGCTTTCCATTTTCTATAAGCCCACCATTTTCATAAAAATCTGTTTCATTCCACCATTTTAATACAAGTAAGAACATGATGTGAAGCATTGTGCCAACCTTTGGGCATGTTGACATAATCTCGTTTGTTAACTGGAGCAGAACATCGTCGAGTAATATCGTACGGTTCTGTCGAAGTAAGAAGAATACATTGGAACAAAATATTACATTTACAAATCAACAAAATAATGCTACCATATCAAAATTAATGGACGCTTACCTTTGAAAATTTACGCTGCATTAAAAATAATATATGAGATAATAATTTATGTTTATTCAACAATCCGAATTACAGACCGCAACCGGTATAATTATATAGGGCCTGCAGGCTACAGCTATGATGATGATGACGGTTCTCTGCCGAAGGCAGGTTCATTGGCTTTACGCCCCTGGGGATGAGATGAGTGAGATGGTTTCCCGTTGCCTTCCCCACAGACAATGATGGATAAGCAATTTGCCCAAGGTCGCTTGCGCCCCTGCGTCCCACAGTGCTAGCCCGAGATATCTAAATCACTGAATGTCAGCTCCCAGCCGGGGCTTGAACCGCAGTCCGTTGCAACCAACAGACGAATGCCGCTCGCGCTTACCGGTGTAGTTAACGAGGCCTGCTGCTACAGCTATGCAATTATCTTAATTAACATCAATCATTATCTTAACTACTAACAGAGCAGACAGCTTGCAATACAAATCATGTTCACCTTTTATGGAAAGCAGTGCGGAAACATAATGTCTGCATTGATGAAGGGAATAATATTAGGCCTAGTCCTATAGGCCTACACGTATACAGAAACAATTGCACGCGAATTCTTTGTATTCATTTTATGCATGGCGACAAGCACTTATCTAATGGAAGCTAGAACGTGCTTGAGTAGAAATGAGCGGATTGATATCTTTGCTATTGATTCGAATCTGATACGGATATAGTTAGCTTTCAACTAGGCCTACACGCAGGCTAAGTAAAATTTAATGGCAGATCAGAGAAAGGCGAAGACTGCAGACGTCATTTGATTCAGAGAAACGCATTATAAAGAAAAAGAAATGAGAACATGACGACTTACTTTTGCTATTGCTGCCGCCGCTCATCGTTAGGTAGAGTTCTTCGTCGACTGGAGCACTTGTCCGATCATTCCGTTGCCCTGGAACTATCAACGGAAAGTGCACTATAATCATTGTACTTCTAATAGGGCTCACACCAATTCACAAATTTATTTCACGGAATAATTGTCAGGTGAATGTCTTGACTTCGTAAACTAGGCTACTGTTCATTTATTTATGGCACAATTAAGCGACATTGCTTGGTTGACAAGTAGGTCTATGCGTGTTTCGAAACATTTATGTACCGGTAACGTCAAAGAATCCACCCCTATAGGCCTAATTATTAGATTTATTACGAACGTCACATGTAAACTACTGTAAAATGGTAAGCTTATTCGTACGTTGTAGCACTCAAACCACTCTAGAGATAGAAGGCTTTGAAAGCATGATTCAAGCTTCTGAAAACATGAGTCTGTTTTCTTGAAAATTCATAAAATTATCTCGTATGGAATAAACTTAATTAGGCCTAATTAATAACCGATCTGTGAGTTTGCTGGTCTGGGCTCTGCTGAAACTTCAGCTGCTCATTGTTCCTAGTAATTATTCTCAGATTCACTTAGGTTTATTTACAAAAGAGAAGCTACTTTAGTAATAGAGCTGGTCACTTCAGGCAGACTATCTCTTAATTTGAATAAACTGTCCGTGAAAGGTTATATACGATTGCAACTCATTAGCCGTAAGCCTATTAGCAATAGCTTGCAATTAACGTTCTCCAAACTACTGTGTGTTCCGTTGCTTTAGAAATATTGCCTTGAACTGACTTGTTTAGACTGCATTTTATATTGAACTTCGTCAATTTGAACGACTACATCAGTCAATTTGAACGATTGGTGTTTTATTACATATATGTAAGACATTCGAAGAAAAGTAAAGCGTAGGCTACCTGCCGTCGATTCAGTTAAGTTCACGTAGTCACCATTTTTCTTCGCAGCTGTAAAAAAGACAATACCCTGCTCTCTTACTCATGATATAGACCTATATGACGTAGCCATCTTTTTGGGCGCAAGCATGCAGGTTCAACCGTTCAACGGTAAACCTCACAAAGGCTCACAGTAAGCTTATCATAGAGCGAATGGATGATAGGCATAGTTATAAGTAATTATCTGTAATAGGCTATCTGTAATAATAATAATAATATTACAAAGACTGCTCAACGAACTACACTGTCTATCGGTGTTATTGAAGCTATTAGAATTTTAAGCAAAGTTACGAGGGCTATATTTAAATTAATAGAAATTCTGGAGCTTAAAAGTCATTATATTTCAATAGGAATAAAGTTACCAATTGAAAACTTAGTCTTATATTTCGAATGTCCCTGAGCTCAATGAAGACATAAAACCAGTAGGCCTAGACCTCCTCTTGTTATTTAGAGACCGCGTGAATGTAGAGGTGCTTTGCTTGCGGACATCTTAACTCAATTTAATGTCTTTGCAGTAATGGTAACCGTTATGCAATATGCATACTGCTTCGATATCCGAAGTTCTACTGCAGATCTTATCGTGTGAGAAAGAACATTTAGTTAGCAAAGGAATTCTAGGCTACTTACCGGTACCGGTAGGGTATCGGCAAACAGGTAGGCCTACTGTCTTTCCCTTCGATGCCTCTGCAAGTTAAAAGGAATTGAAAACTTAAGTCAAAACAGGCTTAGGAGTTAGCACAACCAAATTATCTCAGGCGACCCTGGCTTGCGGGAATTCTGGTTCCTTTGGATCTCCTGGGTAAACTAACAGCTAATTTAAAAAATAATAAATTTTGATGTGATTACTCACTGATTAAGCCTAGGTATATGTTTTTACCATATATGCATATTTTATATGCATTTAATAAGAATTGATGTATATTATTGTGTAATGCACATGCATTTTGTTTCTTGCATACTGGTACTCAGCGCATTTTATTCAAGCTACAACTGGCTTTATTGCATCACTAAACTTTGCTTCTCTAATTGAAAATCTCTCTCTCTCTGAGTAAGCTTAGACTATATTTATCTCACCGATGTTTGTTAAATAATTTAGCTACCTGCTTTTGTTGCTAAATTGTTACCGCCTTGCTAACAATAATGGTAACTCGACCGACAAGACTGGTCAAGCAATAACTGACCCACAGCGACAACTGACCTGTTGGATCTATGACCATTGCGTGATGTGTTTGACAACCGGCGGCCGTTATATAGTAATCAAGAACGTCTTGGAGACAAGCCATGGGCGCTGGCTGAAAACAAGAAATGACTCTGTCTATTTTTCCATTTTATTAATTAACTTATTTTATTACACTAATTATGCATGCTTTAGTAATAGATATTAATCTGAAGCGCCATTCTATTGTGTGGGAACAACTTTGCGAGTACAGTAGTAGACACAGTTGGCTCGAAGCCTCAATCGTCGAATTACATCGCTAGCCTGTTGCTGAAGAGACCACCAAGGCACCCTGTTTTGTGCTGTGTGCTTTTTGAATTAGGCTAATTGCGTCGTAATATGTAAATGATAAATTGGACATCCGGGAAGAAATTTGATTCTGTGCTGAGGTCAATTTTTAAAAGTGATTGAAGTGTTGAAGTAGGCGTCACGACTTAGGTCTACATTTATCATATCTATATCAATTTAAATTAATCATTCCCAGGAACAATAATTAATATTAATTATTCACCTATTCACTGATAATTAATGAGGTTTGAGGTCAAGAGGTGGGCCAAAGGTTTCGATGATGCGATCTTTAGATTACACAGTTGTTATGGATAACATAAAATTGCAGCCAACCTTCGATTGAACTTCTAGTTTGAAGCCATTGGTGGCTCTCGATATGACATAGTGGACATATTTATCGTCCCTGCAATGACAAAAACAGATGATAATATTATCCAGCAAAGACCTGCATGGTTACTTGACGTCCTTCACATGTAACCAACCAGGAAGAAAGAACTTTGATATTTTTATGCAGAATGAATTAATAAAGAATGTGGCACACGTATCTCGAGCATGACCAGTTGGACATTATTTTATTGCTTCCGTTGTTCGTGATTCACCTACCTACATCATACATGTACATGCAGTAGGCTGCTCTAGAGACTATAATCTCATGAATGCACTGACATGATAATTTACCTCTTTCCACTGCATCATCACTAAATAATGTTATGAGCAAGAGTTGTGATATTTATCCTTTTTTAATGTTTTTTTATCGACATAGCCTACATCTTACATAGCCTACTCTAGTTTGCATAATTGCATGTACATGTACTAGGGTCACATGATAAATGCTAATGCGATTTTCTGATTAGGCCTACTATAGACTATACTTCCTATGGCAAATGTTGCACGATAGCACTAGGCTTCTAATACGATTTACACTGAAAGCTTACCGGTACTAGGGAATGAGCATCTCATTCATAGGCTGAGTTATAAAGTGCGCTCAATGTCAGATGTTCTCTTTGTTAGGCAATAATGTTATCTAGAGTCAACTTTGTCTAATTATGTCACTTGCTTTAGCATTCAGATGCAGTGATGAGTATTATAATATTATGTGCATACTCACTCGATCTCCCAGGCCAATAATTAGGTTTATATATTTAAAATATTATACGAGCATGTTAACTATTATTAGCATGGGAGAGGAGTATGCATTGCGGAACTGCGAGTAGTAGTTTTATACATAAGAATAATCTGGTTGCATTCACAGGCCCATAATAATTATTATGCTTGTGCTTAATAAGAAAGCAGGTTACATGGTTGAGAGAGTTTGAGCGTGTTGCTGTTCACGCTTCGTTTGTCACAGTGCACGACTGTTTTGAGATCACTAAACGTCGTCTCTTCCTCATTGTATGGTTTGTGGTGTTTTATTATGTAGGTCTATACGATTGTATAGTCTACGTCTATAGTGAAAAATATATGTGTAGGCTACATTGATGAATGCATGAATATCCATGAGTCCAAATGATATGAGCACAAGCTATTATTAATACGAGCACACACAGCAATAATAATATTGTCTAGTCTTGCAGAAATTTATTGTTGTTTTGCTTTTCAACACTTTTGTTAAAAATGTTCTTCCAACAACAATCTGCTGATCTCCCAACATCTTACATGAATTACCCTGCACTTAGGGTACCTACCCAGTACCCATAGCGGGATTTACTTCCTCAGAGCCTATCTCCGTGCACTGCCTCTATCAGTGATCAGGTTCTCTCATTGCATCTGTGGTTTTCAACAATTTATTAGGCTAATTATCTTGTGTATGATTATTTGGGAGCAAATATAATATATTATATTATAAAATATAATAGGGTATACAAAATAATATATAAAATAATATATAATATAATAGGGTATACCAGGGGTTATTTTAAGGAAATTACTCAACTGCACATAACTATCAGAATAGCATCCTACATCGGGTAGATTGGTCATTATTGAGACTAAGGCCTAATTCTTCTTCTTCTTCTTCTTCTTCTTCTTCTTCTTCTTCTTCTTCTTCTTCTTCTTCTTCTTCTTCCTCATTATTATTATTAACAACTTCATTTATTGAGAAAACAGACAACTTCCTATTCTAACATCAACTCCGAAGAGTGATAATTACTACTATTGTACTTGGTCCTCGTCACCGGTGTCGTGAATAAAAGTTCCCCTAAACGCTATTGCGTTGTAGCGTTGTGTACAGATAGATAAGCGCTGAAACAGATGTGTAGACTCCTGAGGGTCGCCCGTGGCGGTAGTCAGCCGACGACCTAGTTCCTCAATGAACTCGCGACCTGACAAGTTAATTGGCCCCAATGTTTCTAACGCGATCGGAACGAAGCTGTGGGTTGCAGGGAGATCTGCAATGCTGCATATTTAGTTATCTTGCGTGATTATTTATTATTATTATTATTATTATTATTATTATTATAACATAATATTTATTAAACTATCAATATCAACATCAAACAATAACCGGAGATATAAATAATGTTGATCTGGAACGGCTCACTCGATAGTGCGCATATGCATGTCTGGTTGGGCAAAAGTGCCACGGAAAGAAATAGCATTAAAGCGTTGGATGGTGGCAGAAAGGCGTTGAAAAAGGTAAGATGCCTCTCTAATATCTCCAGAGATTAGTGTTAGACGTTTTCCAAGGTCCTTAATAAAATCAAGTCCATTGTTGTTAATTGGGCCCAGGGTCTCCATGGCCACGGGGACAAAGTGGTGGTTGGCCAACAGGTGGTCGTACTTGACAGTTTTTCTCGTGTCCGCCAATTCAGCTGCAGCCCCCGCCGTTGCAGCCGAGGCATGTAGGTAGGAAGGAGCAACCGTGTCTATTACGGTGGCATCCCACACGAGGCTGCGTCCTCCTCGCCACGGAATCAAAGTCATCCCGTCGGGTCTTTTTCCATCAGTGCGTGAGAGACCGGGTGGTTCCTTGATGTTCGGCATTCCAGCTTGTGTAAGACTTCGGCTTATGATGTCGTTTAGATTTGCGTGTCTGGCTATTCGTCCCGGGCCTAGGCTACATGATAGACCATGCGAACCCTCTGCAGTGACATTCATCCCACAAGGGCACGTGTGGGGCTCGCAGGTCATCGTTCCCAATCTCAGACCCACTGCCACTCTGATTGTCTCGTCATCCATTCGTAATCCACATGATGAGAGCGGGAGTGCGAATAGCCAGTCTCCAGCGTGAGGCGCCGCTGTTGCTTTCAGCCTTGCTTGATGGTATTCGTCGTTGCATCCTTCTATCAGTGAGTCCTTCATCTTCTCTATAAGTGGACCGTCCCAACATGCTTGTTTATATGCTGCCTGGTTGTCTGGTCGTGTTGTTTGACTTTCTACCAACCATAGTTGCAGCATACGTTCCTCCTGCTCGTCCTGGTCTGGTCGAACATGGCCCAGCATAGATGACTGGAGAGCGCGGGTGCTCGCAGCGGAAGCCAAGAAGGCGGGTAGTGCAAGCGAGGCGGCCCGACGTATGCCCAGTCCTCCCATCTTAACTGGTAGAGAAGCTTGGTGCCATTGAGTGTCATTCAGGCTGATGTTTAAAATTGACGAAAGTCCTCTTCTCTGTATTCCATCATACTTTTCCAGCAGCGGGTGTTCATAGCAGGGGAAACATCTCAGCATGTGCAGCACTTTTTGAGAGCATAGGGCGTTTCTTAACAGTACCAGCGCATCATGTTTTGCGATGTTTTCCAGTCTTGAGACTGCAAGTGCCAGCTCGGAGCATCGAAATTCCAGGCATGTTGTTAAGGCATTATCCGGTGATAGAGGCGCTCCCAACAGACAGGCATCTTCCACGGCTACTGGGCTGAACTGATGCAGAGCCGGATGTTTCCTCCATTCGTCCGATATTGAAATCACCTCACACTTTTCACGGTTGAGTTCAAGGCCCATGAGGCCGCATTGACGCTCTATCTCTCTCACGTCATCCGCTACCACGGCCGCATTTCCTCCCAATGTTAAATCGTCCAGATAACCTAACGTTAGAACTGAGGACAGGTTCAGCAGGATTGGCTGCAGCGGTATGCAGAACAGCAATGGTCCTAGTGGGTCACCCTGTTGGGGACCGACTTGTGAGAGCAGTGTGTATTTTCCGAACTGCAGTATTGTGGCTTCGGCGTATGCGAGGCGGCTGTATGGTGTCAGCTCTGGCGCGATCTCGTCCAATGCCAGAAGCATGCGATCTCTATGCAGGCTGTTGAATGCATTTTTGAAATCCAGTTTTACCATGATTGAGTCGCTGGGCATTTCCGTTAGGAATCTCCTCGCCGCGTGGCATGCCGCTTCCGCCCCTCCTGGCACTCCCACTCCGACCTGGCGCGGTGCGAGGTATGTGGCTGCTTTTTCAACGGTGCTGGAGTTGGCGCTCTTAGATGTTAGTCGGCGCCAGTAGTATCCGATCACTATCGGACGCAAGCCTCCAGTCTTCTTCCGCAGTGCGATGAGCGTTCCGCCGAACAAGATCGGTCTGATCTGCGTTGGACAGACTCCTGTCAGAAGGAGGTTGACCAGCCCTGTGATGGCTTCCACGAGTCCCTTTCCAATGTCGGAACAAGTCACAAGATCCATCAGGTGCTGTGGTCGAATGCCGTCCGGTCCACCTGAAGAGCCAGCCGGAAAGGATCGCATGTGTCCCCTCATCTGCTCATCACTGATCTGTAAGGACGCCAATCGAGGCGTTGGTGTGATGACAGGTCGGTCGTTAGGAGGCTCAGGATGCTTCGATCGTAATTCCTCCAGCGTCTCTTGGTTCGCGTTTGCCGGTTTGTCGCTCGAGCATAGAATTCTTACTGCAGCTCTAATGTTGCCGTCTTCCAATTTGGATGCTACAGCTGCTGCCATTGTCTGCTCGTCGCTTAGGTCGGCCTTACGTCTGTAGCTGTTGTTCGTGAAGTCCTGTGCAGTGATCTCTGCCCACTTGCGTGGCCAGTCTGCGAGAAAGCTGTTAACCCTGGTTTTGATTGTCGTTGTCAAATTGTGGCGCTTGCCTCCTCTCTTCGGTTGCTCCAGAATTCCGGCGCCGAATGTCAACATCATGTGCCAGTGTGAAGGATTGTCTGGATCGATGAGGATTTTGTTGATGATTGTTGTTAGAAGCCGACCCACGCTCGGTCTGGCGCCTTTTGGGATGCGTTTCAAGATTCTGTGTCGCATCGTCGGGTGAGGGGTCTTGTCCTCGATGGTTTCCCCCTCATCGGCTCCTTCAACTGATGCTTGTCCACTGGTTTCCATCCCTGTTGACGTCGATTCAACATTATCCGTCAAACGGCGTTCGTTTGCCTCTTGAGTCACATCCTGGCTGCAGCTCGCTCCGAGAGGTAGTCTATGCGACCCTGGACATGGCTGAGTACGAGGGCCGTGAAGATGAATCTTCCCGTCTTTGTTATTATTATTATTATTATTATTATTATTATTATTATTATTATTATTATTATTATTATTATTATTATTATTATTATTATTCCCCAGGGACTTATGGACTATTATTAGCCGAAGAATTATTATTATTATTATTATTATTATTATTATGTTATTACCATTAATATTATTATTATTATAAACCTACTTCTCCAAAGACTGCAGTGTCTAATCTAGTCCCGATTCGCTGGGGAGGGAAATCAGATTTCTTGGGATGACAATCGAGTGTCCGAAGGACTCTCGTTAGCCGAGACTGGTAGAGGGAGAGGTATGGGGAGGAGATGTCCCCCCTCCCCCATCATAAATTTTTTGAATTTCCACATTGCAACGGTACCATTTTAAGGTGTCATTTTAATATATTACCTGTACTTTTTCAGAGCCTCATCAGAAACTTTTTGAATTTCCACATTGCACTGGTAGCATTTTAAGGTATCATCTTAACAAAATACCGCTACTTTTTCAGAGTCTCATCAGAAACTTTTTGAATTTCCATATTGCAATGGTAGCATTTTAAGGTGTCATTTAAAAAAATACCAGTAATTTTCAGAGCCTCATCAGAAACTTTTTGAATTTCCACATTGCAATGGTAGCATTTTAAGGTATCATCTTTTAACAAAATACCACTACTTTTTCAGAGTCTCATCAGAAACTTTTTGAATTTCTTCATTGCAATGGTACCATTTTAAGGTGTCATTTTAATAAAAAAAAATACCTGTAATTTTTCAAAGCCTCATCAGAAACTGTTTGAATTTCCACATTGCAATGGTACCAATTTAAGGTATCATCTAAACAAATGACGCTACTTTTTTAGAGTCTCATCAGAAACTTTTTGAATTTCCACATTGCAATGGTACAATTTTAAGGTGTCATTTTAATAAAAAAATACCCGTAATTTTTCAGAACCTCATCAGAAACTTTTTGAATTTCCACATTGCAATGGTACCATTTTAAGGTATTAACTTAACAAAATACCTGTACTTTTCAGAGCCTGATCAGAAATTTTTTGAATTTCCACATTGCGATGGTACCATTTTAAGGTGTCATTTTAACAAAATACCTGTACTTTTTCAGAGCCTCATCAGAAACTTTTTGAATTTCCACATTGCACTGGTAGCATTTTAAGGTGTCATCTTGACAAAATACCTGTACTTTTTCAGAGTCTCTTCAGAAACTTTTTGAATTTCCACATTGCAATGGTAGGATTTTAAGGTGTCATTTTAACAAAATACCTACAGTACTTTTTCAGAGCCTCATCAGAAACTTTTTGAATTTCCACATTGCAATGGTAGGATTTTAAGGTGTCATTTTAACAAAATACCTACAGTACTTTTTCAGAGCCTCATCAGAAACTTTTTGAAATTCCACATTGCACTGGTAGCATTTTAAGGTATCATCTTAACAAAATACCTGTACTTTTTCAGAGTCTCTTCAGAACGTTCTGAATTTCCACATTGCAATGGTAGCATTTTAAGGTGTCATTTTAATAAAATACCTGTAATTTTTCAGAGCCTCATCAGAAACTTTTTGAATTTCCACATTGCATGGTAGCATTTTAAGGTGTCATCTTAACTAAATACATGAACTCAGTGGCGTGGCAATAGGTCGTGCAGCCTGTGCAGTGCACAAGGGCCCCGGCTGTAGAGGGGGCCCCGCAGTCACAGTCAATTTTTACTTTAAGAACATTCAGAATGTATTCAAATGATCAAATCCACATTATACAACAAACTTGAGTTACAATAAGTTAAATTTAAAATTTAATTTCGAGTGTGAGCTAGGCCTATGCAAAAATAGACTATCGCAAAAGCCATGCACTTTTCACAGCCTCATTGTTTGAAATCTTGGGGTGCAAGCATTAAAGGGGCCCTCCACGAAAGCCCTGCACAAGGGCCACCAAAAACCTTGCTACGCCACTGCCTGTACTTTTTCAGAGCCTCATTATAAACTTTTTGAATTTCCACATTGCAATGGTAGCATTTTAAGATGTCATTTTAACAAAATACCTGTACTTTTTCAGAGCCTCATCAGAAACTTTTTGAATTTCCACATTGCACTGGTAGCATTTTAAGTACCTATCATCTTAACAAAATACCGCTACTTTTTCAGAGTCTCATCAGAAACTTTTTGAATTTCCATATTGCAATGGTAGCATTTTAAGGTGTCATTTTAATAAAATACCTGTAATTTTCAGAGCCTCATCAGAAACTTTTTGAATTTCCACATTGCAATGGTAGCATTTTAAGAATTGACATTTGTGTGTAAAAAAGTAACTGCACAAAACCTGATTTTCAACTGCACAAATTCGTTTTCCAACTACACACTTTGTGTTCAGCTGCACGTTAAAATAACCCCTGGGGTATACAAAATAATAATAGATATAGAAATAAATACCCGCTTGAGATAGTAACAGCGGATAGGGCATAAGATCCGTTGACTGCGAAATTAGAATTGGGTCGAAGTAGAACGTTTCCATATTCTCGATGTTTCTTCAGTATTTCTTCTGCTTCTTTCCGACTGCAGTTGATGTACCAACTGAACCAGAAACGACAACAACACTTTACAATGAACTTCCTTTAGGAGTTACTGTATCTCACACATGTAATTATATTTATTAGTCAAAGTATCTCACACGTGAAATAAGTCACAGTATCTGACACGTGTAATAAGTCACAGTATCTGGCACGTGTAATAAGTCACAGTATCTGGCACGTGTAAAAAGTCACAGTATCTGACACGTGTAATAAGTCACAGTCTGAAACGAATGAATGAATGAATGAATGAATGAATATCCACGAAGTTATAACAAGCAAATGTACAAGATATGCATACTGATTGCAGGTATTGATGACTATAGGACTAGACCTATAGACTACTCAGTCGAACGTAAATATGGGAGCCGAATGGTTAAAGGCTTCTTAAAGCTCTTACTTTCTACGGCGGAGAGAGCAGGTTCAAGCTCCTCTGAGGAGGTCATCCTGTTTGGATCTTAAGCAAGTCGATCACTCACATTATTTTGAATATCGCCAATCGACCATAAGACAGTGACACCAAATAAAAGCACAGGGGTGAGTACAGCGTGGGTAACAGCAGGTAAGGCCAGGTACCCACCCTTCAAATCATCAGCAGTAGCATAATAAAACAAGGTATTTATAATAATATGCTGAACGTGGATGACAAAGGCAAAAAATACTGAATTCATTCTTATGTTAATTGTCGAATAAAGCCTTAGCAATCGTATGATGACATAGTAGACTATCTCTCACAACCTGCTCATCGGTCAAAATCTCCGAAACTCAACGCCGCATGACGCATTTCAAGCGAAAAGGTCAGACGTTTACATTTTATATTGGATTACAATAATTTTTCAATGAAATGCAGGATGGCAATTCTATGAAATACCAGGCGCGGATTCAGAGGGGGGCGGAGCCGGCGTACGCCCCCCCCTAAACCTGCAGAAATGTTCTAAAGCTAAACTGACATAAAACTAATATAATTGCAATTTAGCCTACGATTTGGAGATCTTGCAAAGCAAGCAATTCGTGGTCTACATGTAAGTCTCATTCCATGCATCTAATGTTTAAAACATCGACGCACTCACTGCTGATGGTAGGCTATACTTCATTACTATCATGATGAGCTGCCTTCTCCGAATTCTTTTCATCAAGAGTTAAAGCTTTATTGGCAGCAGATGTGAAGAAACGCTAACAGCACACCAAGCACCCTGTCGGACACCCTCGCTAACAGCCGCTCCCGTTGTAGGCCTATTATGTATCCAAATATTACCACAATAGTTCACATTTTGCTGCTCACTTCTGTCACGGCTTGCAGTGTTGAGCGAGCAAATTCTAGTCTGCGATTTGTGAAGTTGTGTTTCCAAAGTACAATGAACGAGGACTCATTTTATTGTTTGTCCACAAGGACTTAAGTTAGACATTGATGACAATCTCAATGTCTACGCCAGAAAGCATCCAAGGAGAATGACACTGTTAACCCACTGGCATGTGACACTTAATTATTTCCTTTTTGGGTCAAGGGTTGCATGATCAAAACTAAAAACTGATTTATAATCGTTTCACTGTTAACCTTCAGTGGACACCAGTGGTTTTATATGAGAAACTATATATTTGTTTAAAGTTCCATGACATTTTCTATAAAAAGGATCATTATAGTTTTGCATGATCTAATTTCATACATATCAGTGGCGGCGACAGGAGAGGGCTAGGGGGGCTAAGCCCCCCTAAACGTGGCTCATCCCCCCCCCCCCAAAAGGCTGAAAATGTCTAAAACGGCTTACTTCGTAATAAGGAAACTAGACAATGACCAACGGCAACCAAATCAACTATAAAAAATATTATTTTAGTGTAGATGCTTATGCCATTGGCGGCACCAGGGGAGTGGTCATGGGGCTAAGCCCCTAAATGTGACTCAGCCTCATCCCAAAGCCAAAAACAATGAATGTCCATGTATCGGCTTAAAAGTTATTATTATTATCTTATTTTCGGACCTCAACTGCGGCGGACGGTCATACATCGACTCACATGTGAGACATCAAATGCGACTGGGCTCGACTCCCGGACATCGACTCTCTCGGCCACTTAACACTAGTCTGCGACTCTGCAAAACGACTTCTTTTTTGAGTTTTCATGATTTTATCGTTCAGAAATAGCTGGCAAAAAGAGCCTAAAATCTCTCTAGTTGAGGTCAACAGAGCTAAAAAATACGTTGGTGGCTGGGGCTCCGCCCCAGACCCCGCTGGGGGAGCTTACGACGCTCCCTCAGACCCCCTAGTCGGTATGGGCTTCGTGCCTTCGGCACTTCATAACTTTTTTTCAGCCCCCCAACCTGAGATCCTGGCGCCGCCACTCATATATATATATATATATATATTTACGGGATTGGATTGGTAGTATTTACGCCCCCCCTAACCAGAAATCCTGGATCCGCCCCTGAATACCGTTAGGGCCTATACAGCAGGTGGACTTAGCTTAGTGGTCTCGCAACGGCCTCTGGCAAAACTACACGAATTTGCCTTAGCTAAATTGAACGGATGTGTTGCAACCGCCTGCATTAATTGTCTGGTAGGCCCAATTAAGTACGACACCGCTACAGATTGTGTGGAGTAGGCCTATATAATATTATATCCGTGTATCAAATACAGACATTTAATTTCAACTTAATGATAGGCCTATGTGTTATGTTAGTAATGTGTCGTGTACATTGTATATGCAGATGTGCGTCAACAAAATGACGTGATTCTCTAACTGCGTTTTGACGAGAGGCGCTATATAAACTGTGTAATGATAAGACCACGAATTGAAACACAAAGCTGCGTAGGCCTACATTATAACCACACATCCGTCGCCAATGTATACGGTGTACGATGGGGAGGGCGAAGAATAAAAAATTTACTCCAGAGGACGAAGGGCTGTAATAGTGGCAGGGTTGGGCGGGGTGGAGCGGGTAAGGTAGGGTGGAGCGGAGGATGAGTGGGCCTGGTATGATAGGGCCATGGTGGTGGTGAGGTGGGCCGAGGTGAAAACAAAGTGAAACATTATTTTATCCATGAATTTCTTACGTTGATAATTTTGCGTCTTTGGATTGGCGTAGCGATAACAACAAAATTATGTGTTAAGCTACGCAGTCTATTAGAAAACATAGCCTACACCAGGCTCGTTCGGGTCGATGCCGAATGATTAGTGAACCTGGGGTTAGTTAGGCATGGCAATAATAAGATTAGGCCTAAAGGTGAAGTATGCTACTCACGGTGGTTTGATAATGTTATCCTTTGGATTCATGTAAAACAAATGATTCTGAAATAGAAAATAATGCATTTTATTCGAGCAATCGATCACGTGACAGCTGCTCTCTTATCACTTCAATTAATAGGCTGCTTTTCAGTAAAACCAAAGAAATTCTACGTAAATAAGAAAGAAATGCTATACTAGGCAAATGAGCACTCGGAAACATTTAAAACCAAATTAGGAGGTAGGCTAGACCTACGTTGATTTCCTATTTAAAAAGTAAAAGCTATTGGAACACCAATGCATTCCACAAAGTTAGTTCTATATCTAATATAATCTAATCTAATCTGCTGTAATATAATACAATCCAATCCAATGTAGGCCTAATCCAGCTAATCAAATATAATCTAATCTAATCTCTAGCACTGCTATGATTTATGCAAAACATAATTTTATATCGATGGTCAGTGATCGATAGACTGAATTCGCAACCACACAATGTTGATTGTCAGATAAGTCAGACTAAATATTGAAATTTGTTGATCCAGAAGACGACTGCGGTGAGATTGTGAGTTTGAAATACACAAATTTAATTTATGTATGAGCAGTGAGCACTTGTCATGGCGCTCCTTAAATATATAACTACTCAGAGGCGATCCCGACTACAGCACGGACATTAAATCAGAGTTTCACACCGAAGCGCATGAGCAATTGCGAGTGAAGGACTTGCTCAGGGTCTCTACGCGGCGGCTTGAGGTGGATTAAAACCCGCAACCTTCCGGCTCCGTGCCACGGAACATAGCCCTAAACCACCGCATCCCACAAATAATTTTCAAACCTGCATCATAGTAAAGAATTTCCAGAACGAACTGAACTGTAGTAGGCCTAGCGATTAACACGAAAGTAAAGAGAAAATGGAAATCTTCGCTTGTACGGTATTGACTTATTCACTTTATTCACTTATTCGCTTTGTTCACTTATTCGTTTTATTCACTTTATTCACTTATAGACTCCAACACGGTATAGTTCTCTTTGAATATGAGCCTCTTCTAATTTTAATCTATCCTATATACTAGTATAGGCTTATACTCTTCGTCGTGACTATTACGAATTAACGTCGATACGCATGAAAGTGTACGTGTAGGCTAAGTCGTGTATGCCTATAATAATTATTATTGCCTATGTTGGCCAACTATAGGCCTACTCTGCCGGTCTGGCTTCTCGATGCCTATGAGTGACCGCAGTGCATTATATGACTAAGCATGTGGGTATAGTTTAGTTTGATTTAGTTGGAAATTACTGCAGGGCTGACAGCTAGGCCTATACATTTGGGTTGTTTCAAGGCAGTGCTCGTGACCACAACACATTGAGTAGCCTGTAAGATACGATGACGTAAAAAGAACGAGGAGAAGGGAAGGTTTGATGTTTGCAGAGGTCTCTGATTTCTCAATGACCGGTTCGCATTTAATGAAAGTACACATGGAAATTGATCCATGGGAGTCCCGCAACCAATCAGACAATGAGCTTGAATTTGCCTAATGAATATTCATGTTAGGCCTCTAGCCAGAAGTAAGAAGGACGAATATAGAATGCGCTTCGAAACATCATGTTTTTTAGGAATAATTCACTTCATGAAGCATATAACTCGGTGTGCAAAGAGTTATCGCAATACATGCATGTAAGTGATATTGTGATCTAGTGACATTGCGTGTGTGCAAGTAAATTTGGAATAAAACGTGATTCTTACGAACGAAGCGGTGTTAAGTCAGTAGGAACTTGATTTCTATTTTAGGATGGAAAGTCCGTGTCTTTCTTTCTTTCACCAAAGTTTAACGTCGTCGTTTGGCGTCAAAGGCCGTTGACGACAAATTTACATCTTATACAGTACAGTAACAATAAATTCATAACGTCCGAGATATAGCCTACTATATAACATTGTCATAACAATATTATTGTTCGTTGTTTAACAGCAAACTTAGCCATGATATAATGTTATTGTTCAATGTCTTTTGTGACCATTGCTTAACAGCAAATGGTTAACTGATAATAACATCAACAATACAAGTTATGTTAAATCTTTTGCTTTGGCAAATTCATTAATATTTTGCAGTAATATTGTCACGTGCATCACGGTGCATGAAATGTCACAAACTTTTCTTGATTACTATTCTTATTACACATTTAATTCGTGTTGGAAATTAAACAGTTTATTAAGAAAATTTAGACAAGAAAATAGGGTGTCTAACACACCTAAACTTGCAACCAAATTTCGCGACACACCATGCAATCGTCATGTGAATATCGTTAAAAAATTAATTTAGGCGTAAGCCAGCTTAGCCTATAATTATATTATGTGAAATTGCTACAAATTTTAATGAAGAATTGTTGACACTGAATGCTTTCTATTTTTTAATTATTGTAACTTTCTAAATTTTACCAATTTAAATTTACGATTCTACGTCATGTAGGCCTACTTTCCACGTTAGCGTATTCGCCAGAGAATTGCGACAACCTGTAGCCTATGTGTACTCTGACGGCAAGGTTTTCATGAAATCTGCCAATTTCGCAGTTTAATCACGCTTTCTTTATTCTGTGGTTTAATCGAGTTGAATAGAAATGACTTTTACAACAGATTTTTGCTAGTTACCGAACTAACGCAACCCAGATGACCTAATGAATATTAATGACGCAGTAAATGTTGAATATTCATAGCGCAGTAAATGTCATTAGCGACAGCTATTGGTTGCGGGACTCCCATGGATCAAATTCCATGTGTATTTTCATTAAATGCGACCGGTTCTGATGAAAGGTGTGAATTGAACTAGCAAACTATATTGATCAGCAGACAGACTTTAGGTTAAGTCTATGAACACACTACACAGGCAGTGCATAAGCCGGATATTGCACGTCATAGAGAGTACACTGGTGGATCCAATTTGGTTTGGATTTTCCCTATTTTAAAGTCGCAGAGCTAATATATACGTTGTGTGTGGGCCGCAGTCCTGGCCTCAAATTTTGTTGAATAAACATTTAAACATGTGATTATATGGGCCTTAAACTTGGTTGAGTAAACATTTTAAAATGTGATTATTATGGTTCTACGTCATGTAAATTCCTAACACTTAGCCTAATGAAGGTGTGCCTTTAAATATTTATAAAAACCAGTTACTCATATAAACAGTAATTTAGAGGCCCATTTGTAGATTTTTACCTCGTAGTTCAAACACTTAAATGTTTACTTAGTTAAATTACTTTAATTAATGCCCTAGCCGGAAGAAAGAGGTTAGATGAATAGAATTTTGAAGTAAGGAGACACCGGCAGAAAGAGAGACCTGATAGACACAGATAGAGAGAGATAGACAGGCACGGAGAGAGAGAGACAGACAGACAGAGACAGAGTCGACAGACAGACAGAGACCGAGACATGCACAGAGTCCCAATAAAATAAGTAAATTCTTGACTATAACAAAATAAGTAAAATTAATTCTTGACTATGGTTTATACGCGATCTAGTATGAACTGTTTATGAAAGTCCTGAATTTCGGAAGCTCTTCTAGAATCTAGATGAACAACAAACCGTACGTGATGGTAAAAATGGTAAAGCATAGGCTAATTGTTCTAAAATACATTGAAAACTAAGTTGAACTTTTCATTGAGGCCAACTTTATGCTGCCTAAAGTAGAATATAACAAAATTATAGTTTACGAGAAGTAGGGGGAAATAATGAAAATAAGAATGAGAAGGAGAAGGTCATATGGATGTAAAAAGATAACGGCTGAGGAAGGTTATGTCGGACAAAAACAAAAGCTCGAGAATGTACAGAATTGAAAGAATGGAATGGAAGAGAAGAGGAATCGAATGAAAATAAGAATGAGAAGGAGAAGGTCACATGGATGGAAGACATAACGGTTGAGGAAGGTTATGTAGGACAAGACAAGAGATCGAGAATGTACAGAATTGAAAGAATGTAATGGAAGACGAATCGAATCGAACGGATGATGAGAAGAAAAGAATGAACTCGACAAAAGATTTTTGTCCCAATATACAGTATAGGGCCTATAGGCCTACATAAGATATTCAGCATTATGAATTTATGATGATGGTGATGGTGAAGATGATGATGATGACGATGATAATGATGATGATGATGATGATGATGATGATGGTGATGATGGTGATGATGATGATGATGATGATAACGATGATGATGATGATGATGATGATGATGATGATGGTGATGATGACGATGAATATATCATGATGATGATGATGAAAGAAGACCAACAGTAGTAACAGAACGAACAAGTGACTAACGGAACAAACAAGAAGTGGCTAGCGCAATATGAATCTGCTACTTACTTCGGATACCGTTGAGATTCCATTGACCTGCTGACTCTTCGTGGACCCGTATCTCTGCATGATTCTGTCTGTTTCCCTGGATCAGCTGCTACTGGATCAGTTCGGACTTAACTGGAGACAAGACGAAATCCTTTTTAACGGATCACAATCGATGATAAATCGAACGTTTCGTTCTAAAGACCAACGAAGATACAAGGAAGTTGACAGCGAATAACTGTTAAAGGCACTTCAGGTATGCTGTGTACTAAAGATATGGCTGAGTGGGCAGCCTGTCTTCTAAAAAGGACCTGGCCGAGCTTATTCTACGCACAGCCCATGCAGTTATGATAGGCGATAGGCCCACTGCTGTATGCTGCGTTTTGTGTTTATGAGCCTTTTCAGCTGTCGCACAGCTTATAAACAGTATGCTTAATGCAAAGGGGAACGGTGGTAAAATACACAGTTGAAAACACTGAGCGGAAATACCCAACAAATTTACACGCTCAGGTGCTGTGGCTCAATGCAGGCTGCTATTGGTGAACCACGCGTACGCCGTATACGCACTCCAAAGGATAATATGAAATCACGGCTGCTCTAGGTATAGGCCACTAAGGCAACTGCTGCTCTCGACCATATAGATTATTAACAGCCAAGTGTTAGTAGTCCAATCGTGTTGCTGGCAATGACTATACCGATCAAATTCGTTTCGATGACCTAGAGTAGCGTACAGGTATTATTGCATATTGCACAACCATGTATTGTATAGGCCTACATGTGTACGCTAGCCCCCGAGCAATGAGTTCCACACACACAGGCCCCACGTTAAGCTATCCAACACGCCTCCAAATGGCCAATTATTATGCGAATACCAAACGTGTTTGTATAATGATATCATTGTGTGCTTCACAGTCTGAAGCTAAGCTTATAATCTCTGCGCTCTATATGTGAACTAAAACGGATACGTGAGTTCTTACGCGACATAACACGACCTAAT
The DNA here is from genome assembly GCA_945859605.1 of Lumbricus rubellus. Taxonomy (NCBI): domain Eukaryota; kingdom Metazoa; phylum Annelida; class Clitellata; order Crassiclitellata; family Lumbricidae; genus Lumbricus; species Lumbricus rubellus. Next base: position 9,378,293 of record OX243814.1, on the reverse strand, counting down.
AATTTATTGCTCTTTGGTTCTTCAGCGAATAAAATCCACTTGATGATCAATAATTATGGTTAAAGTATAATTTTGTTATCAGATCAGTAGGACCTAGGGGAAATTTTCGTGTAGTCATAGCAAGTAACCACATGGGCCAATTATTTACAAGTCATGCGAAATTTCTGAACGCAATTCAAAACAAGTCAATTGATCAAATAGTACTGTTTTAAAAATTACGCTACATTAACACATAGCGGAAGTTGACATTGTCAAAGCAAAAACTAAGATATCTTCATCAGAGGTATCCAACTCTAAACATCATCCACTGTTGAAGTTTGTGGAGTGGTGTGGTTGTTCTCCAGTGTGTGTGCGTCTGTCTAACTCCTCGCCTGACTCTGTCGACTATGTTTTGATTGAGCGCCTGCAGTGAACACTGAACAAGCTGGGTCCCGCGACTATGCTATACTTGCTATAGTGACATAGGGTGCACCGTGCACGCTGCAGCGATATTACGAGTTTACGATGATGATTATAGGAACCTATGATCAGGCTACAATAGCAGAATTAAATTCCGCTAATGTTCACATCGCTATGATTCAGTTAACCACTCTCATGAGAACATAATATTATTATTATCGACACCAGGCAAGACCCAATGCCATTATTTAAAGCACACGTGTACAGAGGATAGGCCCTATTATTGCATATAATTATGTGATCGTCATTTGCGCCAACAGCGATCAGCTGGAGCGCATGACGGGTAAGTTGGATGATCGATCAAGGAATTTTGTGCACAGATCATGATAATGTTATTCCTATGAGAATCTATCTATAGACTTCAAGAATGTTTAAAGTCATGCGCAAATGCATCAGATTAATAATTAGCTAACGCTGTGTCGCATTAGAAGAGTCGTTCACAGAATAATGCTTAATTAAGTTACGTCCTTGTTTGAATGCCATGGTGAACAGAGAGTCTGTGTGTGTGCGTGTGTGCGTGTGTGCGTGTGTGTGTGTGTGTGAGAGAAACAGACAGATGTTATGTTTTCACTCGATATGACCTTCTCCTCCTCGTTCTCTTTAATTTGTCAGACAGACAGACAGACAGACAGACAGACAGACAGACAGAAAGACTGACAGACAGAGACAAACAGAAAGACAGAGACAGACAGACAGAGACAGAAACAAAGAGAGAGACAGACAGACAGAGAGAAAGCAATGGCGCTGCTAACACGCTTTTCTTCGATGACGAGATTTAAGTCCGGAGGAAGGTATAATGTATGGGTAGGAATTCTTGAAGATTGGGGCTCAAAATAATGTGGAGTGGGTGTGAAACTAAGGCTAAACGTTCTCATCTTGCCCCTATTTAAATGTGTGCCTGTACGGAAGTTAATGGTTAATAGGTCATAAATCTATTATTACAGACATGGGCGCCCGCACAAAGGGGCAGGAGGGGGCACATGCCCTTGAAAAATTGACGCCTATTTTTTATCCACTACTTTTTAAGCAAATTTCTTCGTACATGTACTATTTGAAACACAAGTGAAACTGGGAAATTTACATCCAGAAACGTAAGCTATACGAAAATATACCCATGTGCTTCCTCCTGTGCATTAATTTTTGTCAAGCGCTTTCTAAAATATTTAACCTTGACCATTGTGTCTTGCCATTCGGTAGAAATATCTGCGGGCGATCATGATTACAACGTACGTGATTATAAACATAAATATAATAATGTGCGGTTTTTAAGTGCACGTAGGCTACGCTAGCAAAGTGCTTCGTCAAAGTTTTAGGTCAACGATGGACTTCCGTGATTGCTGATCGAAGTCAAGATTCTGTTTTTAAGTTTTGCAGTACAGATCGAGAGATTAAATCACGGAACTAGTACTCCGTAATACCCGGAACTATTACCACGTGCACCTTGCAGGGGGCGGAAGACCTTTACATAGATAAGCCTATGCATGTTATTAGGCCTACGTGACTTCATGCATAGGCCTACATAGGCCAACTGTACAGTGGCCATAACTGCAAGGAGTGTTTTTAAAATAAATTATTAGCCTTCGTGACGTTCTTCTCAGTTGCTGCATTTGTTCCTCGTTATTGTCTTTAATTTCTAATTTGTGTGGCTTCCTTTTCGCGACCGATTGCAAACACATTCTTTAACTTTTAACCGACTTTCCGAATTTAGATTATGGGCAGGTCAGGTATCTAGGTCTATTTATACTGAGTATCATTATGGACTCTTACGCTAAACCTGGGGCTGAACGATCTATAATTTCTCTGCTGTAATGTAACGATTGTCACCGGTAGCGGCCTAATCTAATTTCGCTTAATTTCGGAATGCGCTTGAAACCGCACTTTCACTCTAAATTCGATTACGTAATGGCTAATAATAGCTCGGGACGCGACCTTGGCCAATCAGGTGGCTTCCCTCCTGTCAGGTGGGCGGTTCGGCGTTAGTGATGGCGGAGTTGTTGTGATGGCCGTTAAAATGAAAAAGAATTATTGAGGTTTTTGCGACCAAAAAGTTTGATTTTGTGTCATCGCGGAAGGTCTTGGTGACCGCAAATTTGACTCTGCGTCGTTATCGCTCTGTGCGACTGTGTGGAAAAGTTTCGGAAACACGGCTGTTGCAAAAGAAATTGACAGTGGGAAGAATTATTTCTGGGACCGGAACTGAAAGATTTTCCTACGTGTATTCTCTGGATTGTCAGGGAAGTAAACAGTGTCAACCTAAAATAATAATTCTCGATTAAATGTTACTGATTGCGTATTTTATGAATGCTCTATAATAATTACTGACGAGAATAGTCTGAGATTTTAATTTAACTTTATTCAAGAAAGCCGAATGCAAATTAGAGTATACTGAAATTAATAATAACAAAGACAATTTAGGCTGAACTGTAAATTTAATTAATTGGATCCCGGTGTGATCCCTTTCATTCCTATCGTTATTGTTTGAAAACAGGACGTGCACCTGTTCGTCGATAGGCCTCTTCTGTCTCTGTGAAAGATAAAACAATTGTCATAATAATTACAAATTTAATAAATAATTAAGGAAAAATCTGAAAAGAACAATACTGGTACGGTATTCTTTGTGTAACTGATAATAATAAAATAATAATGTCAGAAAGTGAAACGGAAAAGAAGGAAGAAAGTGAGAAGAGTGAGTCAGAAGGAGAAGGCTTAGATGACTCCAATTCAATTCAGCTAGAAGGGGCCAGTGGGGGTCTTTTCGATAAAGGTAAAGAACAAGAGGAGAGGTTAGAGGTTATGTCCCAGCGGTTTTTGGAAGTCTTAGAGCGCTTTGATACCTTGGCTTCCATTGTAAGTAATAACCACGAGGGATTGGAGAAAGTATCAGAGAAGGTGGAGAAGTTAACTGAATTGCGTTTGAGGGAAATTGGGTCTGAGAAAACTGCTGCATGGGAACCGAACCCAGATAAGTCCTCAAGGGGGGCTGTCGTCGTCCACCAAACGACCGTGCGACCATGTCCAGCCATCACTCGTCCATCTCCTGGTGTAGAATCTGGTAACGAGACCCATTTCCCAATAGAAGCAGGAACAGCAGTTACTGATCGAGTCATAAACGAAAGGCATTCTTCCCTGGAACCTGAGGTTAGGTTTTCCCTGTCCGAGGACCTGGCGAATTACTCGTTTCCCCAGCAGTTAGCCCTCTCGCGGGTGGTCCAGTCCGAAACTCCTAAAATGCAAGAATCAGGAACAAGAGCAGGCGGCCACCTAGCGAGTGAGTACGGCGCTACAATTGGTACCAGAAGTGGGGTAAAAACTGAGGTCACTCCAAGGTCAAGGACAGAGGAAGGAATGGCAAGATGGAAGGAAAAAGGTCTGGAAGAGAAAATAAAATTTTCTAGTGATAAAATGTCAGATTATGAAACTCCCGTTGAGTACTATGGAGCTAGGCCTAAAATGTCTGAAATGTTAAACACACGAACTGGACTAGGTGAAAAGAGAATTATGCAAGAACCGATAAAATCTGTCTGTCTTAGTGACACAACTTCTAATGTGAAGTGTAGTGATTTTGAGATTTCTTTGCATGAATTAAATCGAGACCTGTTGTTAGAAGGGATGGAAGAAGAAGTGTTTAAGATGAAGTCTAACTCTGAGTTTTTAGTTTCAGATAAACGATCTTGTGGGCCCTTGACATCCAGTCACTGTCATCTGCGGACTGTGAGTGCACATCCCAGTCGTCTATCACTCGGACATTCTTGGGCTACCACCGTCCCCTACACGACAGCGGAACAAGAATTTCTGCTGAAGAAAAAGTCACCGGCTGTGAAAGAATTGCTACCATCATCAATTTCTATTGCTGCTGTGGGAATTTCTCAATTCGACTCATGCTGTTCAGCACTCATTCCAGCTTCTGTGTCAGAAACTGTAATCAATTGGTCGACTTCAAGAGTTTTACCAGCCAGAACTGAACCAGAAAGAACCGTTGCTTCAGTGAATGGATCCAGAATTGATGTTGCTTCGTGGAAACCGCAGAAATGTAAACAGTTTACTATGTGTTCACTGGTGGAATCTGTGGATCAGTTGCTACCTGATTTTGGTTCAGAAACTGTCGTCACCTGTTCCGATTTGGTTAGTCGGCTGAATACGAGACATGTAGAAGGGAATAACGATGCGTATCTGTGTGTAACTGTGAAAGGAAAGAATTTGTCAGCATTAATCGACACAGGCTGTGAACTGACTTTGTGTCCCGCTTCGCTGATTGATCCGACTGAACTTTGTGGGTCTACTCAACTGATGAAAGCGGCAAATGGGTCTGCTATTCAGGTGCGGGGAGAAACAACGCTGAAATTGAGAATTGAGGGACTGCCGTTTGAGATTCCCTGTCTGATGACCAGACAAGTCTACGTGATTATCCTGAGGTTATCATGGAGGAAGAAGGAAAATGTCCTGTGGCACATTGGCCACAATTGGGTAATCGTCAGAAATCATCGGTTTACCGTGCGCTGTAATCGGGTCATCATTGTGTCCGTCAATACTAGGAATGCTCCACTGAGCAGTAAAGCCTTTTCCATTGTCAGGAACAGTGAAACGGAGAGCAGAGCTTCGGAACCGGAATGTTTTCAGGAAGACACGGACGAACAGTCGAGATCGGCAAACTCAGTGGTTGCTCGGTCGTTGGAGACTCTACCCACATTCTTTGCTTCTTCGGTGGTAGCCCAGGATCGTCATCAACAGGATGTGCACTCATCGGCCAGCCTCGCAGTTTTCCCTTTTGCTTACGTGCCTCCTCGTGCTTCAATCGCTGCCCGTGTTGATAATCAGGAGAGTTTGGTTTCAACAAGCCATTTCTCGTCGAGAGTGCTTTGTGCCTCTGAAGCGTCGGGTTCAAGCTATGTGCATGCTGTCAATGTTATGTCAAATGTTGATGATTCTGATGTGAATAAAGCCATGCATAATAATGAAACTCCCCTGGAAATTTGTCTAGCGCCGAGGTCCCAGTAGGTACCCCGGGTGCGGGATAGGGCGTAGGGAGTAGGGTAGGGTAAGGTGATGCGCTATAGGTTAAACCCCTTTTATGTTTTTCCTTGTGTATAAAGTTTGTAGAGCGCTCTTATTGCATGTGTTGCGATTGACTTAGTGGTACGGGTGTCGGAGCATGATCTTTGTGATTAGAAAAAAAAAATTCTCTCGTAGTGGCTCTAAGCAGTTGAGGATAAAGTACTGTGTGTCATTCTTATAACTTTGTGTTATTGTGAGATAGATGTCCTGGAACTGTTATACCCGTGGGACCCGGAGGTGGAGTGAGCAGTACCGGTAGAGGTCTCCTCCGAAGAACCCTTGGGGGTCGTAAGCCCAAACCCACCGATCTGTATTATGGAAATGGTCTGTGTGACCGGAAGTTGGTAGAAGCAGACGGTAGGGGGAGTTTGGAAGCGAGAGTAGAGGAAGTGGCTCCTTCTCTGTTAAGGTCTTTAGGACCGAAGTTGGTCTGTGTGACCGAAAACTCTTAGACTGAGAAGTGGAGATTGGGATAAGCAGTTACTACATTTCTACTGAAAGGATCTGTTTTAGTTTGACTGTGCCCAGCTGGAGGAAATGTGTGAGGCCACTCCGGCACTTCTACCTGAGATAGTTGTGATTCCAGTAGTGGCAGCCTCTGTGCAAACCCTGTCCAGTATTTACTGATGGGTATTTGTCTAATTGTGTTAGAAATTGATATATGCTTTGTGGCTAATGATTCACTGGCTTATGCATAGATAAGATTTGCTCTTGTTTCGTTGCTTGTGTTAGTTAAGAATTAAGCGACAATTAAGTTTCGATAGTATTCAATCTCGCTGACACCTAAATTTTTCAGTTCTGAAAAATTTTAAAATTAGGGGGGGAGAGTGTAACGATTGTCACCGGTAGCGGCCTAATCTAATTTCGCTTAATTTCGGAATGCGCTTGAAACCGCACTTTCACTCTAAATTCGATTACGTAATGGCTAATAATAGCTCGGGACGCGACCTTGGCCAATCAGGTGGCTTCCCTCCTGTCAGGTGGGCGGTTCGGCGTTAGTGATGGCGGAGTTGTTGTGATGGCCGTTAAAATGAAAAAGAATTATTGAGGTTTTTGCGACCAAAAAGTTTGATTTTGTGTCATCGCGGAAGGTCTTGGTGACCGCAAATTTGACTCTGCGTCGTTATCGCTCTGTGCGACTGTGTGGAAAAGTTTCGGAAACACGGCTGTTGCAAAAGAAATTGACAGTGGGAAGAATTATTTCTGGGACCGGAACTGAAAGATTTTCCTACGTGTATTCTCTGGATTGTCAGGGAAGTAAACAGTGTCAACCTAAAATAATAATTCTCGATTAAATGTTACTGATTGCGTATTTTATGAATGCTCTATAATAATTACTGACGAGAATAGTCTGAGATTTTAATTTAACTTTATTCAAGAAAGCCGAATGCAAATTAGAGTATACTGAAATTAATAATAACAAAGACAATTTAGGCTGAACTGTAAATTTAATTAATTGGATCCCGGTGTGATCCCTTTCATTCCTATCGTTATTGTTTGAAAACAGGACGTGCACCTGTTCGTCGATAGGCCTCTTCTGTCTCTGTGAAAGATAAAACAATTGTCATAATAATTACAAATTTAATAAATAATTAAGGAAAAATCTGAAAAGAACAATACTGGTACGGTATTCTTTGTGTAACTGATAATAATAAAATAATAATGTCAGAAAGTGAAACGGAAAAGAAGGAAGAAAGTGAGAAGAGTGAGTCAGAAGGAGAAGGCTTAGATGACTCCAATTCAATTCAGCTAGAAGGGGCCAGTGGGGGTCTTTTCGATAAAGGTAAAGAACAAGAGGAGAGGTTAGAGGTTATGTCCCAGCGGTTTTTGGAAGTCTTAGAGCGCTTTGATACCTTGGCTTCCATTGTAAGTAATAACCACGAGGGATTGGAGAAAGTATCAGAGAAGGTGGAGAAGTTAACTGAATTGCGTTTGAGGGAAATTGGGTCTGAGAAAACTGCTGCATGGGAACCGAACCCAGATAAGTCCTCAAGGGGGGCTGTCGTCGTCCACCAAACGACCGTGCGACCATGTCCAGCCATCACTCGTCCATCTCCTGGTGTAGAATCTGGTAACGAGACCCATTTCCCAATAGAAGCAGGAACAGCAGTTACTGATCGAGTCATAAACGAAAGGCATTCTTCCCTGGAACCTGAGGTTAGGTTTTCCCTGTCCGAGGACCTGGCGAATTACTCGTTTCCCCAGCAGTTAGCCCTCTCGCGGGTGGTCCAGTCCGAAACTCCTAAAATGCAAGAATCAGGAACAAGAGCAGGCGGCCACCTAGCGAGTGAGTACGGCGCTACAGTAACAGTGTGACTTTTAATTCAATGTGACTAAAATGGTAAACCTATAAAATTATACATTAGACACTTCGTCATTAAACTTTTTTTAAACAAATTCTGTAATTTATAATAAAACCACTGAAAACCCTGAAAATACCTCCAGACAACAGTAGGCCCTATCGCATGATCGCACATAAAATATAGACCTACATGTAAGCCTATTAGCTGACAATCTAACACTGAAAACGTTTAGGCGACAATTTTAGGCCTATAATTAAAATGCCATAAGCTTACTTTTTCTAATTAAGACGTAGGCTATGCAGTCTAGAGTCTATGAACGGTTTGCAATGGTATCCAACTATGTTATACGATGCATGCAAGCCTAGGATATAGTTAGAGGCATTTATTCGGCCATTGACTTTCTTCGGTGCTTTAGCGAGATATAATAATGGCATGTAAACAGAATGAACATAACAACTGAGATGGCATTCATAGCAGAGTGTATTATAATATGTAAACCACTGGATCGTAACCAAACAACTCAAGCGTTGGACCATATCAGCAAAGAATATAACAGATGTGACCATATTGAAGCTTCTCGAAGAAACATTTTATGAAATTAATGATTTTTTCTTCCGTAGTATTCAGGCAAAGCAGACAAGAATTTTGACTGTGTAATGGACCTGTGCTGGAACCAAATTATGCCGTTTGGTCACTCGATAACACTTACTGTTTAAGATAGTATACTGAGGGTGCATGAGCATTAGGCCTACCGGTGGTTGAGGGGTTCAGCCCCACTCCCACCTTTGTCCTTCGCAGGCTCCCATAGTCAGCTCTTCAGCTGAACATAAATCAATGTCTGACCCTTCAGTAACTGTTGCTCTTCCACAAACTTCATACTGATTATCTCCGAACAGGTCCTTCATTCCAAACTCAAAATGACTCGTTTTCCACAAATCCAATCCTGATTTCTTCTTCCGCACATCTCTCGTCGCTTCAATTCTAAGCACCGTATACAGTACCAGTCTAACATACCTTACCCGGTGATCTTTATCTGCATGGAATCAGTATAATTAATTGATCTATCTGTATCACGATTCTGTATCGAACGGTGTGCTGTGGGAGGCACTGTACATTGAACGTAGTGCAACTTCAACAGTTTCCTGCTAAGTTGGCATCTGATGCGCACCTGCATTGTGATGTAATGCTCGAGCACAGCATGGTATGAACTTACCAGGAAGCTGCATCATAGGCCTGTTATTGTACATTGTGTACGCATGTACAATACATTGTGTACGCATGTACAATACATTGTGTACGCATGTACAATACATTGTGCACGCATGTACAACACCCGATGGAGGAAAATAACGATGCAACAAGCCCTGTAAGTCTTGTAGCAATGTAGCATACCAACCGCAGCTCTACAGTCCTGTAATTAACTTGTAAAAGTCGGGTTGATGATGGCACCACTAATAAAGGTAGGCTTGCTGTCATTAGGCATCATATCCTCTTGCATAATGATCCGCCAGGTGCATGCAGGTCTACTGCATAGCAATTCTTCAGACGGTAGGCCTAATACCGTTGAATAGTCTATTATGCTCCAATTTTAGGCTATTCTTATACGTGTAAATGTATGCTCAATTTACATGATTAATTCGCATGGACTGCAATTTAAATTTTGGCTCTTGTAAACAACATACAATCATGTAGACGCATTATACATGTACCTTGTATCGCTATCAGCCTGTCAGGCCCACATAAAGGTGGTTGATGAGGGTACTGCAGCACCCAGCCCTGCAGTCTTTAGGAACCCGGAATAATAAAATATGTGCGTGCTGGACCGGTGTGTTGTCAGAGAGGTCACTGGAGGGCAATTATGGGCTTGCTATATCCAATATCCAGTCGTGTAGACGCACATCTGCCCTGCCAGAATAATATTACTAACTAGGCTACGTGCTTAAGTTTATGCGTACAATGTCATGTTATTCAAAACTCTATTTCGCAGAACTCCAATCAGCGGATGACACAACGAACGGGTCGAGGACAATAATCAGTGATGCCACCGCTGGGTTTTTTCCACTAGATCTGGGTTTTTTGCCTTCGTCTGGGTTTATTTCTGAAACCTCAGTGGCAACACTGACAATAATAGTTCAGCGACAGATGCTTCACAAACACAATAATAACGATAGTTTGCGACAGAACAGAGCTGGATTGCGATAAGTACTATTTATTGAAATAGAAGCTGGATTAATGGAATATGTCTGTAAATTAATGGAATTGCCCGCGAATAATTTTGCAATAGAACCAAGAATTTGATGGTTATGCAGAACCATTGATTAAATGTATTAGGCCTATGTATGATTTGCTAAATATTATCCAACTATGCCTATTTTACAGAAATTAATTTCACTAGTCAATTAAATTAAATATCGATAGAATAAAACTTAAGCCGTAGAGATCATTGAAGTTAGAGACATAGACCCTGATTAGGATGATTCCTTTATTTGAGGTAAAAGAAGTTGCAAAAAAAATCATAAATACTTTGCTGAGGAAGTGAAGTTGAACTCCTTCAAAAAAATTCACTCGTTTTTTAAACCACTTTTCTGAACCATGAAGCTGCGATTATTAATTACAGAGAACTATTTTATAGGACGACAGCGTGATGTGATGGACTCTACAATGCCTACAGTCCACACACTGCTTAAGAATACATTTTGAAACAGAGTTAATTATATCTTATGGAACTATTTGATAATGAAATTCAACTGCCGCAGTCTGTTCATTAAATTATAATTTGTACATTATTATCTTGACAGAGAAAAGAAAGCTATAGTTGTGTTGAATTGTAGGGCCTACCTGTTAATTCACGTTTCAGTCTGCTGTATGTCTGCTTAATAAGAAAAGATTAGTGAAAGCATGATTATGTGTTGAACTGAAAAAATCTCGACCAGCAGCAGGTGAATCCAACTTCAATTGTCGTGCTCTAACTCCTTTTCCGTGTTTAATTCGACGATGGAGTGAAGCGACGTCTCGCAGGCAACGCTGGCCGCCAGCTTCGGGTAGCTGCCCCTGGGAATGCCTCGGGCGCTGATCGATTCCCAGACGGCCGACTCGCCTCTTTCCTCCTGAACCTGCATGTTGGATTGCGTCTGCAGGCGACCAACACTCGACGCTGAGGACGAATATAGAAGATCCTTAGATTTCGTATTGCCTGGTTCAGAATGACACAACAGTAGCATGTAGGATATACTGTAACAGTGTATATTGTTATTTTTATTGTAATTATTAGGCATACCGTATAATTATGATTATTAGCTTCCTCTTCCTGTTTTCTTCTCTTTCTTCCTCTTCTCCTTCATCTTACAACTGCTACCACAACAATGTCTACTGCTGCCACTTCTTATTATTATAACGCGTGATCGCTCGGGGACTTAAGAATTGCTTAATAAACACTGGGTCTATTTCATCATGCTGTGGTCCGTTCAGAGCCTTAGCCTACATGTAGATCGCTTCCGGAGAGTCTTGAGGTTCAACTAACAGCAGTGACCTAATTTATTCATCAGAGAGTTGGACGCTATATCTCTGGTACAACGTTTACATGCGAAAAGTCATCCTTTCCAGCGCATTGCCATCCTAATCAATGGCAACAACATTACCCTCATATTAATCAGCTTGGATAGTAACAAGTTCTATCCGTCCCAGAATGACTTTTGTAGTATCGCGATGATTTCATACTTCGTATAACAGATCTGAGGTAGAACATAATAATAATGGCCGACATCCTACTTGGAAAATTTTCGGACGTTCTTTTCCTGAATGTGGTATCCGCCTTTCGCAGGTTTTCCTGCGTCAGGATCTTCTCTGGAAGACTTTCACTTCCGCTTCCACTTCCTCCGACTCCTACCGCTCGTGCGTGGTGCTCCTCGGTGATGGCCCTCAGCGACGGAGCCCTCGACACGACGGTCGTCCGACTCTTCGTCCTAATCTCCCTCTGCTGCTGCTGGACAACATCCGCCAGATCTGGTCGGAGGTTGACTGCGTCCCAGTTGATGGCCAGCTCCGGGTGGAAAACACTCGACGAACTGTCCGATGTCATCGATCCGGATTGCACCGCCCGGATCCAGTTCCCTAACACATCGTAAGGCGTCATTGACGGCATCGTCATCGTCGCCGCCGCCGTCGCTCTACGGATATCGTCCGAGTCAGGACCGCCGCCGTCCACCATCGTCGTCGTCGTCTTCGATCTGCTGCTGATGCCGTCGCCGACGACCGTGTCGTTCAGCTCGGCCTCCAGTGGGTCGTCAGCGGCCGACGGAAGGTCCAGCTGGTTGTAGTACTGCGTCTTGATGAACCGCTCGATCGCCTCGTCCTCCACGTCCACCCCGGCCGCGTACTCGGCTGGGACCTCGTCCAGTGCGTCCAGTGACGCCCGTCCCACGCTGTAGCGCATCCAGCTGGGTGTGTCGAATTCGTCGTTTATCGACGTTCGAATGGAGCTGATGCTTTCGATGTTGGTTGTCATCGAATCTCTGAGGCTTCGAATGGATGAGATCAGTCTCTTCTCGCTGTTCATCTCCTTCATCTGGTGCGAAGACGCAATCAACTCTTTCGTCTTCATCTGCGATGGATCTGTGCTCGCACGGCTCCGTCTGTCGTCGGTGATACTAGCTTCACTCTGTGCTGCAACTTCATCAGTTGATTGTCTTGTTTCGATTGTCGGAAACTTCCTCGCCGCGGCAGACGGTTTCGCCATTCCGCTACCATCTTCATCAATCGTCTTCATGCTATCGTCGCTCTGCTGTGCCGCATGCGTTTCGTCATCTTTGTCGAGCTTCTTCGTTCTAGCTTCTGTGTCCTTTATCCTCATTCCGTCGTCTGTCTCGTAATTGGCTTCGTCATCTTCAGAGACGGACGGAACTTTAATCGTCAGCGATGATCTGTGGCTGACGTAAGATGGCGTCTCGAATAGCATCCGCTGTGTCTGGATCTCCTTAAGACATCTCAACGAGTTGCAGTAGACCTTCTTCCCAGACTGACCGCCATCTTCCCCTGCAGGGTCAGGCTCAAGCAGCGGCGCAGCATCAACGGGAGTGGCTTCATTGGTGGCTGGCGTTGGTAGCGTCGGTGCTGAGGGTACTTGTGTTGGTGGTCCAACTCCTCCTCCAGACTCACCTCCGCCGACACTTGGCTGCCTTCTCCTCTTCCATTGTGTGCCGCTTAATTCTGGAAGAACCGTCTACAAGACAAAATCAGAGTAGCCTAATTTTTAAAAAAATCAAATCCAGTAACAGTTGTAAAATTATAATAGCTCACAGTGTAGAGCGAACTTGCAAGAAGTAGGCCTATGGGAACCACGAATGCACGATACTTGTTTAGAATTCGATTGTACATTTGTAACATTCATGCGCGATGTACTCTCTCGCTGTATATGCCTAAAAATATAACAATGTAGCATACGTCTAATATCACACATTTAAAAGCAAGACAACTTGTTCCAATCGACCTGCACTGTTCCTTGGACTTTTTGTACTACTGTCATGGCAGGCAACAGAAATTCCTGGACCTGGACATAGCACGGGTTCCTAAACTAAGGTTGGATTTATGAGAAAAAATACACACACTGTGAAATAATAAAAGTGCAGGTAGGCCTACAAGTTTTTCGATCCTGCGATATAATTTTTTTACCGTTTATAAGATCTCATTCAGTTGTTAATTTAAGAAGTAGTTTATTTGGAGAGGCATAACTTGAAGCTACCCTTCCGACGTGCATCTGAAACTTTCAGACTGAAAGTCGCCGGGACCATGCCGGGTCTTCTTATTGGACCCAGACTGATCTCGATAGAAGCATTTAGTCAGACTGAATCACTGTCTTAATCTTATTCGACAACACTTCTCCTACAATGTGATCCAAATAGAAAACTCGAGAAATGACCTGAAACCTCAACCCATGCGACATAAACATTTTGTAATGCCTTATAAAATGTCGATGAACGTCGATCAGAGTTTCCGACAGATAATTATCAGACACTGTTAGTCAGTAGAGACACATCAGTGACAAAGCCAATCACTCCAGAAAGATGCAGGAGCTACAAAATTGTTCAAGTAGATAACACGCTAAGGACTGCATAGAAATTACTTCAACAGAACAAATCCTCCCAGCACTCGACCCCCTCAATAATAGCCCGTAATACCCTTGGATTAGAGAGTAGGCAAATGAAAATTTCATTCGTAATTTACAACGTCGGTAATTTATGCTGGAAGTTGCTAACCGCTTTAAGAGAACTCGATGGTTTTGCTGTTTTCCTTTGAGCTTTGTTCATGGCTTTCAGTTTACTATCAAGACGATTTATCTTCTCTGAAAACAAAAATCAATTATGAGGATAATTAGGCCGATACTAGAACATTATTAGAAATTCATTCTAATGTAATTATTCTGAATTTATGCACCTTGTCAAAACGTAGGCCTACATAGCCTATAGGCCTATAGGCGAAAGAAAAACAGGGGAGATTTCAATGTGATGTGCCTTAGGTGCAAAATGTGCCTCTAAAGAAGCGTCAATTAAGAAATCCGGTTATTTTGCTTTACTTTTATGTATTAGTTACTGTAGACTAGTTGGTGTCTATACTACTCTATAGCAATGTAGAATGTGGAGTCTGTGGATTGTGGACTATGGTTGCTTTCAGCCGCAAAATTTAACCTAGTAGGCTACTCTAGAATGCAAATCATGGTATCCTGGCTTTCATCTAGATTCGTCACTGTTCCGTCGCAACACGGAACCTTATCAACACCATTTTATAACTCATTTTCAAAGCCTCCGTATATAACTATAATTTTATGAGCATGAAATATTTAAGTTATATAACACACATGCAGATATAATTATGCTACAGCACCTGTATATGCTTGGTGTTGTGAGGGTAGGAATTACCAGAGGTTGAGGAGTTCAACCCCAGTCTTTCTTACAGCCCCGTATAGTAAAGTCTGCTTTTAACACCCCAACTTCACGTGAATCATAGTCCGACCCCCAGTTATTTTCAACAATTCTCATAATTATAGGCCTACCTGTACTGGAGTAATTTTACCTTGCTGGGTCTGACTGATGAGCCTGCTTTTCAGAGTGATGCTTTCGTTTTGCTGGCCATTGCTGCACATCAGATTGGCCCAGCATGGACCAACGTCTTTCTTCTGATTCAGCAGATCCTTCTCCCTCTCCTTCTCCCTCTCCTTCTCCCTCTCCTTCTCCCTCTCCTTCTCCCTCTGCTTCTCCATCTCCTTCTCTCTCTCTCGAACCGACTGATCGGATGTTGAACGATGTGCGTCAGTTAGTCTGTCCTTCATTCCTTCAGTTTGAACGGATGGTTTCGGTGGTGAACTGTCCTTCACCTGTGTTATATTATAGGCCTACAATGGTTTTAAGAATCGTAAAAACGATTGCATTCAGTTATGCATTTCAAAAAAGTATTTTAAAACTCGATTCGTACGGAAATCGTGCAGAAACACAGAACCTGACCAAAGTATTCGCTATTGTATGACTTAGCTTTCGAAGCGGCGACAAGAAGATCCAACTTCTCCGAACTCTTATAGCCTACTTAGAGAGTGTTATTCACTAAATCTAATCTAGGGTCTATTCCAATTTGATAAATAATATGTAAAGCAATACAATAATCATAATGCAATACGAAACACAATAGGCCTAATAAATTACCCTTTCTAATCCGATATAATCTAATTCATTTATTCACTCGGATAATTCATTATAAAGCGTTTTCACGATGACAGCTTTGAGAAATTAAATGTAAAGAGGATATAATATCATTCGAAAAAACTTTATCGGATGATAAGGCAGGTCAAGAGTTAGCCGCGTCAAATCAACTTCCGCAACCATTAATTCCGCCACTGCTCGTAATTAATTTGGCAGTGCCAGGCTCAAGTCTGGATAAAATAGGAGGGTGACACTGATAAACCTTAATAATGAAACATTGTCGATAAACAGCAGCACTGCATGGTCAGAAGCAAAGATTTGCAAGGAGCACCTGGGACTTGACTACGATCGGTTTAGCAACATCCTTGACTGCCATCCAATCATGTCGAAGGATGGATTCGACTGATGGTCGAGCAGTTGGTCGAGATTGGAGAATGGATCGCAACAAGAGACAAACGTCTGCAAACAAAGGAAACCATACAGAAGACATTCACGTAGGCTATTATACTACATCATACCGTACGTAATCTGTTTGCATCCAATGTAAACCAATAATAATTATTGGTATGCTAATCGTAGTCGTGTCGGTCAATATGCCTCTGATTCAAGAATTGATGTCTGATAAGTGAATTTTCCGATATTCATTCATTCATTCATTCATTCATTCATTCATTCATTCTTTTTTCATTTATTCATTCATATGGGAAACGTGTATATTACAGGCCTTATAGCGTAAGTAAATTAGGCCTATAAGACTGCTGTGTAGGCCTATGTAGCCTATAATACTGTGCCTTTAGACATGAAAGAGACGAGACTGCATGGTTGATTGAATTATTGTAGGCCTACCTAATTAATTGTCACTAATCGTCCAAAACCGAGACTCTGTAAATAAGTTAAGTCTGAGAAAAATCGGTTTGGCTGTTAATTAATTAATTAATTAAGTAAGCAAGCAAGTAAGTAAGTAAGTAAGTAAGCAAGTAAGTGAGGTTACCGACCAACGGATAGACTGCGATGTGTGAAATCGAGGCAATGCCAGCAGTTGAATGGATTCAGATCTTCGTCAGCAAACGGAAGGAACTTGTGAAGAAGGAAGTACAGCACGATCCCACTAAACGACCAATCCAAACTGATTCTTTCAGTCAAATTTAATACGGGAGAAAGCTGTTTCTCCCATATGAATAATTTTGGCCATAAACTAAATCATGGCACTTTCGGAATGCATACAGCAAGAGGGAAAGCAGTTGGACCTATTTAGGTAGGCTAACTCCAAGAGGCAGCTATAATGAACAACGAAAAGTTATAGACTTCATTTGTTTAGCCTCGGCATAATGAAGTCCGGTGGTTAGTAATTTTCCTCGCCTTATCATCCTCCCACCAGCAGTGCATGTAAATGTCAATGTAGGCTACTCATTGTGGCTTAATTGGCGAGGGGTCGCAGGTGCATCAGAAATCTAGATGAAACTTTCTGTCCTGGCACACTCCAACTACATGTGTACACTAGACTATCTTGCGAGGTACCCATTAAATAACTACTCAGACCCTAAAAATGGAACATTGGTGACTAAATTTCCTGTTTTGTAGTTCTTACTACAAAATGCAACTGTGACCTCTGAGGTTTTGCCTCCCCTGCAAATATATCAACTGTGCCAAATATCTGTAATAATTACTTGCATGAATCTCTGCATTACTATAATTTCATAGGTCTATGTTTTGATTAAAAAGTTCTAAATGATCTCAAGTGTTGAAACGTTGACTCGTTGAGAGTATAATACTTGCATGGACCATATGTCCGACAGGAATCCGTTATATCGAAGTCCTCGTAGAATCTCCGGAGCCATGTAACCGGAAGTGCCGACCTTTTGATGGAGAAGATAATCCCGATCCGGAAGGACACAAGCCAGACCAAACTCTACACATGAAAATAGAATGTATAGAGCCTGTTGGTATCCTATGATGTCACCACTACTACTATAATACTACTGCTCATAGGCGTACTTGAGATTTCAGCAGTGGGAGGGGAGGTGGGGGCAAAGATTGAACTTCTGCCCGAAGAATATATCCGGCAAAAAAGTTAAAGGCCTTTTTTTAGTCGCCCGGAGCTGTGTTTGCCCGAGAAACCAGACTTGCCCGAAAGTTGGGGGCATTTCCCCACTCTGGACCCCGCCTCGTATGCCTATGATACATGATACTGCTTCTGATACTACTGCAACTTGTCCTAATACCACTTCTATTATTAATAGGCCTATTTATTATCATTATCAATATTTTATATTGATGTTGCTTTTGTTCTTTTAGCTATTGTCGATGTTATTGTCACTGTTATAACTTTTTCTGAGGTAGAAATAATCCTCAGGAAAACTTATTTTATGTTATGAATAAAACATTGTCACGAGAAGTCTGGCCTTGTCCCACGTTTAAAGAAAATTTACCCAGGCGGTGGACTAAAGCTACGGAAATGGTATACGGTCATTTTTGAATTGCTAATATTCTCGCCACTCCTTATAAGTTATAACGGTTAGTTGCAGACACATTGACATAATAATTATTGTAGACATTAAATGAAGACGATGAACAGTGAAATAGAATTACCAGCGATCTTAACTCTGCCATGGCTGTTGAGTAAGATGTTCGTACACGTCAAATTCCTATAAAATATAAAAGTCATTCGCTCGTCATAAATCAAAGCCGACTAGCGGATGAGAGCTGTACCATTGGCCTATTATAAAGGCCCTATTGGCTACACCGCCAACATCCAATACAATACAACACAACTGTAATTTGATAATGCACTCCTTACAAAGCTCAGAAGTGCACATTGCTGCATATCGGCAGCTGTAGCCTGTAGGCCTACATGTAGGCTATAGGCTATGTCCATAATTAGGTGGTCCATATGGGACCCAAAAATTCGCTTATGGGACCCTTGTCGACTTATGTTTAGGGCCTATCACCCAATTCAATGCCCATGGAAAGAGTAAAGAACATAGCTTATTATAATGGGTCTACCATAAACTCTAACTAGCTTTCAAAATTGCTTGTTCACAGCTTGTGGATTTCCATATTTCAAAACCTAAGCCATTCTCTTGAATGTTTTACTTAGGTTACATTCGTTACACGAATGAACACCAAATCGTCGCTTTTGGCAGATTAATGAAAATCACATTATTTTGACAACGGTAGGCTAATTATTCATTATTCGATGACGAATATCACTTCATGTTGCGAATCCTAGGCTATTATATGCCTAAATCAAATGAACGGAAAATTTAATATCAGATTAGTCGAGATTGGATTAAATTTACTAGAACTCATTGACCACATTATTATTATTATTGGACTCATTATGTTTCCACATTGGGTATGTACTAAGCCTACTCTTTTACTATAGTATTATTATAAAAGACAAAATCATGTCTTCAACCCAATGACCTTAGTCGTATAATACACGTTACACAATCACGACAACGTCTATATGCAAGGAACTTGAGCAAATCTGCGAGACTCACATTTGCTTAACGCTTTAGCATCTGATAATAATTAATTGACGTTGGACATGCCTTCTTACATTATAACATAGGCCTATGTAGGACCTACATAGCCTATTAATATGAATAAGCTGGTTCCCGCGACTTCGCTTTTGTGGGCGCTGTAGAAGTCTCGAGATTACGATTAATTATTAATGCTATAAGTGACAAGCTTACATGTAAGTAGTGATATTTAATATAAATTTGTGGAGCAATAGGTCCTATTATACTGTATTGACACAATTCTTGTGATTGCCTGTGTACGATATCCAATCGCTGCAGATGTCTCAATCCATGTAGGATTTCTTTCAAAAGGTGGCGACAGTCGTGTTCCGTGAATCCATTGCGAGGCACGATTGACGCGAGGCTCCCTCCGACTGATGAATACTCCTGAACGATGTAGATGGCAGTCGCCGTGTGAAAGACTTGGTACAACTTCAGCTGAATGACATTGTGTCAACAGAAATAATGCATTAATGAATTAAGACGATGTTTTAAATTGATACGTGGATGCAGGGGCGCCGTTAGGCGTACGCACTTACGCAAGTGCGTACAGCGTGGAAAGCCAAAAAAATGTTTTTTCACCAATTGTAAATTTATTATAAGCGATGAAATTCTATTGAAATTTGTAATCTATAGAATATACTTACTTCCTTACTTACTTACACTCTAATAGAGAGCCATCTTGGCATTGAGCGTCTTATAGCCGCCTAGGCCCTAGAGGTCTATGGATCCTGGGATTCCTGTATGTAAAACCGTTAAAACTTTTTTTAAATTTAATTTTTTTTGTATGTGTTTTTATGTGCACTTTTTATAGCCAGGGGCGGATCCAGGAGGGGGGCAATCCGGCCATGGCCCCCATTTAAAACTGCCATGGGACGTGGCCCCCATTTGGTATGAAATTAGCAATATGCATATGGGTGTAATGGCCCCCCTATTCGGAAAATGGCAAGGGACGTGGCCCTCCCAGTCGGTTTTCAAGTGGAGGAGTAAAAAAAAGATCATCAACTTTTTGGCGGATGAAATGGTATGATTTTCTCCAACAAAATTTTGGCAGATGACTAAAAAAAACTCTCATCAACTTTTTTTGTCGGATGAAAAGTACTTCAGCCAAAGACTGATCCCTATTTATTTTCGACCAACAACCAAATTTCGAAATTTGTTTCACCTGTCCCATCCCAGGTTCTAAGATTCCCCCCCCCTTGGAAGAGTTCTGGATCCGCCACTGGTTATAGCGCCCCTTCAAGCTCTCTACTCCGGCCGAAGCGCTGAGCAATTGTGAGTGAAGGACTTGCCCAAGGTCCTTACGCGGCAAGGTGGATTCGAACCTGGAAAATTCCGGCTTCAAGGCGACGATAGCATAGCAATATGCCGATCTAAAGGTATCAAATTGCACCTCCTAAACATCACCCCCCGGCAACTTGTACCGTAACCGGTTTCAGATCACCCCCGGACACTAGATTTGCATAGATTTATCCGTCATCCCACTGTGGTTTGTTATCAATATTTTACTCGTAAAAAATAATAGCCTCGAAGCCATTTCTCCATATAACTTCAGCGGCGATTTAGTATTTTAGTTAGGCTACAGATGAAAATATTTATAACAAACCAAACCACGAAGTGGGATAACGGATGAAAATCTTCAGACCAAAACAAGAAGCGGGATTATTTTTCTGATATTTTTAGTCCAATAAATGCGACGATTGATGCAAATTACAGTTTGCAGAGGGGAGGTAATGTTTAGGAAGGGGTAATAATTTGAAGCCTTTAGCATGGGCGTCCGCAGGAATTTTTCTAGGGGTGCAAACTTTTATATAATTGTCACATGGTCTAAATTTATTGGGTGACAGTTTGAATTTACATATTACCACGAGAGAATCCTATATCCTACCTATACGTTTTGCGCCCAAAGAAAGATATATTATTATAATTTATAGGTTCAACATGACTGCCTAAAAATGACTCCATTTGAGGTCGACACAGCCAAAAATGCGCTGGTCGCTGGGTCTCCGCCCCAGACCCCGCTGGGGAGCTTACTGTAAAGACAAAACCTTTCTCTTTTACAATAACATTTTGATTTTTATTGTTATCCTGGTAGCTTGCGACACTGAAAAACGACTTATTCTTAAAAATTTCGCGACTTTGTCGTTCACAAATAGCTGGCAAACAATAGCCTAAAAATGGCTCCATTTAATGTCGAAAGAGCCAAAAATGCGCTGGTTGCTGGGGCTCCGCCCCAGACCCCGCTGGGGGAGCTTACGACGCTCCCCCAGGCCCCCTAGTCGGGATGGGTTTCGTGCCTTCGGCACTCGCAACTTCTCGCCTTCGGCGCCGCCACTGACGACCAATTAGGCCTACAATACAGAGTCCTGGCACTTTTTTACACTTTAAGTACTGTATATGTGTATATATATATATATATGGGATCCGATTGGTAGGCCCTAGTATTTACGCCCCCCCTCCTAACCAGAAATCCTGGATCCGCCCCTGAATATAAGCTCGTATCGTTCGCTTCAATTATTTTGTGCAAGTTGTGCGTACAGAAATAAAATCCTGGCGGCGCCGCTGCTTCCATTCCCATCTCTTTAGCGAGTTTAACCCACTGTTCCTGTTCTCCAAGTGACATGGTCTACTTACTTGTTTACCCAGTTATCAAGTATTTCCAATAGCTTTCGCTAAACAAGAATTAAATTCTTCAAAAGATAATCTATATATATAAAAATGAAACTTTCCAATAGTTTGTGTAAAGTGTTCTCGAAACGTACCGCACAGATTGTTTTGAAAATTTCACAAAACCTTCCATTCATATCAGAGAGTTTCCAACTTTTTTTTTCTGCGAATGAACGCAATTTTTTCCACAAAAAGTGAACTTTGCATTCGGCTCCACCGCCATTTGCAAATTTAAAACCGCACGTTGCCAGATTCACAAACGCCTTGACAGTGACTGCGACCAGCGTTGCCACTGAGGTTTCATAAAAACAAACCCAGATTTGCTTGAAAAAACCCCAGAAACACCCAGACCGTCGTCCGGCCGAAAAGTCAAGAAATTTTTAAAATTTTCAGCCGTCCGGCGGAAAAAGTCAAGAAAAGGGGAAGGGGGAGGGGAAGGAAAGGGAAGGGGGAGGGGGAGGGGAGGGGGAGGAGGAGGGGGAGGGGAAGGGGAGGGGGGAGGGAAGGGGAAAGGGAGGGGGAGGGGGAGGGGGAGGGGGAGGGGGGAGTCTTTTCTGCCACAGCAACGCGTGGCCGGGTACAGCTAGTCTTAAATAAGATTAATAAAATGTTCCCTCTTGAAATGCGTACTCTATGGTTACGCGAGGTTAATCGTATGCTTGACCTTAACCTTTACTAAACAATTCGCATCGAGTAAACGCTTATTAATAAAGTCGTTCTTTCGCAATCGCAAAAACGATAACTTTTAAACTATACATTTTCAATACTTGAGATTATTGTTCGTTGATATTTCGAGTGTTAGTTAAAAATCCAGTTTTAATATTCCGGAACGTAGGACCCCATAATGTCGTATCCCGTGTTAAAGGGCACTTTTTATCCTAGTGGTTGATCGGTTGGGTTTAACTTATACAAGAAATTCTTCCAAATCAACAAACTCCCAGCTCTTATGAAATATATATAATATAAAGTTATTCAATACCATTCAAATGCACAAACAAATAACAATCCTATTTACCTAGTGTGGCGAGTTACTTAGTAAATATTATATTTGCGCTTATCTGTCGAGTTGTATGAAACTCGAATGTCTTCGATTTCTCTCCGTCGTCCAATTCTTCACAGTCAAGAATGTTGATCAGACGGTTGAATATGCAGTCATGGAAGTGACCACACCAAACGTCTTACTCGTATCTTGCCGTGAATCAGTTGCACACGAGATGAATCGTCGCATTCACCTCACAGCTCTTCTCCAGTTGACCAAACGTCCGTCGCACTTCACACGCCGATCAGCTGTTCGCTAGCCGATTCAAAATAGCCTACCCAACTCTTCAGATCGTTGCCTAAGAGTTCGTCTTCTTCGCAAGTGTCTCACACTTCACACGATGATTATTATGCACTAACGCAAATTTCTCATTCAAATTGCGTTGCACCTAATGCACAATACTTTGAACTGTCGGTTGATAGTCCGAACAGTTCAATTACCTTCGTCTCTACTCTGAAAATCACAACTTTGGATTGATCACCGCAGCGAAACAACCACCATTTCCAGATATACCTGTAGAGAGTCAAAAATTCAACGTCCACTTTGCTGACGTAATTTTTAACTCGTCACGTCATTCGTTTCCAGTTTGCACCAATCACGAATAAGCTTAGCGTCCTTTGTTGGCATGGTAACCTTGACCACTCGTTAATACGCTCGGCTGCAGTCCTTGGTTTTATGTCTAAATATTTTATATGTTGCCACACATATTACCTGAACTCGCCAATTAAATTGTCTAGCTTAACTTCTACCTATAATTAATAATTATACATGCATAGCAAGTGTTTAATTTGATAATCATTTAATATAACCGCGACACCTGGTCAATTTCATCTGGTTTAGCCTCCTGGTGAGAAATTGTTTACTGTGGCACCACCCAGTAACAATCAGAATGTTCGCAATTACGTATCTGCCGGTACACAGAAGAGGGCCTAGGGACGTTCCAGCAAATCGTCTTTTGCGGAATCGACCCATTTTCAACAAATCCCTTATGGCATCGGTCGGGTCTCTGCTCTTGGTTGTACGAACATATCCAATTATCCATTTATCCGAACCCGATGTTGAGGTCAATGGACAATATTGCAGAGATGTTCCACTTTGCCAGGCATTCGTGACATTTACAAAGTAAGCTTATTTCATCGTCCATCATAATAGCGCTCGTGCGCACAGAGAACCCGTTGCGCAATGGAAACTGAAACTCATGATTTCATCCCGCCTACTTTGTGGCCACCCAATAGTCTTGATTTAAATCCAGTAGACTAAAATATATGTATTGTCATGCAAGAAAATGTCTACATAATTTGAATATGCGATGTCAACGAGTTTTGTCGTAGAATTGTGGAGGCATCGGACACAATGGATCAGCGCATCATTGGTGAATCAGCCAAGAAATGCGTATGCGTCTTCGCGCATGCGTATATGCCAAATGAGGGTAATTTCGAAAATAAATTTTAACTTCCATAATGTTCAGAAATGAATCCTCTATCTTCACCTAAAATTTCGTCAACATAACCCGATGTTTGGCGGAGTTACAGTAAAATATGTAGGGTAACGTTTTTTTTATGAATCACCGTATATAGGGTAAAGTGACCCATTTCTGGCCACTTTTTTAAAAACATGCTAACATCGGGAAAGGTTTAATAAATGTTACTTAAAATCAAGTAAACACGGAGAAATATATTATCCAAGTCAATCAATTTGAAGCAATTTGAAATATAATTCTGTTATTTTCATTAAAATATTAACTTTTACGTAGGCATACAAAAATGCTCAACTCTGGCCACTTTGCCTAATTCTGGCATGTGGCCAGAATTGAGTCAATAGCCAATACATGCTTGATTAGCCTGTGAACATAGGCTTAGATCGACTTGCATGCTACAGGATTTGGGGAAGGCAAAGGACGATCGCCGCGGTGCAAAGCGCCGAGCAGGGAGGGTTTGAGAGGGATAGGCTATCCCCCAACACCCAACGCCCTATTTGATTTATTGAATAAAATTTCTACACTGCATATTGGGCTGTCATTTGAGCAAAATGCCTATCATTTCTTATTTTTCTCGCCTTCGAGGATCTTATATCCTGCCATGGCCAGATTTGAGAAAAAAGGCCAGAAATAGGCTTTTTCGGGCAGTGATGTTCTTATACTTTCATACTGCTAGCGAACAATGTTGAATTAGTACTTTTATTTTAATTCAATAGAACATACTCTATTAGTTCGAAATATTAAAAACTCTGGGCGGTGTTTCTACCAACATTTAAGATAATTATAAAAGAATTATTTGAAAATTTCAAGTTTTTGAATGTAAACAACTGGAAAAACCCAACATCTTTGCGATCTATTTTTAAAACATTTATCGATTGAAATCTATTTTTAGAGCATCGAGTGACTTGGATCTAGGTGTAACAAATAATATAACTCGTAATATTGTATGCGTATGGGATGGAATCGTTAAAATCGAGAATTTAAAACGTGGCCAGATTTAGGACGCGGCCAGAGTTAGGCACTTTTGCCCTAATATAAGACTTTAGGTCTAGGCCTATGTGGCTATACATGTAGTTTTATCGATGTAGGGCCTACAGACCTGTGTGCTTATGACTATAATTATGGACGAATTAATAAGAAATAAATTAATAAATTATTATTATCTGCTGGGTTTTTCTCTCTAAAGACGCTAATTAAGTTTAAAATCACTTACCACATTCGGATGTTGGGATGCAGAAGCGTGTGCTGCGATTTCGTTTCTCACTTGATACCAATGAGTATCCGATTTATCTATTACCTTTATTCCAACCTGCATTTAAAAACAATAATTTTCAAAGTGACTCTTACAGAAATGTCTAGACAGCTCGAACAAAGCAAAACACAGAAGTTGCAAAAGTCGAAAGTAGAAATTTTCTGCAAAGTTTTCCAGAAGTGTATAGGCCTATATGTATAGGCCTACGATGATGTGAATATGCCATGAGTAATGAATGTTATTGATATGCAATGAATAAGCTTAAGTAAGCTCACTTAATATGTAGCCTAATGTAAAATATGAATATGCAATGAATAGGGCAAAAGGCCCATATGTTATGAATAGCATCTAATTTTTATGTCATAAACAATTATGTTATGAATATAGACCTACTAAGTAGGATAACTAAGGATAAATTGTGTTGCGACGACTTGCGGCACTTGCCTCCTGTCGCAACTGTCAC
The DNA here is from genome assembly GCA_945859605.1 of Lumbricus rubellus. Taxonomy (NCBI): domain Eukaryota; kingdom Metazoa; phylum Annelida; class Clitellata; order Crassiclitellata; family Lumbricidae; genus Lumbricus; species Lumbricus rubellus. The sequence goes on along the minus strand of OX243814.1, from coordinate 9,352,372 downwards.
TAAACAACCGACCATGTAATATCTAGGCTATCGGCCTATATCCACACTACACTGTTAAACGGTTAAATTTAGACTTGTCTATAACAAGACAACAAGACATCAAACGATGGCGCTCAAAATTTAAGCCTCAATTAGACCAGTGTTTTATCCAGAAGACGATTACCGGTATCTTAAAACAGAGAGCCATTATAGGCAGCATAATTTATGAAGGGTAAGCACTAATCAATTTGAAAGGTTTGTTGTGTCCAAGCTTGGCCGTAGCCAGAATTTAATTTCGGGGATGCTTCCCGATTTTTTTTATTTTTAGCGAAATTTCCTGACGACTTTCTGGTGGATTCTGGCTCGTAATACGTTCACAACGGTGCAAGAAACACTATTTTCCGCGATCTTCTACTTTCTGCTCGAAGTTAGCTTTCTAGTTCGTATAGGCTACGGTACGTAGGCCTACATGTACGGCATGTGCTAGTAGGCCTAGGCCTAAATGCATTATTTCATTTTGCCTATTTCATTTAGAGGGCGGATGCTCAAACACCCAAAACACCCCTAGCTACGGCCTTGGTTGTGTCTCTAAGAGCACCGTCGTTAATTTGAATACGAAACAATTAAGCCACTAAACTGGAACTATAACATGGGCGCAACGCCGCGCAAGGCCTAAGCGCAGGGCACCATCGTATTCCCGCGCTTTGCATTTCGGAAGTAGGACAACATCAAATACTTTTTGTTGTCTACGAAAACAATATACCTTTGTTGCACCATCCTGAGCGATTTCTTCGGCCACTCTAGGCTTACAGTTGGCGCCGTTACAGGTGGCCGAGTAGACGACCCCGAAGTCTCCCTTGCTGACCAGCCTCCGTAACGTGTATCCCTTCAGCAACAGTTCTGCAAAGTAGAGGATCTTCCAGACGGACGGCTTGTCCACCTCGTAAGACCTGTAGCCACGTGACAACATACATCGGATCTGACGGATATCCTCGTCCATGAAATGCTCCACTCGAGGAGCGATGTCCGGGAAGAAAGCCCCATCCTCCGATGCCCGGAAGATCCCCTCCGGCGTTTCTTTACCTGCTCGGAAAACCAGAAAGTTCGTCTGTTCCTTTGTTAGTCCGCCATTGTTGCGATCTGCATAATATTGTTCCTGGTTGTGATTGTATAGATTTCCGTGTTTCGAATTGTTTCTCTGTCTGAGTGTTTCGGTGGCTTCGCTATCAACAGCTGGACGATACCAACGGAGGGAGAGCAGTCTTTTGTAAACGGGTGGAATGTGTGCTTTTCGTTCAGACATAATAATATTAGTTCAGTTACAGGTCTGCTACATCCTCGCGTTGTTTACCAAATCTTAACTAAAATGCACACGTCATATCCTCGTCATTTTTATTCTGCAATGACGTCTTCTTAATACCAGCGATCGAGTTTCTATTGTTTCATTATAACATAACGACTATCATTGGGCTAAGCCTAATAAAAGGATGTCGTGTTATAAGCTTAACTTTTATTGTTGTCGACCGGATCATGAATCAATTAAGCCTTTTAAAATCGGATTTTTTATCGAGTATAGACAATTAGACAATTAGACATTCTCGAAATTTAATTTCTTCACACGTTCTTTCAATTCTATTGCCATGCATTGTCTTCTTCTTTCTTTAGCGACTGCAGTTCGCACCAAGCCATGCCACCGCGGCGGGACCCTCAGCAAGATGTAGGCCCTAGAGCCTGGAGACCTCCCGGAAAACGAAGAAGGCGGCACTCATTCACAATGTGCGACATTGTCTGTATTTCTCCACAGCAGCACAGTGGGTCATCAGCCTGCCCCCATCTCACCAGATTCACTGCGCAGCGACCTTGATCCGTGCGGAAGCGATTTAAAGTTTTCCACAGATGACGAGGGAGATCACCACCCGGAGGCCAGACACATGGCACGGCCACGAGCGAACGATTCACCACTTCCATAGTGGGCCATTCTTCGCACCAGGCCGAGATAGCTGTCAAACTCTCCTCCGGAGGATTTCTCCAGATAGGATGTCTGGACGGGAGACGCACTCCTGGATGGAGCGCAATGTCCGCAATGACTATTATGCTAATGATTAAGGTAGCCTACATGTAATGTGTATGAGCTTATGTCCTGGGCACGACGTTAAGCTGCATCCATGGATCCTCTGCCAGGGAAATTCAACATTCCAGCATTTAATCAGAAAACAATGTCCAGCAGCAGTTCGCAGGCCTATTTCTTCACCATTGATTTATTTGCATTACAGGACTAGAACTGCACTTCCCCCCTACGTGTGAATGGGTGCTGCGTCTTTAGGCTCTAGGCCTAATCATAATTCATGCAGCGGCATGCTATCTAAGAGAATATGCGTGTTCTTTACATGCTAAATGGGTGGAATTGCTGTTTATGTTGGTAGAGTAGCTTATAAGTTATTTTATATGGCCAATTTAAAATGAAAGTTGGTTTAGCCCTAATGCAAATTTAAATGTTTAACGATTCTGATGAATAGCCATGATCATTCACGCGACACCTAGCGAACTAAAACTATCTAAATTTCCGCCAGACGGGGGTCTTTGAAATTTATAATCTTTGGTAAAGAGTAAAGACTGCGGCAGAAGAGTATTCGGTAACTAACGACAACATTCAAGTTGTTATTTTGATTATTAAATTTCGTGATTCTGCATTCCTAATACTTCATTTTCTCAAAGGTTTGTGCTTATTTGCTAATAAAGCAATTTAATAAGAGTTTGTTCAGTTCGTATGTGATACTCATTAATTGTGTGGTCTGTATTATTTAGGTCTTTAGGAACAGAGATGATGTGGGCCTTAATCCATATACAAAGTACACACTCATTATTATCAGGCATAGGAGCTGCAGTAATCATATCGTGTCTACAGATTTATATATTGCCTCTCGCAGAATCACTAACCAGAAGCACTCTCATCCTGGAAACTCTGGGGAGAAGAAATGCCTTTGAGGAATGAGAGACTGATGAGGAAAAGTGAGTCATTAGTTCAGCCTTGGCCTTCCTTCGCCTTTAGCGGCGAAGGCAGGCCATTCCAAATGTAGGGACCAGCCAAATATTAGGGGCGGGGCAAGTGCAGTCCTAGTCCTGTAATGTAAATAAATCAATGGTGAAGAAATACAAACATTGTTTTCTGATTAAATGTTGAAATGTTGAATTTCCAGAACTTTCCAGTCTAAAGACGAAGGTTGAAGATGCCGAAGAAGAGGTCAGGGAAGGTGTCGAGGATGACGGAGGAGGAGAAGGCCAAGTACCTGGAGGAACAGCGCATGGCCGAGGAGAAGGCGAAGAGGGACAAGGAGGAGATGCTCGCTCAATTCCTCAAGGTTATTATATAATATATATCTTATTCTTATTGGTGTCATTGTTAGTTGTATTGTTTTTAGCTGAGATTCATGTTAATGCTGTTTAGTGATTGTAAATAAGTTACTTTTTACAGTTTTGTCACATCTGATTTCATGACCAGATCACGGCAAGAGAAAAAAGACTTTAAAGAGCATTATTAGACAAATTTTGTTTGGTCAGATGTAATAAACGCAACTTTGAAAGGATGTCATTCCAGATGGATGGAGAAATGGAACCGAAAATGCTCAGCTTTGCCAGGCAGCTAAGCGAGCCGTGAAACTAGAAGTTGCTCCTCCATAGCAGAGCGAAGAGCCTGAAGCGCTTCAGCATCAGGGACTGGGCAACAGAGATCGATTAGATAAACTGGAGTGCAACCAAAGCTGAAGCGTGAAATTATTGCATTTAATTTGAGTTTTATGATTTTTTAGAACAAATTGTCAAGAGAGGAGAAGGCTTCGAAGTTCAACGAGAACAAGTTGAACCAGCAATGGCGCAACTACATGCGCGAAGCGAAGTCAAAGGAACTGAAGAAGGAGCTGGAGGTGCTGAGTCAGACGTTCGAGAGAGTCGTGGATCGAAAGGAAAGCGTCATCAAGTCGCTTGGAAAGGATCTTCTGGAGGCGGAGGAACAGAAGGCAATGGCGTTCCGACGACACATCCAAATCGTTGACTATCTCACTGGTATGATCAATTGTTTTGTACTGTATTGTATTTGTATGATCAATTGTATTGTATTATATATTGTATTGTACTGTGCTTGAGATGCTTTGTGAAACTTTTGTTCCTGACTTGGTGTGTTTGTTGCTGTTACAAACGGATCGATAAAATTATTTGTATTGTATTGTATTGTATTTAAGGATTTAAAAAGCGCCTCTTGCAGAATACCTTTACAGAGGCGCTTATATAGTGGGAAACAGGAAGAAAGAGGAATGAGGTTGCCAATACAGCAGTGCTCCTCACATCAGCCCTATCTCAAGCTTCTAATGTGTCATGAACATACATATGCTCATACATGCAATTATATATTTGTGATATTGGTTCTCTTCTTCAACTGTGAATGCTATGTCTAATATTAGATGTGGATGGGGATGAATTGGCGGGACACTTTGTGCTGTAAAGTGCTCACCTGTGGTGATCCTTCTGGTTACATTGTAGTGAGCATGGTTCATTTAGTGGTTTAATTGGTTCCTTCATGATTTCAACAGGTTTTGCAAAATACTTAAAAGTCACTTTGCTAAGTGGTCACATACATACATACGCAAGCATACACACACACACATAAATATACATATGCACATAACACATACAATCATACATACACTAGTGCATGCGCACATACAAGCACACACAGTACACACACACATGCACGTGCACACACACTACTTTTCACTATTTAATTCAATGTTTATTCTAGGGTGACTCGTATTATTGGGACGGAGGTCCTTTTAGGACTCTCCCCTTGAGCAAACATTGCAGTTTTAAAAAAACATTAAATCTGTTAAAATGTTTTGCTTTTGGCTTCAATAAAGTGTGGTCATGGTTACCGTTATACAGTATACACATATACCTACACTTACAAAAGTCACATACACTCATACACTTGGAAGAAATGACTGAAGAAAAGATGAGATTAGTCGACTGGTGTTGATTGCAGATCTGTTGAACAAGATGATGGACGTTTTGCATCGAATGTTCATCGATGAACAATCGACGCTCATCGAAGAATTCGATTCAGAGAAGATGATGTTGATGAGGCGACACGAGGATGATGTGACGCGACTGCAGGACATCATGTACGCCATGGATCAAAACTTCATGGAGAAGGAGATGGAGATGAAGGCCGACTTCCAGAGCACCAGCGACGAAATCAAGAACAGGGTATCATCTATGTCTCTTTATTTTCATGAATGATGTGGGATGATGTAGGGTGCGATGGTGTAGTAGGTATGTTTGTCAGCTGGCAGCCGAAGGGTTGCAGGTTTGAATCCACCTCAGGTCGCCGTGTAAGGACCTTGGGCAAGTCCTTCACTCACAATAATTGCTCAGCGCTTCGGCGTGAAATTCTGATGCAGTGTCCACTCTACAGTCTGGAGCGCCTCTGAGTAGAGAGCTGGAAGGGCGCTATAACATGCGCACATGCAAACATCAAAATCTTTTTGGAATATAATATGCTCCATGGCGTATAGTGATTAGTGTGCTGGGCTATCAACCATGCGTTCAAAACGTGCCTTGGGTTAAAGTTAATAATAACTGTATTAATCATGATAATAATAACGATTATGATGATGATGACGATGATGATATAAATTTGATTGTAATAATAATGGGAAGAGTTATTGCATATGTATGTTGCACCACCTCAATACATACCATCTGGAGTTGTTTTCTGCCCTAACACAATGAAGACACATTCGAACACAATGGCCTTTGCGGAAAAGAAAAGAGGCAAAAAGAGGCTGAAGAGTTTTTTCAAAGATCATTATGCAATTTCTTCCAGGTATATAGACCAAGGACCACTGCTATTATACAACAATTACATTTATGGCATAAAGAATATTGTTTTGAAAAATATACCCTTGATGTTTGTGTTTGGTTGTGAATAGAATCTGGAGGAGAAGCATGCTCTGCGCATTCAACTGGAGTCAGTAGTGGAGGATCTTTGGAACCAGTTCACAGCTGCGCTCAAGAACTACCAGGAATCGACGGAAGAAAGAAAGAAGGCGTACGAGGATCTGAAGCGTCGAGATGAAAGGAGTGCAGCAGAGATCGACATGCAGATGCGCAAACTGCAGAGGATCTCAGTAAGCATGATGAACACAAAAATTAATGAGCATGATAATTGTTATTATTTATTAGGGTTGCACGTTTTAAATTATAATTAATTGATTAATGGTTGAAAATTTTAATCAAGTAACTTAATGTTCTAATAATATTTTAAATTTATTTTGCGATATGGGTGGCCATTTTTTAAGTAGGCAACATGGTGAACAATGATTGTGTGAACTTTGGATTGGGAAATTAAGCAATCATTTTGCATTTGAAGTGAATGCTGATGGAAAATGTCCTAGATGGTGACAAAATTTATTTATTGCTTTTCATAGCAATGAAGATTTCGATTCTTTGTTTACATAACATAGACCAAATTGATCGAATTTTAATTTCCAATTATTGCTTCTTTGTTTCATATTGGTATATTGTTTCTGTTGCATTTGGTTTTGTATGTGGTATTATAAAGACTACACCAGTATACCTGCTTACCTATTAAATGATTAGAAAGAGTTTCTCTTCTTCGTTAGATCATTATGTGACTATTTTTATTAATATTTAAGAGCAGAATATTTATGTTGTCTTCCCATTTTGTTTCTGAGGACTGAATTAATTGGTATTAACGTTATTATGGCTTGATTGAATGGTACTCGCAAGAACATGATGCTGGAGGAGTTACTAATTGAAAGTTCATGGTATGAATGGGTTCCAGTAGATTAGAGTATGAATTTGGATGGACTTTGGTAGTCAAGTAATTGTCATGATGAACTCTGCTGTAGTTGAGTATTTCTGTAGCATCGTTGACTACTTTTTATGAAGTTTTTTCAAAATCACCGTTTGTGCAAGCAGGCTTCATGTCATTTTACACCCATATTTATTTGTATGCATAATATATATATATATATATATATATATATATATATATATATATATGTGTGTGTGTGTGTGTGTGTGTGCATATATATAAAGACCTGCCACACTTCGAAAGACTGATCTCACATAAAAAGATTGACAACGCAGAAAAGACTGATCACATGTCAAAAGGCCAACCACATACAAAAGATTGATTACATATCAAATGGCCGACAATGCATTAAAATATCGACCGCACGTAAAAACACAAAATTAATATTGCTGAAAGAGTGAAGCAAATGAGTTGTTTTCTAGCATCAAATTTTAATAACAAATTTATTTGATTATTTCGTTGTTTCAATAATTACCTCTCTCTAGATGTTTCTAATAGATTGTTATTCTTGCTATTAATTGTTTGTGTATGTTTTTGTGAAAAATTTAGGACAACATAAATATGTTGAAATACAAGATGGCAGGCAATGCAAGAGAATGCGAGGAACGCAACAATCAGCTTAAAGAGGTATCTACCAATTATTTTACCAATTATTATTTTTACTTTTAAAATTTTACCAGTTTCCACAGTTAAGAATATTTGCAAATAACTGTTCTATTGTGACATGGATGTATTTAATGCTTGAAAGTGTGATAACAGGTTAACTTGTGGTAGGATAATGTGATCAAGAGTGAATCATACATACTACTTGTGTTTGCTTTCGACTTTCTACAGTTTCATTGAAGCCTAAGCTATGTCAAGCTAATCTGTCATTAATGCTGGATTGTTTTCAACCATAATCCTCTAAGGCATGGCAATCGATACCTTTAACCTGTACTCCCCACCTCACAAAACGATCATGCAAATCCTGGCTACTGCCTTGCCCTAACCATTTGGCCACCATGTCTGAGTAAATTCGTGCATTGCAATGGCAGTATATCGTGACACTTGTTCAACCTTTGTTGACCGTGAATCTGCTGCTGTATGTCTGCTTGTGTTGGTGCTGTGGTGGTTATATTTGTGCGCTTGTGATGAACTGACAGGAGCGAGACGTGATGGTGGCGCAGTTCCAGCGGCTGAAGGGTCAGCTGGGCAAACTGCGTGGATCGGAGAGAGAGCGACTGAGGCGACTGACGATGATGATTGATGCGGCTGAGAGAGAACTGAAGATGAAATGCACGAAGGTAACCATTTTCAATTAATAATCACTGCCTTCGTTAGACATGTAATACTCGTAGGTTGCACACTGCACAGGTGTGTCAATATCTTTTCTGGTTGGTAGCTACTTCGCTACGTTGATCTGATCACTTGAGTAAGGCACATACCAGGTAATTAGCCTACTCTAAAGCGTACATGGTGATTATGATAGCAGACCTAAATTGTTAGCAGTGATGACTATAATGATAATGATAATAATAATAATTATTATTATTCGTATTATTATTATCGTTATAATTATTGTAGAGGTTGGTAGTCCTAAACCAACTGTTAGACTATAGTTATGATTAGAGATGGCAAGATATAATTATCTGGTATCAATAAAACTAAGTTTATCGTGAATCCATCAGTTCCTGCTGCACCAGCAAACTACAAATAGATGGTTGAATGTCTCTTATAAGTCGTCGAGCATATGCGTCTGACATAGACAGCATAGCTTCCCCCTTCTTTGTTTGTACCAACGATTGTTGTAGTTTGAAGATGACATTATGATTCCTTTGATAATCGGCGTTATCAAGATGGAATGGCGCAAGATTGGATAATGTTTAATTAAATCTTATGTCAAGACAGTGCACAGATAGGAAGTACTCGGTTTCACATGAAAGACTGCTTGCAGTATCAATGCCTTTCAATCTTGATGATCCGATAATTGAAAGAATCTGAATTTCATCTTGATCTGCAGCAATCTGTCTTGCTATGCCAGTTTATCTAGCTGTAGATTATAGGGTCATGAAGAGAAAACCAATCAAAATTCCAAGTGCGATAGATATAAATTTATGGACATTGGACAATTTTTAAATGATAAGACTTGTGTCATTGGACTCATAAACTAAAGCACCTTAGTTATAGTGAAATCAAACTTACTATTAGAAACCTTGTGCTATGGTGGCTTAAGTTTCTATACAAATGGCTTTTACTCTGAATTGCTTAAAACTGACATTAGTTCCTTTAAAAAAATTATTTAACCTCAAGAAGAAAATGTCAATTATTATGTTCACTGCCATAACTGCATAATTTTGGTTAATTGAATTAAAATTAAATTTCGAAAATTGAATTGAAATTGAATTGTAAAAAAATCTAAATCCTGCCAAAAGTGTATGATATTGGATTGGAAACCTTGAATTGAAATTGAATTGAAAACAATTTGAATCAAAATTAAGATTCATTTAGGATGTGCTTTTTCATTCATCCAATATCCTGTTGCCTATGTTGATCCATTGAATATTATTATATTGTACAACAGAAGTAACATCATTTTGAGTAATTGAAATTGCAAACTGCCAACCTAACACTACGAAACCATCTAAGTTTAATTATTTAGATATTTTTGATTGATTTAATCAGAGTGAACGAATTCTGAAGTTTGCTGAGATGTGTCGTGGTTTGGAGACGGAAGAGGAGAAGGTTCTTCCATTCTACGCTTCAACGCTGACGAAGGAAGAGCAGGATGATGTTGAAGCAGCTGTGGCTGAACCTCCAAGCGAACCACTTGCACAGGTTGGTCAGCTCTTGATGTTGGTCAGCACGAAATAATAATAATAATATGGATGGTAGGAACTAATGCATTGTGTTTGAGTCACACTGGACATGGTATCTGAAGCCGTAAGAGGAGTTGCTTGACCAGTTGGTTGTTTCAGTATAGTGATACTGTGTGATAATGAGGATCATTAGAGTCGCCCTCCTCCTTTAGTACAGGCTTGGGACTGGCACTGCCAAAGTGCAAGCAGTGACAGGGTTGGGAATTGATTCCGGGCAGATGCAGAATTTGCTGAGGAAAATGTTTCATCATCATCATCATCATCATCATCATCATCAATAAGTCAGTGTCTAAGAGAGCAGCTTAAATGCCACTTACATGAAAATCATTTCAATCTTTGTTGTTTTTAAAATTTATTTCTACACATAGTTTATGTATGTATATGGGCATATTATACAATATAAAAATTATATATGTATGTGTTGTACATTATTACTCTTATTTATTATTACTATTATTACTATAGCTATTATTTATCTAAATGTCAATTATTTAATCATAAAACTTTACTGGGGTTTAATTTAATGGTAGCGCTCTGACACGCTCCAAACATCGACTCAGCCTTCCATTCGGCAGATGGCGCTGGTTAAGCGAGTAGTAGGATGTTATGACGCGTTGCATGGCTGCCAAATAGTTAAATTAGACTACTATAATAACTTGTGATTATCCGTTAATAACATTAATTTATTGCAATCGTACTAAGGTGTTTCATTTGTAAATAATAAACAATGATAAACAATAAACAACAACAGTTTTTTGTTAATTATTTGATAATAATTTCAACTGCGTATACTTATATAGGTGATGTACGACTACACTGCGCTGGAGAATTTCTGGAAGCGCTACAACAAAGCGATGCTGGACAAGGTGTCGCTGGACAAAGAGAGATCGGAGTTGATGTCGCAGAATCAACAGCTGAGGATGTTGCTTAAGCAGTATCTCGATGGCATCTCAGTCAACGATGAAATACTTACACAAGCCAATCCTCTGCTCATCGTCAACAACAGGACCAACTTCAAGTATGTACACCAGCGTCAAGTATAGCCTACACGTGTTATGTGGTTATCCGTGGTTGTCACTTGTCAAGTATCCATGTCTTGTCAAGTACATTTGTAACTATTGGTGGTCAATTATGTGCCAGTATATGCAATAGGTTGTGTTCCGTATTGATAGTCAAGTATGTACCAATGTGCCATAAATAAGTACATCTGTGACATTGTCATACGTACGCATGCATATACAGACACAGTGACACACAATACATACAAACATACTTACATGCATAATACATACATACATACATACATACATACATACATACATACATACAAACATACATACATACATACATACATACATACATACATACATACATACATACATACATACATACATGTACATAGTACATACATTCTTACATAGGTCTACAATGCCCTACATAATATACATACATACTGGTACATACAAACATAAATAAATATATTATATCCACATAGGCCTATGCTTCTATAGCTTGCAAACATCATTATCTTAACGTTTCGAAAGGTTGAGATCTTATTAAGATAAAAGGAGACCATAATATACTATGATGGTTTCCATTGTTTTTATTCGCTGTCTGTGTTACTCTAGACTCAATGTTCCTCTGATGGATAAGCGCATTCGCCGCCAGGGATCTGCTCCAAACCAGACCGTCATCGAAGCGGCGCATGTAACGAAACACCTCATGGCGTAGAAGGACCCGCAAAATGGCCGCCGGAAGGACAGATTATAGAAAAGACGGATGTCAATTAGACTGGTGCTCTGTTTACCAAAAGAAACTGACGAACGCCATTTATGTTGGTGCAGGGAATCAGTGTGTGTGTGTGTGTGGAATGTACATAACACTAATGGCCGACTCTGGTATTTAACGTGGTAACACGACTGTATTGTATGTTCCTGCAAAAATTGGGGCAATATGCCCCACGGGTGTTTACTCATTTCACTGGTATTGATCCATTGCAATGCAATGTCTGATTTTTCGTTCAAGCTGTGTGTTATTGACCAAGATGAAAAATAAAATCATGCAAAATAGTAGGCCTAGTAACTGTTGTGATAACATTTGTTTATTTAGACCCATGGATTTGATGATGGTGCTCTGCCCGTAGGCAAGTTCATTGGCTTTACGCCTCTGGGGATGAGTTAACATTAATTAAACTTGACACTTGTGTGAGTGACTTAGTCACTTAGATGGTAGACCCATGGATTTTAACATTTTATTTAGACCCATGGATAGGCCTATCACATTATATTGAGACTCATGGATTTCACATATTCGATTTCACATTAGGTCCTAGGCCCTATATTATTTTAGACCCATATAGATTTCACATTAATTAAACTTGACATCTGAGTGACTGATTAGCAAATCGCCACGAGCTCCCTATTTGAGTTTCGTCGTCGTTTTTATTTCTTATTTGCACTTCTGTACAGAACTACTTTCATCAGCTTAATGCCTTCCTAAGCAGACGAGCAAACAGTTGGGCGTTGAAAAACGCACCCGCGGCATTAGCGCCAGTTGGTGAGAAATTCCATCCGTCAAAGATTTAGTTGGTTAGAGACGCCATCCGTACGGTAAGCACGAGCCAGTTGGTCACCGGCTCCATCCGTCACTGCCAGACATGATGTGCGTTTTAATCAGATCCTGGTCGACGAATTCGAATATATAAGGCGCATCCACGAGAATGCTAGCGGTGCCACCTAGCGTCACTGCGAGAAAAATGTAGAGCTGGAGTCGGTCGATAACCATCGCGATGTAACGCCAGTCTTCAAGAACCTGCACGAAAATATATTATGACAAACCTCACTGTGTATTGTGTAATAATTGCAACATGAACAGCAGGCCATAAATAATGTAAGACAAAAGAATCTGCAAAATTAATAAAAGAGTAGGGCCTATTGAACGACAAGAGAAGCAATAATGCAGATAGGGGAAAGGCTTGTATTATGGGCCAGTGTGTAATATGGGCCTCGACTGTTTCTCCCACCTACCATGTCTGCGGAGAGCTCTTACTGTGGGAAATAATCCGTCCACAGATTTCAACTTCATATTTTGAATGTGTCCCTATGCTCATAACCTCTGAACGAAATTATAAAATGTTTTAATTTTTATGTAGATTTCTTATAAGAAATTTCAAACTTCAGCAGCTGTTGTGTGGCTTATTATTTGAGTTATACTATGCCCTTTGGTCTCAGAAGGTAAGGAATTTCTTCATCATATAAAAACGCAACTATCTTTATATTTAAAACATTCGTTGATCACACTATAACGGATTTTCCATAAGCATACCAGTGTGTGTAATATGGGCCTGTGATCCAATGTGTAATATGGGCCGGCCCATAGGCCTATTACACATCTCACTCACTGTGCGAGCTCGTGGTGGCAACAAATTGCTATGGCGTTCACATGACTTGCCAGCAGACATAGAAAAAGATCTAGTTGAGCACATAGGCCTACACCTGATGGAATCTAGGTTTTATGGGCTCACACGAGCATCACTGTTGAGTTTGTGCCATTCGACGTGACTGAACGTCCTGTGCCTGTGGAGCCCTCTCACAAGAACCTGGAAGCAACTGGGATGACTGAACGTCCTGTGCCTGCGGGGCACTCTCACAAGAACCTGGAAGCGACTGGGATGACTGAACGTCCTGTGCCTGTGAAGCCCTCTCACAAGAACCTGGAAGCAACTGGGATGACTGAACGTCCTGTGCCTGTGGGGCCCTCTCACAAGAACCTGGAAGCAACTGGGATGACTGAACGTCCTGTGCCTGCGGGGCACTCTCACAAGAACCTGGAAGCGACTGGGATGACTGAACGTCCTGTGCCTGTGGGGCCCTCTCACAAGAATCTGGAAGCAACTGGGATGACTGAACGTCCTGTGCCTGCGGGGCCCTCTCACAAGAACCTGGAAGCGACTGGGATGCAGCATCGTACTATGGAACTAGTTGTCCATAATGAATGTGAAAATTAGTCTTGTGTTGATAAATAAAGCTTGTTTTGTGTGTATGTGCATTTGTTATGGCGCCCTTCAAGCTCCCTACTCAGAGGCGCTCCCGACTGTATCGGAGTTTCACAATCCCTACATGTATCGTGCACGTGAAACTATTTGTATATATAACTAGCTGAACCCGGCCACGCGTTGCTGTGGCTGAAAAGAGGCTCCCCTCCCCTTCCCCCTCCCCTCCTCCTCCCCCTCCCCCTCCCCTCCTCTCCCCCTCTCCCTCCCCCTCCCCCTCCCCCTTCCCGTCCCCTCCCCCTTTCCCTCCCCTCCCCCTCCCCTCCCCCTCCCCCTCCCCCTCCCCTCCCTCTCCCCTCCCTCTCCCCTCCCTCTCCCTCTCCCCCTCCCTTCCATTTCCCCCTCCCCCTCCTCCCTCTCCCTCCCACTCCCCTTCCCCTCTCCCTTCCCCTCCGTCCCCCTCCCCTTCCCCCTTCCCCTGACCTCCACCTCCCCTCCCCCTCCGCTCCCTCCCCACCGTCTTTGTCCCGCTCCCTCCGCTCCTTTCCTCCGTCGCAGCGTCCATTCCAAGCCCAAAGGCCGCTTTGTGAAAAGGCGTAAAAGTGCCTCTTTGGAAAATTAATCGCGACTCGCTTATGACGTCATAGCACGCCACCTCATTGATGTATCGTTTGCTGTGTTTGGAGACGGCGTTTATGAAATCTGGCAGCGGTGTGGGACGTGTTTACTTTGCAAATGGCGGGCGAACGGATTGCAAAGTTCACTTTTTGTGGAAACGGTAGCGTTTTTTCGGGTGAAAACATCTTAACACACGGTTGTATGGGAATGGAAGGTGTTGTAAAATTTTCACAACAATCCGTGCGTAGCTTTCAGCGTGAAAATGCGACGAACTATTGGAAAGTTTCATTTTTATATATATAGATTATATAAAGCCTATACATGTATATATACGTATGTACATAATACATTGTATATATACCTAAATATATATATATATATATATATATATATATTTATATATATATATATATATATATATATCAATGCAGCATACACCACCGCAACCCACAACAGTAACAGCAGTTCTCTTACATGAGTAGCAGCTTTGCTTGATCTCTACAATGGTGGCTCATATTACACACAGGGTCGTGTAATATGGTCCACTTTACGTATTTAGAAAAAAATTATTTAAAAATTAATTTGAACAGATTAAAGAATAATTTCTTCATATTTGATCACAATTCACGTCAAGTTATGCCTAAAATAAACTACCCGACGCATTCAGCTTCATCTGCACTCTGAAATAGCGAAGTTTCTTAGGGGGCCCATATTAGAAGCCCTTCCCCTAGGTCTATACGATTGAGGTATAGCCCAGAGGTTCTCAACCTTTTTCCGCGCGCGACACACCTAAACTTGCATTCAAAATTGGCGACACACCATGAAATCGTCATTATGTCAATATCTTTAAAATTAAAGTAGGCCTATATGTTAAAGTTAAAATAGCTTATCTATTTTTAAATTTATAAAATTTCTAATAAATGAAAATATTGAGACTGAATGCTTTTTAGTTTCAAATTATTTTAAAATTATAAATTCCACCGATCCTAATCTACGATTAGGGCCTATTGCGTCGTTTTATGACTCTACGAGTCTACGCAGCTACGCTTATTGTTTGGCCTAACAATTAATGTGATTTTTTCTCCTGGATTTTCGCGACACACCAATTCTTCGCGACCCACCAACGACACACCATTTTTACGCGACACACCGCCGGTCTATTCGCGACACACTAGTGTGTCGCGACACACCGGTTGAGAACCTCTGGTATAGCCTACCCTATGCATATAATTATTTAGGGCTAGGTTATGGTAGGCCTACATTAACAAGTTGATAGTAGGCCTATGGCTAGGCCTACTTATGGTCAGGGTGAGAATTGCCAGGGCTTGTGGGGTTCAATTTCCTAGTCCTTCTCTGGACTCCATATAGTAGGCAAAGTTTTAGTTGCGCAACACGAGTCTACTTAGATCAACGTCTGAACCCCCATTTATTTTTCTACAATTATCATACTGATTATAGTTGAGTCAGTTGTCATGTCATTCCGCCATCGTCGCTTTGCGACGGTTGGCTGCACGAATGGGCCGGTGAGCATCGTCCACAGTTGTCTATCTTCTGCCATGTTCATTAGTCTCCTCCCCGAAAGTCCAGCCCATTTCAAGATGCTGTCTATCCATGCCGTTCTAGGTCTTCCTCTTCCTCTTTCCCCCTTCATCAATCCCGACATCAGGCTGTTTTCTATGCTGTCCTTTTGCTGTCTCATGACATGTCCGAAGTATCGCAACTTTCTGGGTTTTTTACGTGGGTCAACAGTTCTTGCTTTGTTTCTGCTATGGAGTCGGTTAGCAGCCTATATAACTTTATATAGGCCTAGGTCCTAAGACTCCTAAGCTAACACTAATTCTTGGGATATGGTTTTTCGAGTCTTTATCATTTCGGCGTCGGTCGAATACATATGCTAGACTGACTAAAGAATTAGGCCTATTCTTGAATAAAAGTCGGATCGATGAACAAAATTGGTGGAAAAACTTTTCTTATCAAAAAGAAGTTGCAGGCTGTTAATGAAAAAGTTGCTTAAAAAATAAGAAATGCGTGGAAACAAATTTTTGCTGAAGCTGGATTGATGAAAGGATTCTTGCCAAAGTAGAGGTTGGATTGATGAAAAAATGACAAAACTACCATAGGACCAGTGTAAGAATTGTGGAAAAATAACTGGGGGTTGGACCATTATCCACTTGGAATCGGGGTGTGAAAAACAGACTTTAACATGGGGCTCTAAGAAAGACTGGGGGTTGAAACCCCCCCGGAAATTCTCACCCTGCATGGGACGAATAGTTTGCGACGCTACACTGGACTACACGCGTCTGCCCCCAAACGGCACTAAAATAATATGCAGGAATAACAAAAGAGCATAAATGGCGGCCAAGCGCGATGTTTTTATGCAGGAATGCGCACTCTCCGTGTTACAGACCGATCGCTAGATCCTATCGACTGCAGTGTCTCTCAAGTTTAGTGGAGAAGAGGTTGATGCATGAACCGCTATTCCAATTAAGGAAATGGAAAGTAAATCCTACTTCTGGGTCGAATTCATCGGCGGATGTGATAGGAATTGTCCACGTTTGTACTTTCGGTCTTAAGGAGCAGAGGTCCTGGGGGAAGGTGGAGCAGGCGTTTAGGAAATGGAATGAAGCGGTTAGGAAATAGATGAGAAACGGAAATGGAAGAGAAAGAGAATCGAAGGATAGGAAGTTTAAACAAAAGAAAAAGAAGCAGACGGAAAACAGGGATATAAGGAGACGTACCCTGGTACGTACATGTAGGATGTGAGGAGGAAGGATATAACGTTAAATTGGAAATAGGAGGAGATAATTAAACACGAGATGGAAGCGAAGGGGGAAGACTACCAACTTACCAAGGTCATGAGCACGCGTAGCATCATGAGTCATGAGTCTGAAGCGTCTGTTTGCTGTCTTAAAGCGATGAGGCGGATCGAGTGAGAGAAGAATGTGGAAGATGGAAGGAGGAGATTAGAGCAGCTGCAATCACGAATCAAGGTCGTTTGGATCGATGAAGTGGAAATAGCTGCAGACGGAATTAATGAGGAAACGAGGAGAGAGGGAAAGACGTCGATAGGATGCGGATTGTGGAAGAAGACAATATGGATGGACGACAGAGAAAGGAATCTCGCGAGTGTATAATACACGGTCATTGCAATTGCAGGACTTTGTATGTGTGCCTGTGCTGCATGTGTGGGTGAAGGCCTATGTGTGTGCATGTAACACTGAGCGCGTATAACTGTATACAATACATAAACATCATAAATCATCATTATTGCAACACTACCACTATACTATACAATGTAGGCTATTACTACTACTGCTGCTAAATATGACTGTATATATGCCCTACTATAATGAACAATATTATGCTCCTTATATATAATTATATATATATATTATGTGTTTTTGTAAAGACTATAAAATTACTTATCAATTTATACACATTACATATCTTATAAAATACACAATACATCATTCAAATATTCATAGGCCTACATTACTGGCAACCGTTTCGCTGACAGCAGCTGCTGCAGCAGGACTGGAAAGCATTGGAAAGCAAAACAAACAGACGGGACAAGCTGCAAGAAGACAGGGACAGAGACAAGCAGACATACAGCAATGGAAGAGACACAGACTTCCTCAGACCTCTTCGCTATGTACAGTCGTGCTCGTTCTTCTAATGTGACTCATCAAGCTGATTTGCAGACAGGTAGTTAGACGGATAGGCAAACGGACAGCAAGACAGACAAACACAGACATATAGACAGAAGTATAGAGTGACCGAAACTTGTCCCCTTACCTCTGCGTAGTCATCTTCGTTCTTGAGATGAGCAGCGATGAACTTGACCGCATCAAGAGCTCTCTGTCTCTCAGGAGTCATCTCGAACCTCGTCGTCCTCTGAGAATCCTCGAACGTGGTTGACCCGGACCTCGGTCGCTCCTGACTGCTGATGTCCGGACAGGCGGACCTCCGTAGCCTCTGGTTGTACGCCTTCTTGGCCCAGCGGTCGTCGTAGCTCGGCCTGGTCATGAGAAGGATCTTGGGTAGGACGTGGAGGAAGATGGATCTGACTCGGTTGGACATCGGATGGGTCCTGGGGGACCGGAAGTTCCAGTTGATGATGACGACGGTGATGACGATGGTGAAGATGTTCATGATGAAGGTGAAAAGGAGATAGCGAGCGATCAGTGGGATGTTGATGGACGTCGGAGGAAGGATCTTGGAGACGAGCAGGAGGAAGACGATGAGAGCGAGAAGGATGGAGATGCACATCGTCATCTTCTCACCTGCATCAGCAGGCAGGTAGAAGACGCAGACGCTGAGGAAGGAGATGAGCACGCACGGGATGATCAGATTCACCTGTAAATTTACACCTGTTGCCCGTCTCGATTTTTTCTGATTGTTATTATCACCTGCAAATTTAACTATTTAGGCCTACTGTTCTAAAATGTTGAATGTGCCTATACCACAACATCAATGTCTTTGTACGCAGCTCAGGGTGAGAATTGCCGGAGGGGCTGGGGGGTTTCAACTCCCCCAGTCTTTCTTAGAGACCCATGTTAAAGTTTGTTTTTCACACCCCGATTCCAAGTGGATAATGGTCCAACCCACCCACCCAGTTATTTGTTCCACAATTCTTACACTGCTGTATGCTATTGTCTCAATATGAGCGTCAGCAGTCATCTCGACACAACTTGATCTATGGATAGGTCTACTCTGAACATCTCTTCATAGTCTGGTCTGTTAGCTGTTGGCGGGAATCCTTTGGTTGGTTCTACCCGTGTGCGTGAGCCTGCCACTGGTGTCTCTTTCAGCTAGCTGTACATTGCTTTGCTACTGATGCTGTGATGACATTGAACATCACATTGTTATAAATGATACAGTACCGTAGGTGCACAGAACGCCTCTGAATAGTTCTATATCTTTAGCACGCGCTAAATAAATTCTCAGAAATGAATTGTGCTGTATTGTTCTTTTCGTTTGAATTCCATATAAATCAATATACCACAAAAGAGACATCGTAATGGCGAATAACATCATTGTGTGTGTGTGTGTGTGTATGTGTGTGCAATGTGTTTTCATGCGCGTGCTTGCGTGTGTGTGTGTGTGTGTGTGTGTGTGTGTGTGCTCATGTGTGTGCTTGCGTGCGTGTGTGCGTGTGCATCAGCATAATTATGATCTGAATGTGATGATATCTGACCGTGTAGAAGAGAGTCTTGCGTCTGATGCGAAGTGTGAACGTGATCTGAGCCTTGTGATGTCCCTCTCCATGATCGAACGTGTAGTTGTAGACACCTGGACATGCGATGATGTCCCACGTTCCGCTGTTGATGTAGTCGCTGATGTCGACTTTCTCCTGTCCCTCGTACCAACTCAGCGACACCTATACGACACGGGCAGACCATGCATGAGATCACAGCGCTATAGAAATACTCAATGCGCAAATGATGCGTGACATAACAAATACATTACAATGAGTGAACAATGCTTGCTGATTAGGATACGATCAGACTAGAGTCAATAAGCGTGGGTTAAAATAATATTCAACAAAAATGTGCGACTGCAGGAAAAGGGTCAGTTATCAGTAAATAATGTTATGTAGATCAATAATGTTGCGCCTTTTCAGTACATGCTCCTGACAAAACACTGTATAGACTAAGCCTAGGCCTACTTACACTATAATAGCCAATAGTTATTGCACCCAGAAAAGAGCCCACGATTCAGCTCCCATAAAACTAGAATTGATTGGCCACTGACGGTCTCCCGCAGACACACTCACACAGCGTCGATGTGATGTACACAAGGCCGTAGCCTGGATTTGATTTTTTTTTGGGGGGGGGGGGTGTGTTTCTTTGGCGGAGAATTTCTGACGCCTTTTTTTAGTCGTCAAAATTTCTAAAAACACATTTTTTAGTCGTAAAAATGTCTGAAGACACCTTGTTTAGTAGTCAAAATTTCTGAAGACACCTTATTTTAGTCGTCAAAATTTCTGAAGACACCTTTTTTAGTTGTCAAAATTTCCGAAGACACCTTTTTTAGTTGTCAAAATTTCTGAAACATCTTTTTTAGTTATCAACATTTTTGAAGACACCTGTTTTTAGATGTCAGAATTTCTGAAGACACTGTTTTTAGTTCTCAAAATTTCAGAAGACCATCCGAAACGGCTTTCTTAGTATCTTTCGCCTAATTTCATGTTTTTTTATTATGTGCTAGTGAATAATATTCTATTTTTTGTGTGTACATTTTCTATTTCGGATAGTGTTTTCATGGTTTTAGTTCATGGTTTTTACATCATGTGCTAGTAAATGCATTATATTATTTTTTACATTTTCCATTTCGGGGGGTGTTCAAACACCCCCAAACACCCCCTAGCTACGGCCTTGGATGTACAGAAGAGACACTGACAGTGTTTAGTTTTTAACGGTCTCCATGAGTAGGGATGTCTGTTCTAATGCATGAGCAATTGAGCATGTCTGTCTTTAGAAATGAGTGTCACTGTCTGTCCTGACAAAGTTTGAAAAATGTTTTTGACTAGATGACGGGTGCATAATGCAAAATATCACATCGAGTTAGTCGCTTGGCTGATGGGGAGAGAAGTCCATCCAGAGCTTAATCCACGTTGACAGCAGCTGTGTGTGTCATACGAAATTTCAGATTCGGATAAGAATAGGCCTATAGTATTTAGTACTGGTGTGCAATATCAAAGGCATGTGTGATAGCAATGATTGGCGTCGCCCTCCTCCTTTACTCAAACTTGGGACTGGCACTGAAAGAGAGCAAGCAGTTGAGTAGTGCTCAATACGATTGAGAGTGTCCACTGTCCACATAGGCCTATAAACGTGGTGGTGGTGTTGAATCATGTAAGACGGTTTGTTATTATATAGCCTACTTTGTCTTGATTATATACACAGAGGTTTCGTGGTATTCGCTCACTAGTATCTGCATGGTCTGATAGACATCCTTTTAAGCTAGAGGCCATAAAATCGGGCTCTGCATAAAAACTGGGCTCTGGAGTCATGCAAGATGCGGTCTATACTCTATACGCTTGGGAGAGAGAAATAAGGGATTGGCGAAATCGTGTTGCGTGTTGCACGCTCTCTGAGTCTGCAGTCTCGTCTTTTATGGTCGATGGTCTTCGCTTCTATCTTCTGCGTTGGCTGCGATGACATTAGGAGAAGAATTGAAGTCAATAGACGAAACGAAGAAGAATAGCGAGGAGGAGGAGGACGAGGAGGAAAAGGAGGAGGAGGAAGAGGAGGAGAAGGAGGAGGAGAAGGAGGAGGAGAAGAAGAAGGAGGAGGTGAAGCTAGATAATGGATTTGGACGTCATGAAATGACGAAACCAACAAATGATTCCATGACATACACCAACAATGACCCATCACGAAACCATAACACGCAACCTAAATTATAGACTGATTCGTGCATATATATAAAGACATGGGATTACACAGGCCTACATATATATGCATATAAATATAAGAATAAGAGAGAAAAAGAAGAATAGGACGAAGTGTAGGGAGAGGACGAGGATGAAAAGGAGGAAGAGTCCCTTAAAGCCATCTTGAAAGCAAGCCATGACAATATTATATAGTAGGCCTATGAGGCATAAACGACTTCATATCTCAACCTCGGCTTATGAGACCGATTGATTGTACAGCCCTTCCCACTGACAGTATAATGTGGTCCGTGTACTCATTACTCCGACATAGTGCGTTGTTTATTTTGCTCATAATTAAATATATATACCGGTATGTACGCATTAGGCATAGAATGAATATTGCTATGGAATTTAATATGTGAATTTCTCGTATGACGCAATTTTGTTTTATGTCTTGTGTGCTCAACACACATGCTGACATAAATACGGCCTACATTCAAGCATACACGCACTCATATTATATATATAATATATATATATATAAATATGAAATATCGTGGAACAGAGGATGATTGTTGATAGAGAGAGGCATTAAAGATACTGCTGTGGACGTATTTAGTTGCTGTGGCAGAGGCGGAGATGACACAGACAGCAGCTGAGATATGGAGACGGACAATAAAACGGCTGTGATGACATCAGCAACAACATTACAAGACATCAAAGCATGGCTTTTTTAACGTGCAGTTGTACACAAAATGTGCAGTTCAAAATGGATTTGTGCAGTTGTAGAAGCACTTCTGTACAGTTAAAACTAGCAAAAACGATCACTGTCCTCCAATTGGATTGATTTGCCATGGAGGATGGGAAAGGAAACAAGAGGTTGTGCAGTTCTAAAAATTCCTTAAACCCAGCCCTGCATCAAGGAAGATTTCCATCCATCGACAGCCAATCATCCATCCATCCATCCATCCATTCTTCCAAAAACATTACAATACATCAAAGAAGACTTGCTCATCCAGATTCATTCATCCATCCATCCATCAATCCATCAATCCATCCATCCATCATCCACTCATCGATCAATCAATCAGTCACTTATTGGTCCAGGGAAATTGAAATCGGCATTGCTTGCACGGAAGACGGGATACAAACACTCACCCAAAAGCCCCGCTTAATCGAAGTAACGCATTTATCTTAGAAGCAACGAGATGCCACCAGAATCATAATAATGTAACACATATCAATGGGTTTAAATGTGAATTAATAAACAGCGGAACCAACGAATGAGAAACATATCATACATATCAAACATATCCCAGTCTAGCATAATAGCACAAACATAAGCAATAATTCAAAGACAAACATAATTAATTTAGTGTCCAGTATATATGTGTATATAAAAAATACCATAGATTCACAAATGAATAATTTATATATTCTGTATCATCCGACCATCCCGCCAAACAAAAAAGAATGAATCAGACGAGGACAGAAAGCCACACATACACACATACACACATACACATTAGGGTGATACGAATGTAATGGAAAAAATACTTTTTCTTGAGTAGGCCTAAACTGTTTGTAACAGCGGGGGAAAGTTGACAATTGGTACAACAAGCACACATGCAGTAAATATTTGGTAATAATTATTGTGCAACATCTTGAGGGGTATTGCACATCCAATCTTAAGGGGCGCTATATAATTGCACATGCACAATGCGCATAATATGTATGTGTATATATATTATATATGTATATATATATATATATACATACATCCAGAGGGAGTAAATGAATATGTCATACTTGGTCTCCATTGAAAGTCCACGATCCGAACTTCATATGACATTGTTGTTGATCGAATGGAAAATACTTGACATCGATTGGACATGATGTCTTGTAGATCGCCGGTGGTATCCAAAGCACCTCACCCGTGTGATAGATGACAACGTTCGGCTTATACGACACCTCGTACTTGCCATCAGCACTGCACGCACGACACACACACACATGCAATGCACACACACACACACACACACACACACACACACACACACACACACACACACACACACACACACACACACACACACACATGTAGTGCACAATAATTAACGCAGACATAAACCTAATAAATATTATGTCAATCGCACTATCACTGTCATCTATGGTCTTGTCTTGTCTTGTCTTCAACCTTCCTCGATTCGAGCCTTTCGAGGGTTGGTCACTTCATGGACAAGTCTTCGACACCTTTATGGTCGCTGTGCGAAAACTTTATGTCCAAAATGTTGACTACCGGTATATAAGCTTGCCCAAAGCTCGAGGGTACGCGTACCCTAAAATATAGGGTGACACGAAAGTTCGTTCACCGTTTTCAAAATGCGTTGTCTCAGTAACGGCTTCATATTTCTTTCTAATATTTTGCCAGTGTATGCATCAGTCAAATGAAAGATATTGGTAGAAATATTATTAGGATCCGGTCCGTTTTCGCCATTATTTATAAGAAAATGTAAAGACGACCAGTTTTTGCGGAAAAACTGCGTTCCTTAAATTTACACAGTAAAGAAAATGTGTATACGCCTAGCCTCGCATACAAGCGTGCCAAGACACTGTTGTTACCTATATAGGACATACACAAGACGTAGGCTATTAGCGTACAGTATCTCCTTTCTGCTTAATGACGGCACTGACTCTATCCAGCATAGAAAGAGTAAGCCTACGTTTCGCCTGCTCCAAAGATGAAGTTTAGTCCATCGGTGATGGTTTGGGGTGGGATGACTGCCAGGAGTCTCACTAAACTTTAATTTGCGCCAAATGGTACCAGACTGAACTCGCAGTACTAGCCTATAATCACCAACGTTCTCGAGCAGATCGTGAAGCGAGAGTTCGAGAGAGAAAATGACAACGGCAGTGTCGTGCAACGAAAGTTGTTTGTTGAGCAGGATGGCGCACGCTGTCACACATCAGCTGTGACGATAAAGTGGCTAGACGACAACCATCCGTCACACATAAAGCCGAATGATTGGCCACCAAACTCTCCGAACCTCTCTCAGATTGAGAACTTGTTGAGTAAGCTTATTTTATCTCTCAGCGTTTATAAAGATCCTGAGCCAAACAAACGTTGATCAGCTCAAACTTCGCCTCCAATTAACGAGCGTGGAGATCGATAGCAGTTGGGACACTTCAGACGCTGATCCAGTCATGCGACTCATGCCGGATAGAGTCATTAAGCAGAAAGGATCTACTGTGCGCTAATAACCTACGTCTGTGCATGTCCTATATAGGTAACAACATGCAGTGTCTTGTCACGCTTGTATACGAGCTAGACTATAGGCTTGTACACATTTTCTTTGCTGTGTAAATTTGATGAACGCAGTTTTTCCGCAAAAACTGGTCGTCTTTATATTTTCTTATGCATAATGGTGAAAACGGACCGGATCATAATCAAATTTGTACCAATATCTTTCATTTGACTGATGTATAAACTGACCAAATATTATAAAGACATATGAAGCCGTTACTGAGATAACGCATTTTGAAAACGGTGAACGAACTTAAAATACGTACGTACCTTTCAAAAAATAGAATACGCGTATAATACGTACGTACCTTTCAAAAAATAGAATACGCGTATAATACGTATACGGGAACTTGGTCTAAAACGGGCCCCGCGGGTGAAATGGGCCCCCTCTCTAGTGGGCTAATCTAGCGTGTTGGACCGCGTTTTCTGTGACACACGTCTTCAGACTGTCCTGTTGAATATTCATCAGCGTTGAGACAGAAATAAATTTCGAACTATCGACGGAAACTGACAAAAGTTTAAATTTCGCTATTTTCTTACGATTTCAGTTGGCGTTAAATATTTTTGTATGCGTTTTGCATTAAACATTTTCCGTGGACATAAGATATCATTTGAAGCAGTATTTACTCGACAATAAGTCTGTCACCATTAATTTAGTATATTCTATCATTTCACTTTAAAATGCTAATCTGTTACAATGACCTATGGTGCTGTCTAAAACGGGCCCTGGGGGCCCGTTTTAGACACATATAGAAAAGTGTGTTAAAGATCATAAATCATTAGAACAGTAAATCTGTTTCGTTGACAGGTATATATATGAGACGTTGTAAGCTTACAGAAGAATGACCAACCGACAGTACGGAGAGTTATAAAATTGATGAAAGGAGCTTGAAGAAGACGTGCAAAGTGGGTTTTTAACCAAGAACTACACTGCAGCAACTCTACACTTGAAAGTAGAAGCTGGAGCTAAGAAATTGGAAGCCTGAATTGCTAGATGCAGCACCACCTGGATCAGTCTCATTCATCTGGAAGGATTCAGAGCGATCTGTTTGTTAATTCGAAGTTGGAGAGCCCCGCAATCGAATAGCCCCGGCACTTTTTATCACAAAAACTAGCACTTGGGGCTAGGAGCCCCTCTGGCTGAGTAGAGAAGATTTTGATGATCCACAAGGTCAGAGCCCAAAGCAGATAATTACGGACTCGTAGAAAAAACACAAAATTGAGGACGTTGGACTATTAACAGAGCCGTGGTTAGCCAGAATTCATCCAGGGCCCATTTTACCCACACCTGGGGGCCCATTTTACCTACACCTATAGGGTGAGATGGGCCCATTGCCTATTTTTTTAAAAGCTAAAATTTCACTAGCTACTTCCTGTTACTCAAATATATATAATAGCCATTTATTATAATAATAAATATCCTGTGCATTTGTTACATTTCAGTCATTTTAGCCTCACGAAGCTTTGAGAAATTTTAGTTTTCCCTTAAGGGGCCCGTTTTAGACCACTTTCCCCTACGGTAGGCTACCATACACACAAATTTTATTCATGGTTTACTCGGCGACCCATAGCCTACGTCTAATCTGACGTCATCTGTAGGCCTATGCGTCATTGAAACCGGTACTTCCGGTGGCGTAGCAGTAAATTTAATTCGTTAAATTCTTCGGTTATAATTAATTTAATGCAAATTGCACTGTCTTACTAATGATAGCTAATATAAGTAGGCCTACACGTCACTGGTTTGCAAATTGCTGTAACTCGAAAGTTGCAGTACGTCTATAACTCTAGCCTATATCTTATAATAGCCCACGCATCAGTCAGCGATTCAACGATGACCAGAGAACATGGGAAGGAATGGACGCACGTGAAAGTTTTGAAAAATGCGAAAAATAATTATTTAATTGAATGCAATTTTTTGACAAACAGTTCTGGTTTGGATCAGGCAATCGCATAAGAACACACTTTTGAAGTGTTGCAGCAGAACTGAGCCAACTGAGTGCATTCAGTGAAATGCATGCTGGATAAACATAGACCTACAATATAGCCTAGCATTGCAGAAATTTACTACGCCATATAGCCTACTGAGTTGTGATTGTTTGCTTAAATTAAATTGTAGGCCTAGTCTACATTCTTATAATTAAATGAGCAATGACATGGTTAACGTATTTTATTTATTGTTACGTAGGCTACCCTAAAATAGGGTACGTTAAAATACGTACGTACCTTTCAAAAAATAGAATACGTATGGTACGTACCCTCGAGCTTTGAGCTTGCCTATTTATATTTACACAACAGTTACTGCGCCTAAATGCGTATGCATTATGCATGCAGCAATTTTACGTTTCACACGTGGCTGAAATCTAATTTATTTGTGCCGTGTTTGGGAGCGCCTTAGAGTAGCTTTCTTGAAGAGGCGCCATGGAACTTTTGATATGAATGCAATGATGATTTCAAAGATCGTAATCGTAAAACGTATACACTCCTAACTCTCAAGCGCTATACATTGAGCCATCAAGGCCCATCATCCATGGTAGACGTGATAGACTGTGTTGATAGGCTGTGTATGTACATTGTACAAAGCTGTTACTGGTGACTTCAGCTCAGTTCAATTCAGCTGCATACGGTATAGGTGAAAGTCAATTGAAATAGCTTACTTATTGAAGAGTACAATGTCTGGCTTCCAGACTTTGTCCGGTGGCATACGAATGACTGTTATTCCACCGTAGTCTGATGGACTCCACTGCAACTGATAATCGAACCATAACTAAAAGAAACACAGAGAAGGACACGATTGGTTAAATGAAGAATGGGTAGGCTATTTTATTAGAAGAGAAGTCACATCAGGGCTTTTTAACGTGCAGTTCTACACAAAATGTTGAGTTGTAAATGAATTTGTGCAGTTGTAACTTGTAAAAGCAATCCTTTGCAGTGATATAATCATTAGGGAAAGGTAACTGCTGCAACTGCAGTCGGTTTATCACGGAAGAATAAAAGAGAACAAGGGCTTGCGCAGTTAAAAATATGCAGGAAGGTTAAATATCCATATTTCAAGTGGATAACTTTAAAAATCTCACAAACGATTTAAAAAACATCGTGAAAGATTTTCGCCAACAAACCCACACTAAATTTAAATCGCTTGTTGCGCAATTCTAAACATTTCTTTGAAAAGCCCTGAGTCACATCAACGATTTTATCGATAAGATGACAACATAGAAATCTGGTGCTTAAAGAATGCTTAAAAGAAAACGTAAACATTAAACAACTGGATGAATAACTGAATGTATCAAAGATTACAGGAGTTCTGCGGTGAATGAATAAGCATGCATGCAGTGCTCCGGCATTCTAAATACCATTTAGTGCAACTAGCAGTGGCGGCGCTAGGGTGGGGCTACAGTCTACCTCAACCATAGGCATAGACAAAACGTCAGCATCACACATAGGCTACCAGGTATTTATCTAAACACGTGAATATCTTATTATACACCGTGTCTCAATAAAAAAGGTGTAAAATTGTTTTTGTCAGAACTTCGTCAAATTTCCACCAATCTTAATAACTTTTGGTAGGTGGATGGCAAAATGGCTGATATTTTATGCCATATATAAATTTTCCACCTCACCTGACTCATATCACCGCACTACCTTGTTAAACACAGATGTGCCCGTTTTCATATAACGGCGTCTCGAAGCTTGTCTGCACTGAAACCCATTGCATCGAGCCGGATGCCAGAGTGAATGGGGCATCGGAATACTATCGTGACAACCTTCTTGCCCAGAAGATACCGTCAGACATACGCCGGATATCCCAGGTCGAGTTTATTGTCTTTCAACAGGATGGCGCCCCGGCGCATCGAGCGCGCGACACCGTCTCTTTTCTGGAGCGAGAGACGCCCGACGTTATCCCTCCAACACTGTGGCCACCGATTTCTCCGGATCTTAACACAGTCGACTATAGCACATGGAGTGTGCTGCAGGAGAAGGTTTACCGGTCCAGAATAGCCAACTTCGACGAACTCGAAACGCGTCTGCTCAACGAGTGGACGCACTTTGACCAATCTATCGTTGATGCTGCATTGACCAGTTGCGTCGCCGTCTAAGAGCTTGGGTCCGTGTAGGCCTATGCGCGGCACATTTCGAGCCCATATTCTAACACTTTTAACCCATTAGTGCCCGACGTCCGTTATAAAGGACGCTCAGAAAACACGTTGCCAAAATTAGAGCTAACTGTATAATATAATCATCACTATTTTTTAATTGGTGGGTCAATTGGCTACAGATTTCACTATTTTGATTGCCGGATTATGTGGATTAGAAATATTTTATTGCTTGTGCTAATGTCTCTATTGCAGCATGTCTAAAATCCTCGCTACCCTTAGCTATTATATTTATGTTTGGTATTGAACGAGGAGGAATTTAGAGAAAGTGTAAATGTTGTTTGTAGTAGCCATATTGGTCAATATCCTGACAAAATAGTATCCCAATTGCCGCAAGTTTTCCAAAGGAAATTTCGATTGCAATGTAAGCGTCCGTTATAACGGACGTCGGGCACTAGCCCAGAGATGACGTTTCCTACAGTAAGTCTCTATGCGCCATTGTTCCAGCAATTACCACCGTCGTTGCATTACTTGTAATATGAAGAAAGCATCAGCCTACAGTTTATTCAGACTGGCGACTCACTATTTTGACATGAATATTGTAGACTTTTCCACTTCTGACATGAGTTTGGGTACGGTGAGGCATGTGATGAAGGAGCCTGTACTTGAGGAACATGTACAAAGGTCAATTTACCTTGAAACCCATAGCAGCCAGGTGCAAAGAACTAGTATCACGCCGCACTATACTGATTATTTGCTGGCGTGATCGCTGTGTTGTAAGAAACTTTTACCCCCCCCCCCTTCCGAGAGGAGACCGGACTCAATCCCTGTCCGTCCTCTCCTCGGCCGACCATTCCCTCCCGACGTAGGCTTTGGCTCATTTCTGATTTCCCCTGTTTTGCATTTGGTTCAAGATGCGCCCACCCTGTATAGAACATAATCCCTAGTAGGCCTATTACAGTTAGTCTTCAGTGCACGAACTTTTAGGATGGTGGACGAGGGTCGTGTGCAGGGATAGTCACACAGCCAGAAGAAAGCCATGTGTGTTTTTCAAACTTCCATGTCCCTTCTCTACAATCAAGGCATGGGCGATGTGTTGATATGTAAGATAGGCGCGATGCTAACATGATATGAATCAGGCAACGGAAATTGTGATGTCCAATCAGTCTACCTGTGTGACATAGCTTGGTATCTCTTACAAAGTTTACTAAGGTAGCAGAAGTTTGACTCAAGGCAACAGATGTAAGTGTACTCAAGTGTCATGGCGTACCATCCAGTACTCAAGTGCTTGGCGTACCATCCACCCAAGGTCAACGTGCTGCTGCAGTCCTGTAAACCTGATGTACAATGCGATGGTAACAATCATTGGATTGTACTAGGAAACACAAACTGCCATTGCAAGGCTTGAGAAATGTGATGGAAACCTTTATCCTTAGAGCCACAAGTACTATCACAATACATGAAACGCTCGTGGATAAGCTGGTGCCCTGCACTTGGCATTAGGTAAATGAAGATAATTAGCTAATGAAGTAAATAGATGTTGCAAATCATCAAAAACATTCACCAAGCATTGTAGCAAATAAGAAGAAGGCTTAATTCTCAATGGCAACCTAAGCACTGTGCTACTGCTAGTGTCCGACGTCCTTTAAAACGGACAGTATGGAAAGTACTGATAATTTAGCACGAATCAATAAATAAGTTATCAGCCATGTTACTGCACCAAGTTCATGAGATTACTGAAACCACAACTTCATTTGTTGGGTTTTACCACTTTGGGCACTAATGGGTTAAGCAGATCTGTCATAAAAATTTAATAACTATGCTAGGTAAACCATACTTTACTTTGCTGCGGCTAATTCAGTCATCATAAAGTTTGTTGCAAGTAATAAAATTCAAGCGTTATTTGAAAAATTGATACATCTGTGTTTAACAAGGTAGTGCGGTGATATGTGTCAGGTGAGGTGGAAAATTTATATCTAGCATAAAAGTTCAGCCAATTTGCCATCTACCTGACAAACGTTATCAAGATTGGTGGAAATTTGCCGAAGTTCTGACAAAAACAATTTTGCACCTTTTTTATTGAGACACGGTGTATACACTAAACACGTGAATATACCTAGTAATATATTATATTATATATATATATATATATATATATATAGTCTATAATAAATTATGTTTCTATGCGCATGTATTAGGTGCGTGCGAGGCATCTTTGCCTTTGAATCCTGTCCGCTTTGTTTCATCATCTGCTGCCGTCGCTCTATCGTCGTCGCTCTCTCGGTTCCTTACATCCGGGAATTCAACCGAGTGGTAACAATGCTTTAGCATTCCCGGGTGACCTCTATCGTCCAATGATGCACACGCCAACAAATCACACCATAAAATTATATAGATAGGCGTTTTCAGAGGATTTGGAAAAGAGAAAGGGAGTGAGAGAGAGAGAGAGAGAGAGAGAGAGAGAGAGAGAGAGAGAGAGAGAGAGAGAGGGAGAGGGAGAGGGAGAGAGAGAGAGAGAGAGAGAGAGAGAGAGAGAGAGAGAGAGAGAGAGAGAGAGAGAGAGAGAGAGAGAGAGCTATAAAGAGACTGGGAGAGGGAGTAAGAGGGTCGGAAGGATGCGCGCCGTTGGCAAGGAAAAGGTGCGAAGAGAAGGAGTAGGATGCGGAAAAGAAGAAGGAGGAGAAGGAGGAGGAGGAGGAGAATGAGAAGGAGGAGGAGAAGGAGAAAAAGGAGGAGGAGAAGGACGAGGAGGAGGAGAAGGAGGAGAAGGGGAGGAGGAGGAAGAAGAAGAATAAGAAGAAAAAAGGATGAAAATGAAGATGAAAATGAAGATGAAAATGAAGAAGGACAAGAAAAAGAAGAGGAGGAATAGGAGGATAAAGAGGAGCTAAGAAAAGAATGGGGAAAATAATAGTAATGAATGAGAGACAAAAGAAAAGGATGAAAAATGACATTGGTAATGCAAACCAGCAGACGCGAAAGAAACTGAAGGAGGAGAAGAATGAATAAGCAATGGAGTTCGAAAGGAGGAAAATGAAGAGCATTAAGAATTTAAGATAACACGAGAAAGAATAGAGCGGTCAGATTTCTATAGGAAGAAGATTTCTACTATGAAAATAAACAACTTAAAAATATAGCATAAGAAAAACGAAGCGAAGAAGAAGAAAGTAATGAAGAAAGTGATTAAGACTATGTTGAAGTGTAAATACAAAGAAGAATAGGAGACATCAAGCAGAACCATTTTCAAGGCACAAGAGTTGGAGGAAAAGCAAACGGGTGCGTAAAGGTTGAAAAGTACGAGAACATAAATAATTATTATTAACATTGGAACGAGGTTTTGACTTTGGAGGAGATCAGTTTATCAGTTTATTTCCTGAATACACACAAAAGCATTCAAGGTAGTGAACAGTGGAATTGTACATATTTAGTGGTATAATTATCAAGGGGAGACCCAGAAGGGGTGGAAATCCCGCTAATGAAACAGAAGAGGAGGAGGAGAATAAACAGAAATAATTTCCAAAGAGGCAAGAAAACCCTCTAGAAAAAGGTTACAGGAGAGGAAAACAAAAGAAAGAAACGGAGGACAAGAGTTAGGAGAGAGGAAGGTAAGAGATATATGCAAATACGATGACAGATGGAAATTGGAGAGCTGCTTCTCCCAAATTGTTATCTATGTCATGCGTTCATTTCCTATGCAGCTAAGGGACAACATTTCACAGTCCATAATACGATGCTTATGATGTGTATACGCCATCCAACACGGTCGTGAATCTTATGCAAGTAAGTTGACTCATACAAAATATGCAACGATTCTGCACATGTAGGCCTACAGTATATCCCTCACATCCTCTGTACAAGGTCATAGTCTCTAGGTACCATATTCAGGCATATTCAAATGACAAATCCCGTGGGCAATTCATATTCTGCGCCGGTGAATAAACTGATCACACCGATGTTGCTTTTGCAGGCGCTAAGAAATTTCTAAAGATTTATTTACTGTATGTTATCATATTACACACACGCCTGCACGAATACATGCAAACGTACGTACGTAGGCCTAGATACATACATACATACATACATACATACATACATACATACATACATACATACATACATACATACATACATACATACATACATACATACATACATACATACATACATACATACATACATACATACATACATACATACATACATACATACATACATACATACATACATACATACATACATACTTACATCCATACATACATACTTACATCCATACATACATAAATACATACATACATAAAACATACAAACATACAACATACTCATACATACATACATACATACATACATACATACATACATACATACATACATACATACATACATACATACATACATACATACATACATACATACATACATACATACATACATACATACATACATACATACATACATACATACATACATACATACATACATACATACATACATACATACATATATACATACATACATACATACATACTGTCGTGGTTATATTAAATGATTATCAAATTAAACACTTGCTATGCATGTATAATTATTAATTATAGGTAGAAGTTAAGCTAGGCAATTTAATTGGCGAGTTTAGGTAATATGTGTGGCAACATATAAAATATTAATACATAAAACCAATGACTGCAGCTAAGCGTAATAACGAGTGGTCAAGATTACCATGACAACAAAGGACGCTAATCCTATTCGTGATTGGTGCAAACTGGAAGCGAATGACGTGACGAGTTAAAAATGACGTCAGCGAAGTGGACGTTAAGTTTTTGACTCTCTACAGGTATATCTGGAAATGGTGGTTGTTTCGCTGCGGTGATCAATCCAAAGTTGTGATTTTCAGAGTAGAGACGAAGGTAATTGAACTGTTCGGACGATCAACCGATAGTTCAAAGTATTGTGCATTAAGTGCAACGCAATTTAAATGAGAAATTTGCGTTAGTGCATAATAATCATCGTGTGAAGTGTGAGACACTTGCGAAGAAGACGAACTCTTAGGCAACAGACTGAAGAGTCGTGTAATTTGAATCGGCAAGCGAACAGCTGATCGGCGTGTGAAGTACGAAGGACGTTTGGTCAACTGGAGAAGAGCTGTGAGGTGAATGCGATGATTCATCTCGTGTGCAACTGATTCACGGCAAGATACGAGTAAGACGTTTGGTGTGGTCACTTCCATGACTGCATATTCAACCGTCTGATCAACATTCTTGACTGCGAAGAATCGGACGACGGAGAGAGCCGAAGACATTCGAGTTTCATACAACTCGACAGATAAGCGCAAATATAATATTTCCTAAGTAACTCGCCACACTAGGTAAATAGGATTGTTATTTGTTTGTGCATATGAATGATATTGAATAACTTTATATTATATATATTTCATAAGAACTGGGAGTTCGTTGAATTTGGAAGAATTTCTTGAGTAAGTTAAACCCAACCGATTAACCACTAGGATAATAAAGTGCCCTTTTACACGGGATACGACAACTATGGGGTCCTACGTTCCGGAATATTAAAACTGGATTTTTAACTAACACTCGAAATATCAACGAACAATAATCTCAAGTATTGAAAATGTATAGTTTAAAAGTTATCGCTTTTGCGATTGCGAAAGAACGACTTTATTAATAAGCGTTTACTCGATGCGAATTGTTTAGTATACGATTAACCTCGCGTAACCATAGAGTACGCATTTCAAGAGGGAACATTTTATTAATCTTATTTAAGATTATCTTTTGGAAGAATTTAATTCTTGTAGAGCGAAAGCTATTGGAATTTGGAAATACTTGTTAGCTGAGTAAACAAGTAAGTAGACCATGTCGTCACTTGGAGAACATGAACAGTGGGTTAAACTCGCTAAAGAGATGGGAATGGAAGGTGATGAGTTGAAGACGTTTGTGCGTGATAGACAGCAGGAAGCAAGAGACGACAGACTGCGTGAACGAGAAGATCGAAAGCTTAAAGATGAGGCAGCGGCTGAAAGAGGTAGACTAGCCAAAGAAGCAGAGATGGCGGAAGCAGCCAGAGCACGAGAAGAGGCACAAGCAGCCAGAGCACAAGAATTAGAGTTAGCAAAAATAGCGGATGCTAGGCTTGAACGAGAGGCGAATGACGCCAGACTGGAACGAGAATCGAATGATGCGAGATTAGTTCGTGAAGCGGCCGAATGTCAAGCTAGGAGAGAAATGGATCTTGAGGTCAAGAAGCTTGAGTGTGAATTGAGGATGAGAGAAATTGATTCTCGGAATAACCAGAATCGTGGTGAGGCCACATTCACAATGGTTGGTGATGGTTCATATCAAGGAAACAGTAACCATAACAGAGGAATGAAAGATATCAAATTCCCTGTATTCAATGAGAATAAAGATTGCTTGGATGCATATTTATTAAGGTTTGAAAGGACATGCACGGCATACGAGATAGCAACAGAAAATTGGTCTCTGATGCTAGCCAAGCATCTTGAAGGAAAAGCGTTAGAGGTGTATCAAAGAATGTCATCTGAGGAGACACAAGATTACGAGTGTTTGAAAAGACATCTGTTAAAAAGGTTTCAATTAACAGAGGGTGGATATCGTAACAAGTTTAAGATGAGTAAAATGGAGTCAGGTGAAACACCTACAGATTTTGTGCATAGATTGAGGAGATATATGCAGCAGTGGCTACTTCAAGCTGGATTCGAGAAAACCTACGAAGGAATGGAGAACTTATTATTAAGAGATCAGTTCTACCTTACGTGTAGCAATGAACTTAAGATGTTCCTCAAAGAAAGAGGCAAGATGAGTCTAGAGGACACATTAAACTGTGCCGAGTCTTATATCGAGGCGCACGGATATAAATACACAGAAAGTAATCTAAGGCCTCCAGTGAAATTCAGTAACGAAAGGCCGAATGTGAAACCGTTCGACGATAAATCAAGAGAGAGGTTTAATGGAAACATAAATAGAGGACGAGGAGACATGAAACAGAACAGGGAGACGAATCATAATGGAAGTATGAATAGAGGATTTAGTAGAGAAAGAGAACAGGCGGCTGAACATAAGATAACTTGTTTCTCATGTGGCCGAACCGGACACAAGTCATATGATTGTTCACACAAACAAAAAGGAGTTGTTAAACATACTGCGGCGGCTATACAAGTATATGAGAATAGGGCGTACAAGATAGCGCAAGCAAATGAAGAGTTGAAACTAAATGAAGTTGAAAAAGAGGAAGAACGTAAGAAGGAATTACCGATACAGTTGGCAGCAAGTACAATGGTTACTGATCGGAGAGATGATGGCGATGACCTTGAGAATAAAAATGAAGGTCAGCTAAAGGTGAACGGTGTGAATGCCAGTTGTCTATATGACTCTGGGTCAAGCACATGTATTGTCAAGAGATCACTGGTAAATGATGTTGATTTCACAGGAAGAGAAGCCCAATGCATATTAATCGATGGGACATTGAGAAATTTTCCGACAGCAAAGGTTAATATTGAAAGTGAGTATTTTACAGGAAACGTTGAAGCAATGGTGATGGAAGAACCGGTGAAACCAGTAATTATCGGTAGGATGAAGGGACTAAAATATCTGGTAGTGAAAGAAACTACAGATAACATGATAAACTGTGATCGGAGTGATACAGATGATAACGAGAATAGAGAGGATAGATTGAAAAAGATTCAGAAATCTTTAAGTGTTGAGTCACAAGGACAAAGTGACAAAAAGAAAGTTCATTTTGCGAGTGAAATCACAAGTGAATTAAATGATGATGTAACGGATGACGTCATCGAGAATGATGATGTGTGCCAAACGACAGCAGCAGTTGAAACCAGAGCGGAATCAAAGAAAGTAACAAAATACAAACAGTTGAAAGTTACTGAGATGCCGGATTTAAATGTATCAACAAAAGAAATTAAAGAGTTACAAAGCAAAGATGAGACTTTGAAGAAGTTTTGGGATAAAGCAATTGATTGGAGTGGTGATGACAGTGTAACAGAGAAAGTTCTTTATGTGAAGAAGAACGGATTTTTGTATAGGAGATTCATGGAGACAACGGAAGATGATGCGAAGTGGCAGTTAATGGTCCCGAAGGAACTTAGAGGTAAAGTATTAGCCGTGGCCCATAACTCGCTATTGTCAGCACATTTGGGTATGAAGAAAACCCATGATAAAATTGTGAATGAATTTTATTGGCCATCGATAGGACAAGAAATTAAAAGGTATGTCCTGAGTTGTGATGTATGCCAAAAGTCGGTAGACAAAAAGGTGAGCCACAGAGCACCGATGGGACATCTTCCGGTACTGGATGTACCATTCAAACATGTCTGTGTAGACATTATCGGAGTGATAGAACCTATGTCATCAAGAGGTTATCGTTATATATTAACGATAGTGGATTTGAGTACCAGATACCCAGAAGCGATTCCACTGAAAGGAATAACTACAGAGGAAGTGGCGGAAGCCTTGTTCAATTTTTATTGTCGCATGGGTGTTCCTCAGAAAATCCATACTGACAGAGGGAGCCAATTCACTTCAGAATTGATGGCTGAAGTTAACAAGATGTTGTTAATCAAGCACACTTTCACTAGCCCTTACCATGCTATGGGAAATGGATGTGTGGAGAGACTTAACGGAACAATAAAAGCAACGTTGAGGAAGCTAATAGGAGAACAGGTCAAGGAATGGGACAGGTTCTTAGCACCATTATTGTTCGCGTTACGAGACACTGTACACGAAAGTCATGGGTTCACACCCTTTGAATTAATTTTTGGAAGGTCATGCAGAGGACCAATACAGATATTGAAGGAACTCTGGACAAATGAGAAAGTGGAGGATGAAGTAAAAGATGTTTATACATACATGACCGATTTGAGAGAAAGAATAGAAGAAACATGTGATATGGCACAGAAGGCCATACATAAAGCAAATGAAAAGAATAAGAAGTATTATGATAAGAAAGCACGATACAGAGAGTTGAAGATAGGAGATAAAGTTTTATTACTGTTACCCAGTTGTAACAATAAGATGCTTGTAAAATGGCAAGGACCATTTGTGGTCAGAGGCAAAATAGGAGATTATGATTACAAGGTGGAAATTGATGGTGGAAAACTCAAAACATATCACATCAATATACTAAAGAAGTACTACGAGAGAAATGGAGAAGGTAATGATGTAGAAACGTCAGCATACATATCGGCGATAGTACATGATGGTAAAGATGGTGAAGATGAAGAAGAAGAGATATTGAGCTTATATGTAAGTAAACAAACGGAGACTTACAAAGATGTGGATATCAATCCTAAATTGACGGAAAAACAGAAAAGAGAATTAAGGGAACTACTGAGAGAACATGAGGACATATTCAGTGATAAGCCAGGAAGGACAGACATGGTAAAACATGAGATTCATCTGACGAGTGATGAGCCAATTCGGTTACGAGCTTATCCAACGCCATATCACCTCCAAGCGGAGATAAACAAAGAATTGGAGACGATGCTAGATAATGGAATTATAGAAAGATCGGAAGCAGCGTATGCAGCGCCGCTTGTAGTTGTTAAGAAGTCAGACGGAAGTAACAGACTTTGCTGTAATTATAAACAACTCAACAAAGTGACAGTATTCGATCCAGAACCGATGATGTCGAATGAGGATATTTTCAATAAACTCAGTGGAAGTAAAATCTATAGCAAGTTCGATTTCTGTAAAGGGTATTGGCAGATACCAATGAGCGAAGAATCAAAAGACTTAACCACATTTATCTGTGCAAGCGGATTATATAAATTCAATGTGTTACCATTTGGACTAGTCAATAGCGCGTCCAGTTATAATCGCTTGATACGGAAAATATTACATGGAACTGAAAATCTAGAAAGTTATGTCGACGATATTCTTGCTCATACAAAAGGATGGGACGAACACATGAAGACGTTAAGAGAGTTTTTCACAAGAGTGAGAAAAGCTCATTTGACATTGAAACCGAAGAAATGTTCACTAGGATATGGCAAGATAGATTTCCTAGGCCATACATTGAACAACGACGATATAAGCCCTAAGGGAGAATCTATTGACAAGATTGTGGAAATGCCACAGCCTAAGACGAAGAAGCAAGTGAGAAGCTTTTTAGGAGCGATAAATTACTATCGAAAGTTTATTCCACATTGTGCAGAATTGATGGCACCGTTGAGCGACTTGACTAAAAAGTTAGCTCCTAACAATGTTGAATGGAACCAAGAGTTAGGTGAAAGTTTTAAGCAGTTGAAAGAAGCACTAGCTAAGACACCAATCCTTAGGTTACCAGACTTGGAGAAAGAATTTATAATACAGACAGATGCATCAGGAAAAGGGATAGGTTGTGTTCTTATTCAACAATATGAAGGAATAAACCATCCGATAGCATATGCGAGTAGAAAACTGTTGGAAAGAGAGATGCGATATTCAGTTGAGGAAAGAGAATGTTTAGCCATAATGTGGGGAATCAGTAGATTTGATCGATATTTGTGTGGAAGAGAGTTTGTGATCGAGACTGACCATTGTGGACTACAGTACATGAAGGAAGGGAGGATGAAGAATGCAAGAGTCATGAGGTGGAGCCTTGCCCTTCAAAATTATTGTTTTACAATACGTTACATTAAGGGATGTAATAATGTAATGTCCGATTATTTAAGTAGAGGATTGACCTAAGATTTAAGTAAATCAATGGTGATACTATAGGTAGATAAGAAGTAGTTGTGTTAGGTTGTGATGTTGTGTAAAGTAGTATAAGCATAGGCATAAGCAGTTATTGTAATTTGATAATTAGATAAGTTGATAAAGCCTGTGTACAGACTTTTGAAGAAAGGGTATTTGTCGTGGTTATATTAAATGATTATCAAATTAAACACTTGCTATGCATGTATAATTATTAATTATAGGTAGAAGTTAAGCTAGGCAATTTAATTGGCGAGTTTAGGTAATATGTGTGGCAACATATAAAATATTAATACATAAAACCAATGACTGCAGCTAAGCGTAATAACGAGTGGTCAAGATTACCATGACAACAAAGGACGCTAATCCTATTCGTGATTGGTGCAAACTGGAAGCGAATGACGTGACGAGTTAAAAATGACGTCAGCGAAGTGGACGTTAAGTTTTTGACTCTCTACAGGTATATCTGGAAATGGTGGTTGTTTCGCTGCGGTGATCAATCCAAAGTTGTGATTTTCAGAGTAGAGACGAAGGTAATTGAACTGTTCGGACGATCAACCGATAGTTCAAAGTATTGTGCATTAAGTGCAACGCAATTTAAATGAGAAATTTGCGTTAGTGCATAATAATCATCGTGTGAAGTGTGAGACACTTGCGAAGAAGACGAACTCTTAGGCAACAGACTGAAGAGTCGTGTAATTTGAATCGGCAAGCGAACAGCTGATCGGCGTGTGAAGTACGAAGGACGTTTGGTCAACTGGAGAAGAGCTGTGAGGTGAATGCGATGATTCATCTCGTGTGCAACTGATTCACGGCAAGATACGAGTAAGACGTTTGGTGTGGTCACTTCCATGACTGCATATTCAACCGTCTGATCAACATTCTTGACTGCGAAGAATCGGACGACGGAGAGAGCCGAAGACATTCGAGTTTCATACAACTCGACAGATAAGCGCAAATATAATATTTCCTAAGTAACTCGCCACACTAGGTAAATAGGATTGTTATTTGTTTGTGCATATGAATGATATTGAATAACTTTATATTATATATATTTCATAAGAACTGGGAGTTCGTTGAATTTGGAAGAATTTCTTGAGTAAGTTAAACCCAACCGATTAACCACTAGGATAATAAAGTGCCCTTTTACACGGGATACGACACATACATACATGCATACATACATATATACATACATACGTACGTACATACATAAGTAGTGTAGATAGGCGTCTGACCGATCAGTTAAGTATTATTACTAACTAGTAATCAATTAGTAATTAGTTAAGTATTATTAATAATTAGTTAAGGTAATTAGTTAAGGTAATTAATTAGCCTATTATAGTAATTAGGTCATAGTAATTATAATAATTAGGGCAATTAGTAATTAGTATAGTAATTAGTATAATAATTAGGTAATTATATTAGTAATAGTAATTAATTAAACCTAACTAGCAGCGGTACAGGGTCCCGCGCGCCATCGGTATTGCGTCATCGGTAATGCATCATCGGTAGCGGCGCTGGAAAATGCTAATGCCTAACCACATATTATTATACTAATAAAGTATTACTGGTCTGGAAAAGGTCTTCAGGAAAACTGCCCGGTCTAGGAAATAAGGTAATAGCAAACCCATAATTATTGTTTTCATTTACGGCCTTTGATCATGATGAATAACATTTCTTTGAACTTTTATTATGGCTGCGTCTCCCTTACAGGCAAACCAACATTCCAGCCTGCCTGTCTGTCTGTCTGTCTGTCTGCCTGTCTGTCTGCCTGTCTGTCTGTCTGTCTGTCTGTCTGTCTGTCTACCAGCCTGTCTGTCTGTCTGCCCGTTTGTCTGTCTACACATCTGTCTGTCTACCTACCACGAAGAATCCGTTGAGCGTGCAGCCTATAAGAGACGTATGCTTGGACACTATGTAATAAATTATTATTATCAGAGACGGTCTTTGAGTGTATTCAACCTTTAATTATTGACGATCACGTGAACCGATATAGGATGCGGCACGACTCAAAGAAGCGCCACGAACGATCAAACATAGCGGTCTTACGCGGCGCGCACCGATCGAATGATCTATAGACCTTTAATGCAAAGACGCTTGTCTGATCACACGCCCTTTTATCACATACATCTGTCTATATGCACCTCAATTCGCTTGGACATTACTACATACGCATCGCATGCATAAATGCCACAACAAAGTATTATTCTGCGTCCTGTAACAAATAATGATATTTGTACTAACCACAAATGCTCTTTCATCATCAAAGCCAGCATTATACTTCTAAAGGCGCAGTCATCACAAATATCTGTTTGATCATCACAAATATCTGTTTGATCATCACACAAATCTAGATAGGGACACACATAACCAGTGCTATGACACACCCCCACATATCTCGCTTCTATAAAATGGAGGAAATGTCAGCAGTCTTTACAGAGCATCTTCGAAATCTACAGACGATTCTTCATCTACACCGTGTTCCTGAGATCTACAGACGATTCTCGTGTGCAGCAGATCGTTCTACAGACTTGTATCAGACGATACTGACAAGCCTTCAACT
Organism: Lumbricus rubellus; assembly: GCA_945859605.1. Taxonomy (NCBI): domain Eukaryota; kingdom Metazoa; phylum Annelida; class Clitellata; order Crassiclitellata; family Lumbricidae; genus Lumbricus; species Lumbricus rubellus. The sequence continues at coordinate 9,309,989 of OX243814.1, read as the reverse complement.
TACAACAGAATGTCGTCACGTATGTATAGTATTATTTTAATTTGTACCAACTTGAATAATTTCAGAATTTATTTAATGTATAGGGCTATAGGGCTTAAATTTCTTCATCTGTCTTAAACACCCGAATAATACTTCTTTCGCCAACTTAAAATAATTTCATAGGCTCTGTCTTAAACACCCGTTTATTGTTTCTTTCGCCACCTTAAATTAATTTCATAGATTCTGTCTTAAACACCCTTTTATTGTTTCTTTCGCCAACTTAAAATAGTCCCATAGATTCTGTCTTAAACACAAGGCTTTTATTTCTTTTCTAGAATCCAAAATGCTCGGCGAAATTGAAAAGGAGGAAATGGAAAAACAAGCGAGAATTCGTAACAGACTGCTTTTAAAGGGTTTGTAGTCTGCACAGGAAATTTATAATTTATAATTTATGTAGTGCTTTGTGTGAAATATTTTACTCAAAATATATTTTGTTATAAATAATTGTAAAGAATTCAGGTATTCTACTAGATAGAAACGCAGTATTTTAAATTTTCAGACATAGACCTTATGGCAACTGCATTTATTTCAGAGCGAAAAAGAAAAGCTGATGAAACGAACACAGACACAGCTCCCAGACATTCAAGTAGGAAATATTTCTTTATTCTCTGGCAAATTTTCGCTCTTAGGTCTTTATTGACAACATTGGAAGAAGCTGCCATTTGACATCTTATAGAATTCGTCGTATTATTATTATTATTATTATTATTATTATTATTATTATTATTATTATTATTATTATTATTATTATTATTATTATTATTATTATTATTATTATTATTATTATTATTATCATTATATAATGTGAAGGTCCTCACCATAATAATCGAAGCCTCATATTATTACAGTGCACCCTTTTTCGTGCGGACTCGGGCGCTATAGCATATTTTGCCTTCTACAGGTAAAAAGCGACCAACTTTGGCACTGTGTCGTGTGACGTCATTTTAATGTTGTGCATACCTTGCTATGACATCGCTGCTTTGGAGGAACAAATTTAATTCTCCACACAAGAAAATTTTTATATTCAGCATAATTTTATTCATTTATAGAAGTCGGTCAGAACAGTGGTGCTGCGTCTACGTCTTCGACGATGACAGTCCCACCTTCCACATCGGCAGAGTCGCACGCCAAACCATGGTCTGCAAGAGAGCCGTCTGATGCAACAAGTAAGTTGTATTCGAAAATTTTCAATGCATTTCATAAGTAGGGTGAGCACACCGGTTTCAAAACATTTAGGTTTGTGATTGTTTTGCATTGTTTTGCCTAAAATATTGTCGGTCATTTTGCCTTGTTTTTCCATGCGCACACACACTTGCTCTGTACTGTATGAGCCGCATCACACCCATAAAATATCCTTCCGCGGTCATACACACAAGTACGTAGAACTACTTTCGCGTATGAAATTGTGAAAAAGTAGTTCCAGGGCTATAATAACGAGATGTGTTGAACGTTCGAAACACATCAGTCTTAGAATTCAACAGAGTATTTGAAATTTAGCAAATTTTGTAAAAGTAGTGTGTCTTTGTGAAAAATAAGTACATATAGTAAAATTCTTTCCTATTGAACAGCATAAGACAATCTTTGCAACTCGACTACAACAAAATGGGTAAATAAATTTCTTATTCTTTGTATTCTGTATTAGACGTCACGTAGTATCCTAACTCTCAAAACCCCTATATTTCTATTTCTAGCGAGCAAGCATGATGCAGACCTCGAACAATTGTTGAAGGAGGAAGCGCAACTGAAGGAGAGAATTCGACAAATGAGTAAGTTTGTACTTTGGATATTTTCAATTGTAAACTTTTAAAATAAATTTTAAATTTGTACTTTATAAATTTTATATTCGTTTAAAATACATGTCTTGTTTAAAATTATTTTAAAGCATTTTATTCATGTCAAACTCTGTATGTTATAGAACTGAAGCGAAAGGTAGACGCAGACACCGGCCGTGCAGCAAAGCGCAACAATGTGGAAACCAGCGACCCGGGCCCTGCCACGAAGGTGCCCGGCCCAAGCAGTGACAGCGCGGCATCGACAGACTCGACAAGTAAGTCCCTACAAACTTTGCAGTCTTTACTAATTTTACATGGCGCATGCACAGTCTACCAACTTTCAACGTTGTACATTCTGTTTACAGCATGCAAACTTTAGCGGCCTTTACATTGTTTGCACAAGCTACAAGTTTAAATCCTATACTTTCAACACACACTCACATATCGTATGTTATGCCTATATGCTTTCTGTAAGTGGTATATCACATGCAAGTCTTTAATGAGAGGTTTTAACCTTTAGGCCGATGTGACTCCTGTCGATCGTACAAGCAGAATCTGACGAATAATCTCTGTCCAACCTGTTTGCTGAGACGAGAATGCCCTCAATGTAAGAATCGGCGACCTTCGCGCTTCTTCAGGTCCGGACAAGACCTCTGCGTCACGTGCTTCAAGAAGCAGAGCAACCCAAGCATCAAGACAAGCGCCCAGAATACGTTTATAGACGTTTCGTTTCCGACGCCGCAGACAGCCGACATCCATAACATGTTGCTGACAGAATCGTCGCACCTGATCAGCACCCTCGAGAATACGTTCAGAGATGAGGGGTAAGCTTGCACAAGCTACAAACTTTGTGTTAAACACACCATTTCGCTCTAAAATATTGTTGGATTTATAAAATTCTACAGTTTGTTTGGACTTCTGCAGTATGTTCGAACTTGGGTAAAACGCGTATTTACACAATGTTTGGACTTAGAAATTTTCTGCTCTTACAGTGTGGACTTAGAACATTTGCTCGGACTTAGAAAAATTTACAACTCTAGCGCGTTTGGTAAAATTTTGAATTTGTACATTGTTTGAGCAATTCTGTGTTTGCACTTTGTTTGGACTTAGAAAATTTGCAAAGTGCATACTATACTCAAATATTTTCACAACTTATTTCTTTAGACCGGTGAAATGGTACGTGGCGGTCGACGTGGCCTTCAAGCGCTCCACGCCAGACGGAGAAGCTCAGACGACCGGATACTTCAAGTCGGTACCGGCAACACTCACACATCCGTCGCAGATCGCAGACCAACTACAAGAGGCTGTGCAAAGAATCGATGAGTTGGTGGATACGTTTACCAGCGAAAGTTCCGGCTGGACGGTAAATGGTGTGATCGACTTTAAAATTTGCAATGCCGTCTTCGACCCTGTGGGAGCCTCGAGCTACATACCTACACCACAATACATTGTTAATAAGCGGGCTACTCTAAACATCCAAAACGAAGACGAGTTCTGCTTTCTATACAGCGTGCTAGCGGTTTCCCATCACGAAAAAGATAATGCATGCAGAGTCAACAAGTACAAGCCATATGTAGCAGAGCTTTTCACCAGGGGTCTAAAGTTTCCAATGACAGTCGAACAATATCGCTTTTTGAAGCGCTCAATCCCGACTATAGCGTAAACGTAATGTATTCAAACCCAGACGACAAAACTTTTACACCTCTCTACGCAAGTGCTCACAGGGGTAGAAAACACGTTGCCAATCTTCTTCTTCTTGATGATGGCGCTAAACGTCATTACATCACAATACGCAACCTTTCTGCTCTCTTGAGCACTAGAAATTCACATGGAAACAGAAGTTTCCCTTGCCCATACTGCCTCTACTGCTTCACCACTGCTGCTGGGAAACACTCGCACATGGAGGAATGTGGCAAGCACGGACTTCAGTCCGTGCGATATCCAACACCTGAAAACGCCACACTTAAATTCACAAACACGCAGCATGAAATGTGTAGCGTTATATAAATACTTTAATGCCGTGAACCGAGTATGAATTGATTACTAGACAAATAAAGATCTGATTTCAAGAAGTCCAGTACTTTTGATAGAAATATAATATTGAATAATACTGTACATTCACAATTATGCAATAATCCTAATTACCTATTTGGCGCTTATTTAATTAGAATTATTATTTGGCTTAGCTGCGATCGACAGATGAGTTTCTCAGAGCAACGTTCAGCAACTTGACAAAGTTAACGGCCTTTCGATAACTGTAGATACTCGTAGAAAATGCAACCCTGTGCCACGAATGATGATAAAGATGAATTCAGTGAAACGAACTTGATCCAGATCGAACCAAGTCGTCCAAGAAAGCATACACTTCACAACACCAGACGTCTCCACTCCAACTGATGATTAATGTCGCGGGTCCGCGAACATTAACTCTACCACCAACCGACAGAAGTGAACCCAAAATCACCTTCCGTTTCCAATGACCAAAATGTCCAACTGTCACACGATCAACTGTAGTTCCACACGAACGCTAGAGCTCCACAAATGAGACACTAGGCCGTAACCACGATCGCTAACGCAACAATCTGTTTTACAACGAGAATTGTCCGCCGGATTTCATCCCAGCAGTTGATATGAACTTTAAATGATCGCTTGTCTCAACAAAGTCGACCATTCTCATCAACTTCTTGCCAAGAATCAAATCGTTTTTATCCGTCTCCTCTGACGTAATTATTATTCGCCAACTGTCCGTGAATTCCGCAATTATATCCTTATTTGGTCAGAAAAAGCTCCGACTGTATATGGACGTTATTGCTATGACAACGCGTCGTTAATGAGTTTGACGTTACATCGCTAACTGTCGAGTTTCTAGTGCTTTAATCTCTAGACTGCGCCAAAACATTATATAGCGCCTTTATAAATTAGCTAGCTTAACTCTTACTTAGAATTAACATTAACAATAACATGTAGATTGATTAGTTTAATGGATAAGAGCGTATTAAACCGCTACAAAATGCCTGTACCTTACGTCCTGTACGCTGACTTCGAGAGTTACCTGGCGCCAAACGACACTACCTCCAACACAAATGCGACCAAAATACTCGACACACATACCCCCAGTGGCTTCTGCTGTCTAACTGTGTCTTCTTTTCCACACTTGAACGACGCCAAGCCTTACGTCTATTCTGGTCCTGACGTCATGGGCCATTTCTTTTCTCATGTGAAATCTGAACAGACCCGCATTAATAAAATTCTTTCTACCAATTTGTCTATGAAACCGCTGACTCCTCTGCAGAAAATAGACTTTGATTCTTGCATTGCCTGTCCTTCTTGCTCTGTTCCTTTGACCGATCAAAATAAAGTTCGACACCACTGTCACATGACTGGTAACTTTGTTTCTGCTCTTTGCTCGCCCTGCAACTTGAAGATGAAATTCCGCAAACCTACAAAGTCTAAGAACCAGAAAACTGCAAACTATTTCCTTCCTGTTGTTTTTCACAATCTTAAGGGTTACGACTCTCATCTCATCTTGAAACACATGACAAAGGAGTTCACAAGCGAAGAAATCAAAGTAATAGCCACTAACATGGAGAAATATCTTTCGTTCGAAGTCAATAATATCAGATTTTTGGATTCTTTACAATTTCTAACCTGCGGTTTGGACGTGTTGGTCAAAAATTTGGCGAAAGAGGGTGACTCCAAATTCAACCATTTGCGCCGACTTTTTCCGGAACATTACAAGCTGCTTTTGCGTAAGGGGGTATTTCCCTACGAATACATGACTTCGGCCTGCAGAATGACCGAAAGGACTCTGCCTCCCAAAGGCTGCTTTTACAGTAAACTGACTGAAGAAGACATTTCACAGACTGACTACGACTATGCCCAACAGGTTTGGCAGACATTCGACATGCAGACTCTCCAAGACTATCACGATCTGTACTTGCAGACTGACGTTATTCTACTAGCTGACGTTTTCGAATCGTTTCGAAAAATGTCTATGGAATTTTACGGACTTGACGCACTTCACTACTACAGCAGTCCCGGACTTAGTTTTGACGCATGCTTGAGAATGACAAAAGTGGAATTGGACCTTATAACAGACCCGGACATTTACCTTTTTGTGGAGCGGGGGATGAGAGGCGGCGTATCCATGATATCCAACCGTTATGCAAAGGCAAACAATCCGTATCTCGCTCAAGGATACGATCCAAATGACCCCATCAGCTACATAATGTACTTGGATTGTAATAACCTGTACGGTTACGCCATGTCCAAACCGCTTCCGACCGGCAAATTTAGATTCTTAGAGACGGGCGAAATTGATAATTTTGACTTGAGCACTAAACAGACTGACGACGACTTGGGTTATTTGTTGGACGTGGACTTGGAGTATCCATCACATCTCCACGACGCGCACAACGACTATCCCCTTGCTCCAGAGAGTTTGCATATACGACCGGACATGATATCTCCTTATGCAAAGTCCGTTTCACAGAAAATTTCGGCTAAAATTGGGGCGGGGGTCGAAAAGTTGACACCAAATCTAATGACAAAGACTCGGTATGTCGTACATTACCGAAATTTACAATTCTATCTGAAAATGGGCTTGAAATTGGTCAAAATTCACAAAATACTCGAGTTTCGCCAAAGTCGATGGTTGAAAAACTATATCGACTTCAACACGTCCAAACGGCAGGTGGCCAAATCTTCCTTCGAAAAAGACTTTTACAAGTTAATGAACAACTCTATATACGGGAAGACCATGCAGAATAACAGGAAGCACCTAAACGTCAAATTAGTCATGAGTGGAAAGCGCGCGAAAAGATTTGTTGCCCGGCCAAATTTCGAATCGTACACTATAATAAACGAAGATTTGACAGTCATAAAATTAACAAATTCAAACGTCTTTTTGAACAAGCCGCTCTATGCAGGCATGTGCATTTTGGACAGTTCAAAATTAAGAATGTACGAGTTCCATTACGAACATATCATTCCTCTTTACAATTCCGCTTGCAAACTCCTTTTCACGGACACAGATAGCCTTTGCTATCACATACAAACACCCGACGTGTACAAAGACATGCTACAGCATTTAGACGAATATGACACCTCAGACTACCCCTGTGGGCACTTCCTTCACAGTCGCTCCAACGCTAAGGTAATTGGGAAGTTTAAGGATGAGTGCAATGGGGCCGCTGTTTTGGAATTTTGCGGCTTGAGGTCGAAAATGTATAGCTTACTGCTCCCTAACGAAAAAGAGAAGAAGACTGCGAAGGGCATAAAGAAGGGATTCGTTCAGAAGAGTATTCGCCATGCAGACTATAGAGCTTGTATACTGAACGAGAAACCAACATCGTCGAAATTTTGTGTTATTCAAAGCAAGAAACACGACCTTCACACGGTTGAAATTCGAAAGGCTGCGCTTTCTCCGTATGATGATAAGCGATACCTACTCAATTCGTCGGAGTCGTTGGCATATGGACATGTAAAAATTGCAGCTCTCGTATAATTCGTCGAACTCTGAATATTTGAACTGTGTAGATATGTTAAGGTGCTGCATATTCGTTATTGCGCAATGGTATATTCTAGCAAAATGAACACTATTTGTTGTAAATATTTGAACATTCATATACTCGTCGAAAATTATTATTGCATAAACATATTGGTTGCTCTTTGAATAAAGAAGTGTTTGCGTTGGAAGAAGAAATTACCTACTGTGTTTGTTCTTTCGTACTTAGAAATTCTCATATTAAAATTCTCGCTCGCTGATTGGCCGCATATACCTGGGCTTGCAAAGTTCTCGCTTGCTGATTGGCCGCAGGGTCCTGGGTTAATGAAAATCTCGCTCGCTGATTGGTCGCAGGTTCCTGGCTTAGTAAGATTCTCGCTCGCTGGTTGGTCGTCACTTTCTGGGCTAATGAAATTCTCGCTCGCTGATTGGTTGCAGCATTCACAGCGTCGCTACCGATGACACATTACCGATGACGCAATACCGATGACGCGCGGGGCCCTGTACCGCTGCTAGTTAGGGTTAATTAATTACTATTACTAATATAATTACCTAATTATTATACTAATTACTATACTAATTACTAATTGCCCTAATTATTATAATTACTATGACCTAATTACTATAATAGGCTAATTAATTACCTTAACTAATTACCTTAACTAATTATTAATAATACTTAACTAATTACTAATTGATTACTAGTTAGTAATAATACTTAACTGATCGGTCAGACGCCTATCTACACTACTTACATACATACATACATACATAAATACATACATACATACATACATACATACATACATAAATACATACATACATACATACATACATACATACATACATACATACATACATACATACATACATACATACATACATACATACATACATGCATACATACATACATACATACATACATACATACATACATACATACATACATACATACATACATACATACATACATACATACATACATACATACATACATGCATGCATACATGCATACATACATACATGCATACATGCATACATGCATACAAACAAACACACATCATACATAATTATATACATAGCCCACATAATGCGCACATGGGTCACATGCGCTTCCTACTAGCCTACCTTGAAGAGGCGCTAAATAAAACTTCCTGAATAAGTAAAAATAATGCGTGCGTAGGTTACATGCACAGTTGCACACTGCACAGATACCAAAACAATAAAATTTAATGGATAGCGGAAGCGAGTATCTTTATTAATGAATTCTCTCATTTAAAGTGACCGCTCTCCGCTCGTCAGAAGTGAATCTGGTTTTGTACCAAAGCATCAGAGCCCAAAATGAACGATATTGTCAAGGAACGGATAGGGGAGCCTGGTGTAAGATTCCCTAGGATGCAAACTAAATGCAAACAGTGAAAGCACGCCCTACACATTTTTTCTATCGCGACCCGCGAGTCGCGACCGCACTACCTTCACTCCAACTATCATTTTTTATGAATTTATGGATCATGATCCTTCACCGCAGCTCACAAGTTTGAATGTGGGTGCCATGCCATTTACTTTAATGACACTATCGAGCAGATTGTGTGTCAAGCTATTTGAAACAAAATGAACGGACATTAAGTGACTTTTATGTTGTTATGTGGACCTCACGGTGAAGTCCCTTTCACGTGACTAGGCCTACGTAGGCCTATGTAAATACGACCGTCGTTATTTACATCATAATCATTTGGAACAATCGTTCTCGTCATTATTGCGAAGTATCGTCGTATTTGTATCGCCGTCGATAATAATAAAAGATCGCCGTGATTCTTTTTTATTGTTGAAAGGCCTTGCACATGATCTGAAGCCCTTCGTTCTTGCTCGTCGCTCAGCAGCCGACCATCTGCGCCTCTATCTTAATGATAATCTTTGTTGGAATTATTATTCAACGCGGTAACCACGTGCGGTCGTACGCAACCCGCTAACTGGGTTCCTTCCACGTTGATTATCCCACTGGGCCACTCCTCCGCGTTAGCAACACGCCGACGACTGGCGTTATCAGCCGCAGTCAGCTTCGACGGAGAGCAGGAAGGGGCAAAGCGGGTGGAAGAAGTAACGGAGGCGTGGAGTGAAGGCTGGAAAGGACTCCGGTCTCTCAATGCTTGACCGAGGTCATCGCCGGATTGAAAGAGACGTGCAGCCATAGACTGTGCATACACAACGCATGGAGCGACATCTGCGAACGAAAGAACGGACGACGTTGAATATTAATTATTTCGGTTCCACAGCACAGCTCCGCTCTCTCGTCTGAATCGTTCCGGATTATAAATAAAGCGAGGGACGTATAATAATAAGTGGCCGAGTAGGCTATGGACGGAAAATGAAGGGAGTTATTATTATCGTTCCGCTAAATTCCCTCATCGATCGGCGCTGCATTCGGTCCTTTCCGGCGGTTTCCGCTAAAGACGCCTCGGCAAATCTCGGTTTCAATGAGAAAGGATTTGAAGCACTACAGTTGTCTGCTTCATAAATAAGATCTATAACCACTGTTCAGGATAATTCGATGAATTCATCACAGACGACGCACAGTATTAGAATCGCTCGTTAGCCGTTCGCTTGCCTTTGCCGTTAATCCCACATGACACACGGCAGGTTTATGACTCAAAGCATTCGCCTCATTGAACTATTCAAACCTAATAATGGAATATGAAAAATGGCGATGCCCTACTTCAGTAAAGTTTATGACATCAAAAAGAAATTTGCTTCGGTTATAAATTGTAATGTTCATTCGAAAGGTAGGGTAGGCCTAATGTTCATAGGTCTACGTCATCTAGTAGATGACGTAGGCCTATGAGCATTTCTGGGTCTTTGTATTTTATTAGCTCCTCTGCCTGTGCTATCTCTTACTTGTCTATCGGATCTTTATCCGGCTTCGCTGAACGATGCATCGCTCGTGAATAAGCTGGTGCCCTGCGTTTAGCTTAAGAGTTACTGCGCTTTATAAATTTGGAGGAGTTTACGATTATGATTACTATTAACCGTTCAGCAAAAGCCGACAGCGAAA